>CM028138.1:85997500-86565000 GCA_016271365.2 Neoceratodus forsteri
GAGATGTTGGACTTGGGGGGGTTTCTATTCATGAAGCCCGCGATCGGGCTCAGTGCGGTCCACTGGGCCACCAGGGATATTGGACTTGGGGGGGGTTCTATTCATGAAGCCCAAGATTGGGCTCCGTGCGGTTCACTGGACCACCAGGGAAATTGGACATTTTTTATAGTATAGGAATGCCCACAATCGGGCTGCAGGGGGCGTCGGTCCCCGACGGCTGCTGCCTGGCAGGGCAAGTCGTTGGGGATCGGCGCACCTGCATGCTAATGGCATGCAGATGGGCCCGTAATGAGATGCAAATGGCCCCCTGTGCGCCTTTCATATATTATGGCCCCATTTGCATGTCCCCTTTTCAGTATCGCAAGTGATGAGCATGGCGCAATGGCACTTGCACCAGCGCATCTCCATGCTCCACTCTGGCCATGTGCACTGGTGCAGTGCCACTGTGCCATGCACAGTGGGGGTGGCCAGGGTGCGATATTCAAAGCTGCTGCACCATAGTGCAGCTCTGTTGAATATCGCCCAGGCCACACCCCTGCGCAACACAGTTGAGCTGCGCCCAGGCTTGCGCCACAGCCTGGCGCAGTTTGACTATCCCAGCCACTGTGTCCAGTACTGGAGGCCACATCTCAGTAAGGACATAGACAGGGTGGATGCAGTTCAAAGAAGGCCAACAAAGATGGTGCAGTGCTGCACCAAAAGTCATATAAAGAGAGACTGAGAGACCTCAATATGCATACCCTGGAGGAGAGGAGAGACAGGGGAGATATGACAGAAATCTACAAATATCTAAAAGGCACAAATAGGGTACCAGAGGGTAGCATCTTTCAGAAAAGGAAATGTCCAGGAATGAGGGGGCATGAGATGAGGTTGGAAAGGGGAAGACTAAGGGGTAGTGTGAGGAAGTATTTCTTCATGGAAAGGGTGGTGGATGTATGGAATAGACTCCCAGCATAGGAGGTGGGGACAAACATAGTGCGGGAATTCAAGCATGCATGGGATAGGCATAGGGGAACCCTAGCAGCAGAAACAAGGAGGTAAAGCCAGAGATCAAGTAGGGTCTGTGGCTTTTACAGTAAGCAGAGAAAATTGGCAGACTAGATGGGCCTTGCAGTCCTTATCTGCTGTCAGTTTCTATGTTTCTATGTGTCTACACAGTGTCGGCTGGCAGCTGGATTAGTCAGTTCTAAGACATTAATGACCGATCCAGTAGCCAAGTAGGAGACTCGCTAGGCACATAGATATTTAATTAGACTTATAATTGTAAAGTAATATTTGTTACTCACACAGCCCTTCTACCCTAGACAATAGTGCCATACTCTACATGCCCAGATGCAAACTTATTTTATTTTTTTTATACTCTCTATTTATGGCTCCGGGGGACCAGGGCATCTCTCAGAGGTGCTCACTTGACCTGTTGCCTCTACTCCCCATCATGACCTCCCTCCTCTGGGACCCCCACCAGGACCTTCCAGCCCCATGGATCACCCCGCAGGGGAGAGAGAGCCCTCCCCCACCTACCTGGTGGCCTTTCTGTAATTAGAGGGTCAGTCCCAGTGGAAGGCCTGGGTCATCTGTTGGAGGGATGGTCTGACATTGGGGATGTGGGCTGGGTTCCTGGAGCCCTCATCGCCTCCCTGGACTTCCAGGGATTTTTCACTTAGATTTTTCCCCTCGAGCGTGGTCATGCAATGGTGTCCTGGCACTGTGTGCCGATGCCCACCGATGCTCCACCCCACATTGTTGTGCTGCAAGTCCTTGTGATGCCCCTGATTTCCATCAGGGGCCACTAAGAAGTGATGCATAGGCCTGGATCCCTCCCCAGGAAGAGGGAGATCAGTCCTCCAGCTGCTCAATACCTTCCCTCCCCTGCCGACCCCTGGCAGCCCAGGTCTGTTCCCTAAAACCCAGGTCACTGGCATGGTGCGAGGTGTAGCACCTCAACCCTCATCACCACTGGGCCAGCCCAGATGCAAACTTATTGATAGTAAACCAGGAGAATCAGCTGGTGGGTTAGTGAATGGGGAACTTTTGTTAGGGCACTGGGTGAATTCCTTTGCTGTTCTCAAGACATGCCATGGAATTTTTACTGTCAGCTTCAAGCACTGCCCATGCATGTCTATGCTTCCCCAGGGCAACCAGGGGATGGGCATGAATCAGGAAGAGGCTCCCTTCCACCTTGGAAGTGAAGGGCATGGCCAGTGCCACTGCAGTGTTTGGCCACTTTCTACAAAAGTCTGCTTTGATCAGCAGATATAATTCAGAACTTTAGAACTTGGTAGTTTAGAGTGTCAGAATGTGTTCTTCATAAAAGCTTTGCCCATCCTTAATATTAAGTATCAGCTCATGCAACATCCAGTATCTAATATAATAGTGATAATGTGTTGCATATTAACAGACTGGGTCCATGTCAACTTGCTCCCGACAATTCACTCCGACAAAAATACACTCCTGTCTTTCTCGCCCCAGCCAGTTCTCTCTCGCAACTGCTCCCACTCCAGCAATAAGCTCACTGTAAAGAAATAGTTACCATGTTTGCCTAAAAGTTGAGCTACTGACAGCCAGGATATTTGACTTTGTGCATTTTGAAAATCTGAACTAAGCCCAAGTGTGGGAGTTCAGTTACAAACAGAGGGAGGGAGTTTTTAAAAATTACCATTAACCATGCAACTTCATTCAGAACTTTTATGAATAAGAGATATTATAAATCAACACACATCCTATTTCCCCTCCTATACAAAACGTGGAGTTGTAAGAAAACCTGTAATGTAAGACAGTAACTACAATTTAAGAATGTGTAGGTTAAGCAAACAGGCAGGTTCTGTTGAGCACCTGAACTACTAATTTAGAACATTTAACATTTTGTATAATACCTGTACTCAAGAACTCTGCAAAAACATAGTCGAGCTGAAACCCAACTCTCTTTCAGATCCCAGAGTATGTTAGCAAATACAGCTGGGCTCTATCATAGTTTACTGGATATGTACTCACGAACAGTTCTACTCAGTCCTCCTCCTCATCTGAGGACTGTTCAGTGCAGTATTGTGTACCAACGCAGTTAAGCAGTTTCTCTACACAAGGCTCACCGGGAAGCAAAGAAAAAATGGGATCTCCAAATCCTCCAGTTTTTTGGTAACTCCTTTTCTATGGGTTCGGGTGGAAAATGAGTAGTCAGGAGGAAAAAAAATTCTCCCACCAGTGATATTGATGCCCATCAGAGACCTAACATTGGTGGTTGCATAGGGGATAGACTACTAATTCTAATAGGAGATGTGAACTCTGATTGGCACAAGTCCAGAGATAGGAAATTAAAGGAGGTGGCGTCAGCCCTGGGATTACCTCAGCATATTAAAACACCCACACAATATACTAATACTGGGACTGAAGGAACCATACTGGACCTGTTGTTTGCCTCACCTCAGATAGAGATTCAGGCCTTAGGAATCTTACCACCATACCTAGGGAACCACAACCCAATTTGGGCTACTGTCTAAATAACAGGTTCAGTGTTCATTAGAATACCCAAGTAACAACAAGAAAAGGGATATGCAGAATTTTTCAGAACAATGATTTTTGCAAAGTGTGGCAAATGGAAAGTGGGAAAGATGTAGATTAATACCAGACCTGTATCAAGCAGTAGAATATGTCTTTACTACCTTTCACATGATTTGTGACCTACATACCCCTAAATCTAAACCCTGTAATAAACAATCTTGGTTACCATGGATCAATGACAAGATCTTGAAAAAAATTAGAGTAAAAAATAAATTGTGGAAGAAGGCTAAAAAATCTAAATTATGTTGTGACTGGAATGTGTTTAAGACCAAACGCAATAAATGTAAACAATCTATAAAAAAGGCAAAGGCTTTTTACTATAGAAACAAGATGAGCTGCAATTCAGATCCACCTAAGTTCTGGGACACCATCAATCATTTAATGAACCCTGGTAAAATTGGAAAACGAAGCAGTCTGACTACACAGTTTGGGGATATCTTAACAGATGATCCTAGGATAGTCTCAGAGGACCTAAACAACTTTTTGTAGACTTACCAGACTGTAATGTGATAGACAGCCCCAAGCAAAGGGGACAAATTGCGTACACAAGTAGAGAAGCCACATAGTCTGCCACCTTTCAGATTTAGGTCTTTAAAAATATTAGAGGTTTGTAGGGGATTAAGGACCATAAATGCCCACAAATCAACAGGGCCAGATGAAATTGAGGGTAGATTCCTTAAGCTAGCAGCAAATTATATTGCCCCAACTATAATTTATATTTTCAACTGAAGCCTAGAGCTAGGCTACTTTCCCATGTCCTGGAGAGAAAGTAAGATTATTTCCATTTATAAACGTGGTGATATTACGGAATTAAATAACAATAGGCCTATAACCTTATTATCAATTTTGTCCAAGTGCTTGGAAACATTTGTAAATAGACAAATCTCTGAACACTTAGACAAATATAAATTATTGACACCTTATCAATGCGGGTTTAGAAAAGGCTATTCAACAACAGCAGCATTACTAGAATTTAAAAATCTGATTTGTACTTCATTAAACTCTGGTCTAGACACAGATGTTGTTTTTGTAGACCTGTCTAAGACCTTCGACCTGGTGAACCACTCCCTCTTATTGGATAAATTAAAAGGAGTGGGTATAGTTGATGGGCCCAGCAATTGGATAAAATCTTACTTAACGGGATGCATTCAGCGGGTAGCAATCTCACAGAGACTATCTACACCCTGAAAGGTAATCAGAGGGGTCCCACAGGGGTCCATTTTGGGGCCCCTGTTGTTTCTCCTATTTAATAATGATTTGCCCCAGGTGGTGAGGCAGTCATCCATGAGGCTGTGTGCAGACAATACAACAATTGTCACCACCAGGACTTCTGTTCTGGATCTCCAGTCAAAGCTTCAGACTGATTTTGTGGGAGTGGGGAAGTGCTTCACCAGGTTGAGACTTTTGATGAACCTTAAAAAAACAAAGTTAATGCATTTCTTATCTAAGAAAAATAACTCTCAGATTCATATCTTTACAGACACAAATGAACCCCTTGATCAGGTAGACAGTTACTACTACTTGGGGTGACTTTTGATTATTTGTTAACTTTTAATATTCACGTAACTACTTCAATAAAAAAGGTGAGTAAGAAACCGGGAGCCCTAAGATAAGCTACTACTGTAAGTGTTAATGAATAATAGATAGGAAAAAAATGTCTGAACAGCTGATTGTGCCCACTCTGAGCTACGGGGAACTTATTTATAGAACAGCGAATAAGCATTTGTCGATTAGTTTAGACACGGTGCAATAGAGAATAACCTGATATGTTTACAATGGAATAATAAAACTCACCATTGTAATATGCTTATAAAATTAAATTGGCAGCCTTTGGAAATAGGTTGTTCTAAAAACTGGTTAAAACTCATAAATAAATATTTAACGTCTTATCCTGATCATTATATTACTCAAACATTCTTTCCTAAAAACAATAAGGGCCAGCCCGGTAGCACTGAGGGCTGAGGCGCTGGACGCCCTACCTCGCACTGTGCTGGCGACCCATGTTCGGAAACAAGCATGGGTCGCCAGGGGTTGGTGGAGAGGAGAAGGATACAGTGTCCATTGGACTGCTCTCCTTCTCCGGGGGGGGCAGAATTCACTTCCTGATGCCTGATTGCCCCCTGGCAGAGGCTGGGGGTCAGTGCACGGGGTGGCAGCATCGGCAGAAGTCTGAGCAGATGCCTGGGGGAGAGGCGTGTGGACACATGCACCTCCGCCCCCCGCTGGCATCATTGCACACCCATGGCTCCAGCAATGGGAAGGGGAGGAGCAAACAAGGAAATGTGTGTGGCACCTCTCAAGAGGCTTGATGGCCATCCGCGAGTGTTTGTCGGGAGCTGGCATCCAAACTGGATCCATGCGGGTGGGGAGTTAGGGGTATCCCTGCCACTGCGGGGGGGGGCAAGCTGCAGAGGTTTCAGGGTGCCAGCGGTCCCAGTCGAGATGGACGGCGGTCGGATTCCCAGATGGGATGCGAGGTCTAACTGGGGCAGAGAGGTGGCCCAGGAGGATAAATAGTCACTAAAAAATAAAGACAATAAGGGCAAATGGAAATTAACAATTCCTGATTTTCACCCAGGTGGCCCAGGTTTGACTCCCAGTATGGGAAAGACAGCAGTTTCTATCAGATGTACCCCCACCCATCCCTTGTTTAAGAAATCCCTATGGGCATACCTGAAGTCTGCCTCAGCATACAACTGTCCCTAGATTGCCTGGCATCTCCCTGCTCTGTCGTGATGTGCTCTACTCAACTACCATGATTGCCAGCCAAACCAGGATGGGTGACCATTCGACTTTATCCACCCTTGCAACCTTAGCACCTACTCCTTGTACTGAAGTCCCTGCACCCTATCCCACCCCTCCTGCCCTCGCATCCCATCTATGAATGTGTTATATTACCCTTTACTGTGAAATTGTCCTCACCACTGTGCACTTATTTTTCGTGAAATGTTTATTACCTGTTACTCTTGATTGTCCTTACCTCTGTGCATATGTTCTTGGTTATGCTGTTCGCTGCCTGTACATTGCTTACTTGTTATTGTTATACTGTTTGTACATTTTTCCCTGTAATCTCCTGGGTCGCACCTGAAAATAGGCATTCATTGCCAAGTGTGCCTACCCAGTAAACAAAAGCTAAATAAATAAACAAAATCAGTGTATACACACAGAATCTGTCCCGTTAGAAGTAATAACAAACACGGTAACAGTACTCTTTCATCTCAAGCAGCTAAGGTCTGGAACATCTTACCCCCCCCCCCATAAGATCTTTAGATAATCATGGGGTCTTTATTATTTAAATTTCCAGTCTCTACCAGATGAGATGTAGTTGTACAAAATTTGTGATTAGTTAATGGTCTGTATATACTAATTCTGTGGTCTATAAACTTCTTCAGCTTGTGTTTATAGCTTTGAGATTTATTAGACAACTGAAACCATATTTATTGTAAGTTGTAGTGTATACAATATAGTTATGCCATACAATGCTTTAGAGTAATTTAAGTGTTTGTGAAACAATCGCGATTCTCCAGTCCCTTAGAGGGCTCAAACAGCCAGTGAATCTCACTGCAGACTTTAGATTTCAATTGTGGTACTGCTACTACCGGCAACCGCTACAGCGGAACAACGCATGGTAGGCACCATCGGGGAGATCGGACGGAGCCTGTGCTAAATCTGCCTTCGGTGACCCACTCTCTCCGCTGCATCTGCTTAGGGATTGTATGCCCTGCAGCCGCTATGTAGTTGCTCCCTGCCTGCCCCCCAATACCCTCCCACCCTTAGCCATGTTTTTTATATAGGTTGGGCATATCACGTGAGACCCGTGTTCTCTTTTTTTTTTCTGTCAGTCTACTTTCTCATCCACAAGTTATACTCTCTCACCACTAGGTGTCATCCTTACGTAAGTCAACCTACCTCTCTTATGGTAGTTTAGTATCTGTCTCTCTTTCTGAACCTTGACCGAACCTTATAGTCTCCCAGTAATTTCCTCCTCTACTCCCCAACTTGACTACCCCTCTTTTCTCTAAGGCCTCACTTCTCATATTGGTCCATCCCTTCTTAACATCTTACTCCTCACCAATATGCTACATTTAGCTCTGTACCTCCTTGTGCCTTTGCTAATTCTACTACTTGCCCTCAACTCCCTATCCCTTCTTGCTGACACCCCCCTCCTTCAGTGGTGTCTCCTGGTAACTTTATCTACTCCAACATGATAGCTGTAGGTTCCTCCACATCGTTGCCTCTAGTTTACCTTAGCTATAAACTCCCCGGGGCCCTGCTTAGGCATATGATGAGTAAGCAGTTACCTCTCCAATCACAGTCTCCTGTGCTATTGCACTTGCTTTTCTATGGGTCATTTCACTAACTCTCACTCTAGCTGGGGATATTGAAACTAACCCTGGCCCCTTGGTCTCTCCTAACCCCTCCAATCCCCCCCCACCTCATATCTCCTTCCCCATGCTCTGGGCCTGTCTTTTGTGCACCTTAATATCCGTAGTTTACTTGCCAACCTCCCCGAGCTGGAAGCCTGGGTTATGGTAAACAACCCTGATATTATTGTGATATCTGAAACCTGGTTAAAACCCACTGGCCTGGACAATAGCTGTGCTCTACCTGGATATAATATGTACCGAGCTGACCTGTCTTCATCCAATAGAGGGGTTGGCCTTGCTCTTTATTATAAGTCTCACCTGAATGTCACGCTGATGCCATCCCCCTGCCTAAACAACACTGAGGTACTGCACTCACTCTTGCTGCTTGGGGGAGCTAAGAAGTTGCACATATTTGGGGTATATTCCCCTCCCCATAATAATAAACTTGGCCTTGAGGAGCTTACTGGACTGATACCTGCCCTAATTAAGAACAATGAGGTGATCTGTCTGGGAGATTTTAATCTGAATTGGCTTGGTCCCAACTCCTCTGCACTTGCTTCAATAGTCAGTAAGGCCAACCTTGAGCAACTCATCTCTACCCACACTTGAATAACTAAGAACAACCTCAGTCACTCTCTGATTGACTGGATCCTTACCAATTGCAAGGACTGCTACTTCTCCACCGGGGCTCTACCTGACACTATCAGTTACCATTGCCCTGTTTACTGTATTAGGGGCCCCTCCTCCATCACACCTCCTCCTAAAGTACTGTCCTTTGCTAATTTTTCCAATCTGGACACCACCGCATTCCTTCATGATCTAAAACATGCTGACTGGTCCCCACTATTTCACACCGATGACATCAACTTAGCTACTGATCACTTCAATACCACTCTGCTAGCCCTTCAGGCTAAACATATCCCAGTCTCTATGCACAGAGTCAGAGGTAAGGCATCCAAATGGCTGAAGTGGCCTCTCCTGCAACTACTCAAGGAACGTGATAGACTGTGGACAAAATGGAAAACATCCTCTCTGTTCAGACAGACTTTGCTGCCTACTGTGTGCTACGAAACTCCTGCAAGAAGGAAATTTGGGCTGCAAGAGCTGCTATTACTGAAAACTCCTCCAGTCCTCGGCCTCACACCCCAAGAAGTATTGGAGCCAGATCAATGAAATATTGGGGAACACCGAACCTATGGCCCCCAATGAGATTCTAATTAATGATACACTGTGCAACAACTCCCATACTATAGCCAATGCTTTTAACTCCCTTTCTTCTGAATCTCCTAAAATCTCTTCTCAGGCGTCTCATGGCCCTGTCTCCCCCTCTTCTGCTCCTCCACCACTTGTTCTCTCTAGTATTGCTCAGTTGGACATTCTTAGGTTACTTCAGTCCATTCCACCTCGTGGGAGCCCTGGTCCTGATGGAATTGAACCCCAGATACTTAGAATTGGGGCTCATCTCCTCACCACACCAATCACTATTCTGTTCAATCTGTCCATCTGTACCTCAACAGTGCCTGCAGCCTGAAAGGCTGCCAGGGTTATTCCAGTCTTCAAAAAAGGTGACCCTAAAGTTCTTACTAATTATCAGCCCATAGCCTTACTACCAACCCTCAGTAAGGTCTTAGAGAAACATATTCATCACCAGGTCTCAACTCATCTATTGAACTTTAATCTTCAGTCTCCTGCGCAACATGGTTTCAGGGCTGGACATAGCACCACCACTGCCCTCACTTTACTCACGAGTGAGGTTAAATCCAACATGGACAATGGCTTACTTACTGGTGCTGTATTCATTGACCTCACCAAGGCATTTGACCTAGTAAACCATCCTCTGCTCCTGCGTAAACTACGTTCTTTAGGTGTCACTCGCCCACCCTATCATGGTTCAGTAGCTATCTCTCTCTAATCGATCCCAATCCGTCTCCTTTGGAAAAGTTCTCTCATCCCTCGCTACTACCTCCTGTGGTGTACCCCAAGGCTCCATTCTGGGACCTCTACTCTTTTTCATCTTTGTCGATGACACTCCCTTATCCTTTCCCCACTGTCAGTCCATCATCTATGCTGATGACCTAGTACTCTACGCTGCCTCTCGTTCTGTCTCTGACATTAACTCCCACCTCTCTCTCTTGCATTCCAACAGATTCAACTCTGGCTCTCCTCTAACTCACTCCTACTAAACATACCTAAGACCCAGGCCATGCTTTTTGGGTCCCATAGGAAGTATCGACTGAGGCTACTAAGCTCTGCGTGGTTAGCTGTGATGGATCGGAAATCAAGTCTACTAGCTCCTTCAAATACCTAGGTGTGACTCTTGATCTTGTCCTTGATTTCTCTTTGCACATAAACGAGGTTTACAGGTCGGTTAACATCAAGTTAGGAGCTTCCTAATGTGTGTGTCATTCCCTAACTCATACTTCCAGAATCTCTGCAGCATGTGGCATACTGCTCCCCACACTTCTGTATGCTCTCCCCCATTCTCTCTCATGCCAATGTGGGTATCCTCCATCAATGGGACACCACTTATAACAACATCTGCAGATTTCCATTCTCTGTTCCTCACCTTACCCACCACTGCGTACTATACTCCACATTGAACTGACTGTCCCCTAGTGCCCAGCGCTCCTTCTCTCTGGGTTGTTTTATTGACTCCATGAACAGATCCCCCCATCCTGATTGCATTGGGGCCATGCTTACCCCAGTGATTCAGTCCCGCACCCTGAGGTCCTCCAACTCTCATCTGTTCTCTGTTCCCCACTGCTCAACCCAAATGGGGGAAAAAGCATTCTCCCATTTCACCCCCAAATTCTGGAACACATTACCGGGCCACCTTGAAGGACTCCTTATCTCACCCTGCCTTTAAATCTGCACTCTTTTCACACATCCAAGCACTTGACTCCTGTGTATGTTCCTAACCCCACGCACTCTGCTTTCCTGCCTTCCCTTCCCAGTTCCTCTGGGTCTCCCCAACTGAACTGTATTGTCTGTCTGTATCAAATGTACTATTTTTCCATCCCTGTATGGATGGCTACCCCTTGTTGTTACTAGGTGACTCTCTCTGAGTTGGTCACCATTGGTATTCTTTCTGAACATTGTGTATCTGATCAATTTCTCATATGTACTTGTTCAACTGGCTATTTGCTGGCCTGTAACTTACAACTGTTGTATCTGTTCTTGTTGATTTGTCATTGATTGTTCTGTACCCTCCCGGGTCATGTTGAAAATATGCAGGACTAATGTCTAATGCACTTTCCTGGTTACCAAAAGCTAATCACTAAATAAATAAAGTACACTGACAAAAAAAACTGTTTATTAAACAACTGTAACTGTATTTGTTGCAAATTTGTATTGTTCATGATGTGGTTATGTCTTATAATGTTTTAGAGTAACTTAAGTACACTAACATACAAGACTGTCTTGTGAACAGGTTGCATTAATCCTAATGACTAGTATTCCTGCATAAAAATAAAGTTTTTATCTATCTATCTATCTATCTAGAACATACGAACATATGAAACACCAGCAGAAACAGGCCCAATGGTCTATCGAGTCTGCTCGAGTTTGCAACTAGCCCCTCAACTTGCAGCTGCCCCACCCTCTCCACTGCTCCTCTTAATTAACCCCCCCACACTCTGTCCCACCCTCTCTTGAGCTCTCCCACTTTACTACAGGATACCACCTCCTCAGGCAGATCATTCCACTGGAGGACTTGAAGAATTTTTTTTGTTAGCTTTTCTTGGCAACATGCACTAAAATAGTGGATATTAATTAACACCACCAGGGAGCAAATTGTTGGGGGTGAGTTGTCAGGGGAGTGAAATGTCGCTGAAGTGAGTTGTTTGCTCCCTGACAACTCACTCCTGACAACTTGCTTTGATGGAAATATGCTCCCGTCTTATCATTCCAATCAGATCATTCCCACTCCTGCACCCGCTCCCACTCCAGCAATAATCTCATTATAAAGAAATAGTTATCGTGTTTGCCTAAAAGTTGAGTTACTGACAGCTGGGATATTTGACTTTGTGCATTTTGAAAATCTGAACTAAGCCCAAATGAGGGAGTTCAGTGACAAATGGAGGGAGTTTTAAAAAAAATAACCATGCAACTCAATTCAGAACTTTTAAGAATAATAGGGTAGCAACTTTGCTGAGTATCTGCAACAAAGGGCATTACTTACTTTGTATGAAAAGAAAGGCTGTGATACTTTTTAGTTGAGACGATGCTGATGGATTGCAGATGACTTTGGATGAGTTGTCATCAGGTTGAATATTGGATATCTTCCATGTGGCTGTACTGTATCCAGGGGTTGAGCTACAAGATGCCACAGCTCTGGGCCCAAAGTTCAGCTTCTCTTCTTTTGTGGAGTTACATGTTATGGCCCCACTCACACTGTTACCAACCATTTCAAATGTAATGGAAATGTCTGAGCCACTGTAATTGCTAGAAATGTTTACTGCACACGTAAAAACTGCCTCTTGTCCTTGTTTAAGGGTGATGTTTTGAGGTTGTCTGTCATAAGAGACAATGCCTGCAGCTAGATGGGAAAATAATCAAACATTGGTTTCAGTTAAGGTCTTACCACCACAATCTGTATTAATATCTGTAACAAAAAAATGTACTTTATAGCAATGGTACAAAGCAAGCATCCATTTGATGAAATTAACAACGTGCTTATATGTTAAATTATATGTGTTATTCAAATGGACTGTTCTGGAATGTCTCATTAAATACACAGTGCTTGTATTATTTTTACAGTACATTTGTTGTTTAGGAAGAAACAAAAAACAGCAGTAAAGGAATGCCCAAATATGTCTGACAAGATGATGGATGCATTTTAAAACATTATACATATCTTTATAAATAAATGATATGTGATATGGGGTTGTTGTGTATGGAACTCAATAGACTTCAAAATGCTTTTGTACCACAGTTCAAAGGTGAAAAACACTGTTATAATACAGTGCAATGATCACGAAAGTTGTTGTGCTACAGTAGTGCCATCACTACTACAGTACAGCAATTTTTTCACTTCTTGCCATTACAAATTTCTGCAGATGCTATGCTTCTCCAGTTTTTCTGTAATGTGTAAAAATCTGTATTGGGGGCGAATATGAACATTTTTCTATATCGTTTTAGAAACTGTAGGTTGTAAAAAATAATGGCGGGATAACCATGCACAGTTAAGTTTAGTCTTTTTTTTTTCAGTTCAGTTTCATTTATTGAAAAAACACTAATAATGAATTACAAAGGCTCGTTAACTCAAGATACATGTTAGTCATCTTTATCCTTAAGTGGGGGAGTTGTCTGCTGGGATCCATTCAGTGATTATTTGTTCTTGATTGAAATGTTTATTTTTTGGGATGAGAAGAATATACTCTTAATAATGGGAGACAGAGATAGAAAATTGTCCCCATATCTCATAATACTTCTGAAATGTGTTGTCCATTGAGTAAAATATTCATTTAAACTTTGAATAGTCATACTAGAGGTTAAACCATTGTAGGTATGTGAGTGGTATGGTGTCCTTCCAATGTAGGAGGACAGTTTGGGGGCATTTATTAAGCAGTTATCCAGAAATTACTTTATTTTCTAACTGCACTACCTGCCAAAGGTTTGAACCTAACATGGTAATTCCAGGATTAAATGGGGAATGTACTTCTATGATCTGATTAATTGTGTTTCTTGCTTTCTGTTAAATGTAGGTTTGAGGAATATGTAGAACATATGTAATATGTAGTCTCACTTCTAGTTCTGGATGATATCATACCCTAACATATATAAAAAAATAAAATATAGATGAGTGGTTATCCATTTTTTATACACGCCTTTGGTGTGTTTTGTCTTTATAAACCGTTCAAACTTGACTTTCATGGTTTATGTGGAAAACTGTAGAAACAGAATCTATTGGCAGAAAAGAACCATTTGGCCCACCCAGTTTGCCCAGATGGTCCCTGCCTAGTCTGTCACATGTATAAAGAAAAAGAAACTCATATAACACAGCCACCCATACTACATAGCTATCTATCTATCTATCTATCTATCTATCTATCTATCTATCTATCTATCTATCTATCTATCTATCTATCTATCTATCTGTCTGTCTGTCTGCCTGTCTATCTATCTATCTATCTATCTATCTATCTATCTATCTATCTATCTATCTCTTCTCACATTACACAAAACTTTGTGGGAGGGTAGATAGTGACGAGGGAATAAGGGAAATGCAGAGACCTACAAAAGCTAGAAGGGTGGTCAAAGGTCTGGCAGTTAAAATTCAGTGCTAGAAAGTGCAAGGTAATGCACCTAAGGGAAAAAAAAAACAAAGACAGAGTACTGGATGAAAAGAATAAGACTTAGCACTACAGCTGAGGGACAGGATCTGGGAGCTATCACTAGCAACTCATTTAAGCAACAGAGTAAGTGCAACAAGGCCTATAGCAAGGCTAACAGGATGCTGGGATGTACTGGGAGGGGTATTGATAGCAGAAGAAAAGAGGTAATACTTCCCCTCTACAGATCCCTGGTGAGGCCTCACCTAGACTACTGCACCCAGTTCTGGAGTCCTCCCCTCAAAAAAGATGAGGATAGGTTAGAGACAGTGCAGCGCATAGGAACAAAAACTATTCAGTGCCAGCAGGGCAGATTCTATGAGGAGCGCCTCAAGACACTAAATATGTACACACTGGAGACCAGAAGGGAGACGGGAGGGGAGATATGAGAGAGACCTTCAAGTTCCTTAAAGGCATTAAAAAAGTGAACTGCAGGGAATTATTTAGCCTGAATACTAATTCGCAGTCACGTGGACATGAATGGAAATGAACAAGAGGCAGGTTCAGGAAGGATGTGAGGAAGTACTACTTTATGAAAAGGATGGTGGAACCTTGGAACATTCTGTCAGCTAAAGTGGTGGGTGTGAAAACAGTCAGGGGATTCAAGCAGGGATGGGACATAATGAAGGGAATAGTGATTACCAGGGGCATCAGGACCAAGGAATAGAATAAAGAGAGGATGTGAAGGGTTAGTACCCTGGAGAAACAGTAGGTTCCAGGGATTATAGGGAAGTAGGAAGACTGGATGGACCTCTAGTCTTTTTCTGCCATCATTGTCTGTCTTTCTTTCTTTCTTTCTTTCTTTCTGAAACATAGAAATTGATGGCAGAGAAAGACTCCTTGGCCCACCTAATCTGCCCATTTTCCCTACCTATTGTAACACCACAAACCCTACTTGATCTCCTGCTCCCCCCCCCATCCCTTACTATTAAGATTCTCTTCTGCTTATTTCATGTCTTCTAGAATCCCACTATAGTTTTGGCCCCCACCACCTCCACTGGGAGGCTGTTCCAGGATCTACCACTCTTTCTGTGAAGAAGTACTTCCTTACATCTTCCCTGAGCCTACCCCTCTCTGACCTCATAGCATGACCCCTTGTTCTTGAGCATCTTTTTCCTCAGAAAAAGGCATCCCTCTTACACCTTATTTATACCTGTAAGGTATTTGAATGCCTCTATCATGCCCCGCCTTTCCCTTCTTTTCTCCAGGGTGTACATATTGAGATCCTTCAGTCTCTCCTCATAGGGTTTTGATGCAGATTGCCTCTACTCTCTCTGTGTCCTTCCAGAGATGTGGTCTCCAGAACTGGACATAGTATTCTAGATGCAGCCTCACCAGTGATTTATATAGTGGTATGCCACTTCCCTCTTCCTGCTGGTGATACCTCTCCCTATGCACCCTAGCATCACTCTGGCTCTTCTTATATATAGTCATATTTATAAAATGGGTGACAAAAATCAGTAAAAATGCTGCCTCCTGATTTAATGAAATACATCCCATGACTATGCATTATCCCACAACAGCCACATGCCTGCAATTCTTTCTAATTTTCACCACCCTCCAAAACAATTTTGACCATTTTATAAGACAGATAATGCACTACAGAGCATGTGGTCATGCTCTGATATATGCACACCTTGGGTGATTGAACGCACTCAGCATGCAGCCCTATGTCTCAAAACACACACCAAGGCATGCATATATCAGAGCACGATTGCACGCCCTGTACCGGATTATCTATTACATATATATCTCTCTGTACTATGAATAAGCCAGTGCTGACTTTGCATTTGGTGAACAGTGGACTCCAGTGAAGCAGGTCTAAAGGAATCCTTTTGCACCTCAGCACTTTGTCATCATGGCACAGCACTTTTTACAGGGAGCACACACTGATCGTGTCCAATTGGCAAGCCACATTACCTGTAGCAGCCAATCAGCAATACTGAAGATTGATAACTCTTCATGCTGCACACAGGTCAGTGCCATTTTCAACTCTCTCTCTCTCTCTCTCTCTTACACAGAAAAATGACCTGTGACAGAAATGGCTACTGAAGTAGCTCTTTTCATGTGAAAAAGAGTTACTTTTCATAAAAAAAGCTGCAGAAATTATCAGGGAATGATGTATATATTTTTGTCTGGCACAGTTTTAATTGGTTCAGGTCCTTTCTGGAAAATCACCACCAGACTGTGTTGTTGGGAAATTTGCAATCTGCCCCCCCCCCCAATGTGTGGTGCCCCACCGTGCTCTATATTCTCTATATTATTCCCTTTGTTATTCGCAGTATATATGCTTCCACTGGGAAAAGTGATCTGAAGGTATGGCTTGAGTTTTCACTGCTATTCAGATGATACTCAGTTTTATGATCCATTTAGACTCAGACATAGTAATACAGTGAGTCTGCTTGTCAAGGCTATCATGGTGATCAGGAACCCGATGAGAGTGAGTTGGCTGAGACTCAACCCCAGCAAAACTGAGTTGCTTTTTGTAGTTTCAGATTCCTTGGTCTCTGCAACAAAAGAAAATATAGGTCTTTCTGTTAATGAGCCAACACTGCAGATAAGGGAGGTGGTTCGCAATGTGGGCAGATCTTTAAAAGCCAATTGGCCTTGAGATACCAAATTTCTGCTGTCATTAGAAGGGATTTTTACCACCTGAAAAGTAACCAGAATTATGATCCTTCCTAGACAAACGTGATCTGCATACACTTGTGCAAGCTTTAATTACCTTGAAAACTGATTACTGCAATGCACTCTATTGTGCCCGGCCAGATATTTAGTTTTGCTATCTTCACTTGTTTCAAAACTCGGCAGCCAAGTTGTTAACTGATATCTCTCCAGTAAATTTAATCATATCACTTCTGCACTGGGAGAACAGCACTGGCTGCCAGTAAGATGGCGTTCTGAATTTAAAATCCTTTTGCTGGCTTATATGGCTATTAACGGACTGGGCCCTCCTCTGCTGTCACGAGCTACTGGCAACCCGTCAGAGGATTATTAGGGTAACAGAGTGCTCCGCTCAGACATCCAGGAGCTTTTAGTAGTCCAGTCAGTGAGACTGAAATCTGGTGGTAGCCAAGCCTTTTCTGTGGCTGCTTCAAGGCTCTAGAATATTGTCCTGAAATCATCTGTTCTGCCTTTTCAGTTGAAAAAGTTTTAAATCATCATTTAATAGCCTTGCTATTCAGACAGGCTTTTTCAGTGGATTGATAGCTCTAACAATTTTTACGGTTATAATCTGAGTCGGCTTTATATCATGTAGTCGTATAATTGTTTGCTAAGATGTTTATCTGTTTACATTTGTAAAGCACTCAGAGCCCTGGAATGGTGCTATATAAACAAAAAAATCATATCCTATCCTTTACTGGCTGCTTGTGGTGTAGGACACAAAAATCTATATTTTTTTATTGTACTTTCCCCGTGCAGCAGGAGTAGAGCTGACTGAATTTAGCAGACTAAGAAAGGTACAGTGGTTATTTTAAAGGATTTAATAAAGGAATAATGCCTGACAGGGTGGGAGTTATGCTGGGATAACATCCCAGCTTGGGTGGTTGGGCCCGAGGCCACCGGCCGAGGACGTCCAACACCCAAGAAGGGATGTTACCACAGCATAACTCCCACCCTGGAGGGCATTATCCCTATTATACAATGGCTTGTTGTTTTATAATAAAAAAATAATTTTAAAGAATGTTTTTGTTAGTGTGTAAACATATTTTTGTTTCTCAAGAGAAAGAGGAGATCATGATGCTGGTGCTCCATATCATCCAAACAATCAGCAGGGATGTTATACCAGGATAACATCCCTGCTGTGACAGTCAACTGACCAATCAGAAGCCAGGATTCTTTCTTGCCATTGTATAATTGACAAATAATTTTTCACTGATTACTGGTGATGAAATAGGGCATGGAAAGCCATCTTTTTATTCTCCCCTATATGTGTGAGCTTACCTGTCAGTCAGTGAGTGAAAGGTAAAGTAGATTGTGGTGTGAGACACAAGGCCTCTCAGTGAGGTGGTGTGTGGTGTGCCAGTTGGATGGGGTTGCTTGGTGGTGTCGTGTTTCCCAATCAGCTGATGAGCATTACAGCACTGCAACTTGTTTGTATGCCAGGCATGAGTATCATATGAGCATTTAATGTTTATCTATGAATATTATGGCTTATTACTCTTAGTATCCAGTGGTAGCTGCATTACGTCATCATCAGTCATGCATGTGTTATCGATGCATGTGGAAAACATGAAGAGAAGAATAGGAGGAGAAAAGGATGCGGGTCGGGGGAAGCAGCAAATTATTGTTCCACCATCCCGGGTCCACTAAGAACAGATTCTGCACACTGTGGTGGTGGAGATAAACCTGGTATTGGTGGAATATTGTCATGAAGCTGTGAGGACAAGGGTTCAGTGCTTGATATTACAGTCAAACAAACTATGGTTTATTAGTCCAGAGAAATCTACTTATTCCACAACCACTGCAGTGCAACCAGCCATCCTAGCTGTTGACCCAGAGCATCTGGTGATGAAATCATTCTGAGCAATCCAGGAGCACACCAGTTTCCCCCTCTTCCTTCTTCAAATGCTTCCATTTCCCTTGTTTGGGATAAAGTGTTCCATCCAGCAATGTAAAGTCTAGTTCCTGGAAAGAAAATCATCTTGCATTCGCTGCACAATTCCTCAAAGTCTCCTTCCCCACATTGTCACTAGTAGCTACTGAAAACAGTATGAGGGAAGGAAGTCAAATGGCAAGCTGAAATTACCCATTTAATTTTGATTCACATTTTTTTGGCACATAAAAATAATACATAAAAAAATAGTAAAAATGGCCATATATTAAATTATATCATATAATATTATATCAGATTATATTATCTTCTCATGTATATTATAGTTTTATTATATTATCTTTGCATGTATCATATCAGTTTATTTATCATATCTGTTGCCCTACCCAATGCCATCCAAAGGCATGTCATTTCTCAGTGGCTGAAAAAGAAATAATCTCACAATCACTGCGCAGCACCCAGTTCCTCTCCCGAAGAATCCCCATCCCCCACACACCACCACCACCACCATCATCACCAGTCTACTGTACCCAAGCAAGCAAACAGATCCTCTGCAATGTTGGAATATTTTACAGATGACAACACAAATCCACTGACATCACATATTCACAGAATATAAGTAACATAGAAACATTGAAATTGTCAGCAGATAAGGACCGCCTGGCCGATCTAGTCTGCCCACAAGCCCTTGCACTGGATTACTGCTTCCAACCCACCCATTGTTATGCCTCTATGGTTCCCCTTTGCCTGTCCCAAGCATGCTTGAATCTATCCATAGTGCTTGCTTCTACAACCCCCTGAGGCAGACCATTCCATGTGTCCACCACTCTCTCTGTGAAGAAGAACTTCCTCACATTCCCTCTTAACCTCCCACCTTCCAATTTCATGTCACGCCCCCTCATTCTTGTGCTCCTCCTGTATTGGAAAATGTCTCCCCCCTGCACCTTGTTTAGACCCTTGAGGTACTTGAATGTTTCTATCACGTCCCATCTTTCCCTCCTCTCTTCCAGCAAGTACATATTGAGGTCCTTTAATCTCTCCTCATAAGTCTAATGTTGCAAGCATGGTACTATCTTAGTCATCCTTTTCTGGACTGTCTCCAGCCTGTTAATGTCCTTACAAAGGTGCGGCCTCCAGAACTCCAGAACTGCACACAGTACTCCATGTGAGGCCTGACCATGGTGTTATATAACGTCATCACTACTTCACTCTTTCTACTGGTGATACCCCCTGCTTATGCACCCCAGCATGCCACTGGCCCTCCCAGCTGACTTAGCACTCTGCTTTGACATTTTCAGGTCGTCTGAAATAATAACCCCCAGGCCCCTTTCCTCCTTTGTGACAGTCAGCAACTCTCCATTCCCCATCCTGTGGCTTTCCCCAAGGTTTCTGTGTCCCACATGCATAATTTTGCACTTTTTTGACTTAAACTTTATTTGCCAATCATCAGACCATGTCTCAAGCTTCTCCA
Source organism: Neoceratodus forsteri (assembly GCA_016271365.2). Classification (NCBI taxonomy): domain Eukaryota; kingdom Metazoa; phylum Chordata; order Ceratodontiformes; family Ceratodontidae; genus Neoceratodus; species Neoceratodus forsteri. Next base: position 86,017,781 of record CM028138.1, read on the forward strand.
GGTCCCTCCTCATTTTCTCCATCCCCTCTGGGGTATCCATTCTGTTACAGATCTTGGTGTCATCTGCAAACAGGCAGACCTTTCCCTCCAGCCCTTCTGCAATGTTGCTAATAAAGATATTGAACAGGACTGGCCCCAGGACTGATCCTTGAGGCACCCCACCGGTCACCCCCATCTCCCCAGACTGCACTCCATTTACCACCACCCTCTGCTTCCTGTCTGTTAGCTAGTTTCTAACCCAGTTTACCACCCTGTCCCCCATACTCATCCTACCCAGCTTGTTTATCAGCCTCCTGTGTGGGACAGTGTCAAAGGCTTTGCTGAAATCAAGGTAAGTGATGTCCACTGACCTACCCGGATTTACTTCCTTTGTCACCCAGTCAAAGAAATCAACCAGATTTGTCTGACATGACCTCTCCACTGTGAATCCATGTTGCCTATGGTCCTGGGCTCCAATGACTTCTAGATGCCCCACTATCCTTTCTTTAAACAATGTCTCCACGATCTTCCCCGCTACTGAGGTGAGGCTGACGGGCCTATAGTTCCCCGGAGTGCTGGGTAAGTTACTTTTCCTATTACTTTCTATTACTTTTGGAAACTTGTTTCAGAAATTTCTGTGTAGTCAGTAGCAAAGATGGAGAAGTACTGGAACAAGTAATACACCTTACAGTTACAATTACTTATGTCTTTTTATACAAAAGTAATACGTAACTGTAACTGATCACATTTATTTGAAAGTAACTAGTAACTAACATATTACTTTCAAATAAATGTCATCTGTTATCATTTTTTATTATGTTTGTATTGTTTTTGTATAAAAAGAAATAAGTAACTGTAACTGTCAGGTGTATTACTTTTTCTAGTACGTCTCCATCCTTGCTAGTGACTGCTCAGAGCTTCCTGGATCAAGTTTCTAAATGAAATAGAAAGTAATAGAAAAAGTAAGTTACCCAACACTGGTTCCCTGCTTCTTCCTTGTAGAGGGACAACATGTGCCCTCCTCCAGTCCTCTGGTACCATCCCTGTGTTGAATGACTTGGTGAACATGGCTGCCAGAGGTTCTGCTATCTCCTTTCACAGTTCTTTTAATATCCTTGGATGTATGTCATCTGGTTCCAACGCTTTGTCCACCTTCAATTCAGTGAGTTCCTGCAGGACTCTTTCCCCTGTGAATGGAATATTGTCCACCTCTTCATCCCCTTGGCAACTGCTATACTATTGTGGCCCCTGTCCTTCCCCTTCTTTTGTGAATACTGAACAGAAATAGTTATTTAGTATTTCTGCCTTTTACATGTCACCCTCCTTGCATTCCCCTCCCTCTCCCTTGAGCCTTGCAACCCCCCTTGTTTTCCTCCTTTCACTGATGTACATAAAGAATGTCTCGTCCCCTTTCTTAACTGACTGTGTTAAACCTTCCTCAGTCTGTGCCTTTTCTCTCCTTACTACCTTTCCCGCTTCCCTTAGACACTCTAGGTGCTCCTCCCTGTCCTCCTCCCTTTGGGTCTCCTTATATTTCCTGAACCCTTTTCTTTTTGCCCTGACCTTTACCATTACCTCTCTCAGGAACTACAGTTGCTTTCTCCTTCTCTTGCCTTTGGATACCAATCTGATGCATAAAGCCTGATCTAGGAATAATAATAACTAATAATTCTATATGTGGTACATAGCTCAGTGCTTGTGCTACGTAAGTGCTGGATGGATATGGTTGGTGCTTAGATATGTTGGAGCTGGACTGGTACGTAGGACAGTGCTTGTAGTATGTAGGAACTGGATGAGATATGATTAGTGCTTGGATACATTTGAACTGGATGAGATATAGTTGTTGTGAGAACTTGATTTTTTGGGCTTTCTCTGTATCCCACCTTTGGCGGGATGCTAGTTAAATGTAGGATTGAAGGCCCAAAAGAAATGTAATAACCAATGTGATTTCCTCCTCCAACTCCAGAGAGTGTGGCCAGTAGCACACAGGAGAGAAAAATCTCCCTTAGGGGGGAACCTCTGAGGAGCCATGGCTACTGATCTGCCCGTCCTCTAGGCATACTAAAGGAGAGTAATTTTAAGGTAAGCAAGTATTAATAAATTGTCTTCTAACCAGATCCTGAGTTTTGATCGAAAAGCAGATCTTGAGTTCGATTCCAAGTAAATTATCCTGGAAGATGAAGTACATGATGAATGAGTGTCCACCACGGAGAGGCAGTAGCATGTCATGTTAGCAAATCCCGGTCCATTATATCTATAGGTATAGAAAGTGAGGAGTTTACATATTAGGCAGCTCAGCCAACAGCTGTTCATGGAATCACATCTTGGAAGGGCAAGAATGTAGAACTGGTCAATGGTCAATCCTAGAGTGCGAAGAAGAAAAAGTCTGTTCCAAAGATATACTGGATTATGTTGAGCAAACAGCAAGTCCTCCTTTGCAAGGCAGAGTAGGAGAGAATGTTGGATTCCACGTGATCCAATACATAGTTCCAGTAGAAAAGGTGCCAGACCCCTTGCTAGGCAAAGCAGGGATGCAGTGAGCAGGCAGACAGGCCCCCTTTTGTGGGTGAAGCAGATAGAAATCTCTAGGCCCCCTTGCGGGGCACAGCAGGAATGTGTAGAGCAAGCAAAATAGGCCACACTGAGGGTGAAGCAGGAGTGCATTGAGCATGAATCCAGGCCCTTTTTGGGGCAAAGCTGGGGATATGGTGGCCCTCACATGGTCCGTCATGACTGAAGTCCAGTACAGACAGTGAGACCCCTACGTGGGGCAGCTGAGGAGACAGAAATGCTTGAAGACGAGTGCCAATGGGAATATATTTGAGAACACAGAAATCTTGGAGGATGAAATGGTCCAGATATCATACGGGAATGATGATGAGGTAGGAGTCTATGAGAATGGAGGCTTGCCTGAAGCTGAAATTCCAGTGCAATAGTAGGTTACAATCGAGTATTTTATCAGAAAGGAGAATTGTTCTAAGATGTCCAAGGATTGAGGAAAACTCTACAGATATGCTGCCTAGATACTAGGTTGGAACTGAACCAGAACTAGAATGATTGCAGTAGAAGAAATAATGAACGATGAAGTAGGGTAGGCCCGGATGGGCAAGCTGGAGCATGGATTCCTTGAGGTCCCGAGTGAGCAGTGTGTGAACACTCCAGCGATCGAGTAGGTTTCAGGTGGTCATCTTAAGAAAGATGAGACCCCTCTGTGGGTATGCATTTGTGAAGATGGAAGCTGTTTGAGTAAGGAGAATGCCCTGAGACTCGAAGAATTCGGGATGGCACAACCCACACGTGGGTTCACCATCGCCATAAGATAATATGCTCTGAAGTAACAGGGAACCCCCATGTGAGTCTACCTGTAGTGACTTGAGTACTTTTGACCTGAGAAGATGGGCTCCCTCAATGGGGCATATATGTTAGGGATGGCAGGACCCCACATGGTCCACCATCGCCAAGTATTGCACTTTCCAAATAAAGGAAGGCGAGACCCCCCCCCCACAGTCCACCATAGCAGTAGTGGCACAAAGTCCAGTATAAGGAGGAAAGACCCAAGTGAGTCTACAGGTAATATGGAATTAAGAGTGATGAGGAGATGCCTACATGTGGCATGGATGTTTGAGATGATGGTACCCCCAGTGGGTCCACTGTCATAGTAGTGAGTGTGGACAAAATGTGAGCTTTCGAGGTCCCATGGAGGCCTATGCTGAACTAGATTCTGTGCTGGAAGAGTGAATGAATTAAGAAAATGCTGAGGCCAGCAATATAACTAGGCTGAAGCTGAAACCCTCGCGGAGTGTAGCAAGGAAGTTGTAGACTGATAACGTGCAATGAGCAATCCTGCTGCCATGCCACTCATTGCAATATTTGAAGGTTGCACTCATCTAGGTGATATGAAGGTCACTGGAAGGTACATCAGGGGACCCCTTGTAGGTCCAACAGAGGATAGCTTGTAGGGTGATCAAATGGCGAGCTAGACCCCCATGTGAGCTAGCTAGAGTAGAATTGGTTGAGTCGATCCAGGCCTCCATGTAGGCAAGCTGGACCGGCAGGACCTCCACATAGGTCTGCCAGAGGAATTAGTAGAGAGAGAGAGTCGAGCTATGTCTTCACGTAGGCTAGCAGGACTGGCAGGACCCCCACTTAGGTCTGCCGGAGGTGGAGTAGAAGTGAAGAAGTCGAGCTAGGCCTCCGCTTAGGCTAGCTGAACTGGAAAGACCCTGCTATAGTGAGTCTTTCTGAACATAGAGAGGAATAAGGACCTCAAAGGAAGGTAGGCTTGCATAGAACATCTAATTAATGAGATGGACTACCAAGAGCTGTCCAAAGTACATCTGAGCAGAAACTGTAATGAATGCAGGAGAGGATCTGCAGGAGGATGATGAGTCACAGGTGACCTGCATGCATTGGCTGGAGTGTAGATCTGTTGTAGGCAGAGTTCTGATGATTAAACAACAGTGTAGGGTCCAGGCAGTCAGGCTAAGGAAGGGGACCCTTCATGGACATCCTTGGTGAAGAGGGAATATGCTAAATAAGGAGATTTGACCATTGAGGGGCATAGCATGTAGGGATAGCGGAATCATAAGGGGTTGCCATGGAAGACATTCAGAGCACTGAGCAATACCCCCTCCTAGGTATAGTAGGAGATGGCGGGCCCTCTTCTCCAAGACTGGTAGTATAAAGATTGCTAAGGCTATCCTTGCAGCAGGCATCATTAAGTCAATGGTAGGCTAATCAAGGTGCAATATCAAACATACAACCAGTCCACTCAGCTGACTGTGCATAGGTGAGAGTGCAATGTAGACAAATTGGAGAATGCTATAGCTACAGCCATAGAAGAAGTAGGATTTGCTTAGAGCCCATTGCAGGTCTGGCAAACAATGGAGAAGCCAGCAGGGCACAGAGGTGATGTCACACCTGAAGTACTGGTGAGACAAGGATACTACCAAGGAAATAAGGAATTATGGAATGCTGAATGGAGGCAGTTCTGGCAGCAGTGGGAGAGTGGAAGAAATGGACTGGAGCAGTGCCAGAGCATCTAGGGAGGTACCGAGCAGGGGGAGGAATCCAGTGGATTGCAGTGGTGGTATGGTGCGAGCAGCAGATTGAGGTATCCAACAGACAGCAACTATGGCATGTTTGAAGGAGGACCCAGCAGACTGCAGTGGCAGTGTGGTGCAAGCGGCTGCTCAAAGGAGAAAAACAGGCAGACAGCAGCAGCGGCATTGAGTGATCAGTTGCATGAAAAGAAAAGCCCCAAAAGAAGAAACAGGAGAAAAAGAGGTAAAAGGGAGAAACAGGAATGAACAGGGGAAAGGGAGCTGGGGGGAACAAACAAGATGAGGGAAAAGAACACGGCAGAGGGGGGGGACAACAACAGGGCGCAAGGAAGGAGAAGGGCAGAAGAAAAACAGAAATGGGGAGAAAAACGAAAGGAGCAGCCGCAGACCATGCAGCAGCACCAGCAGTAAGCGCAGCTCACTCTAAGCAGAGGGGGCATTTCTGGAAAGGTTAAGTAGAGGATGGGGGAGGAGCTGTTCCCCCCATAGAACCACAGGCTGCATCCTTCCAATAATAATTACATTAACATAAAAACATAGAAAGACTCTGGCTTCAGAAAACAACACATCCTCTTCATCATCATCATAATCCACCTCCCTCTATTATGAATCATGTTTTCTTCCACATGCATCAGAGTGGTGTGTGGGTAATACCACCTTTCTCTCTGTCAGTACATTGCATAGATATTACAATATGACTAGTATCCATCACTATAGGAGGGGGTACTATGCTCCACGGGCATGCACGGTTGCCCATCGTTTTGAGGTACGAAAGATAATGCTATTAAATATGATCTCCATGACTTGTCACATATTTATGTTCAACATGACACCAGCTGCCAATGCCACCACAGCCACCTGTGTGCTGTGTACATGGACATTTCCCTTCTGCCTTGAGGCACTAAAGATAATGCTATTTATTATTTTCATAACGTGTGATGTGTTTATAAACAACACAACACCAGCTGCCAGTGGTTTCCTTCCTATTTTACTGTTCCATAGCCCTTACCATTATTTGAAGCTGTATTTAAATTGCCACAATGATGTACTCTGTGCTTCTATATATTAAGTATTATGTTTTATGTATCGGGTATATTGTACTTTGTATTACAATGCTTCATGTTATATTGTTTTTATTTAGTTTATGATTTCTCCTGCCTCCCCTGTATCTTCCATCTTTCACCAATGTACTGTATGTATTATGTTACTAGCTTTACCTCTTGCATTGTTCACTTTAATTGTTTTCCTGTTCCAGTGTCTTGACTGTATCGATTTTTTGACTTGTACCCTCCCGGGTCATGCCTGAAAATAGGCATGTTTAATGTCTAGTGCACCCACATGGTTATCAAAAACCAAATAAATAAACAAGTGCTAGTGCCACCCCCGCCACCTGTGCACTGTGGACATGGACAAATGCCTGACTGCATTAATGCAGTATAGGTAGCGTTATTTATCATCTTTATCTTCATGACTCGCATTGCCATATGTTGATTCAGAAACCATGTTTTCTTGATGTATAAATAAAAATAACATTTAAACTGTAAACAAAAAAAGAATTATACAGTATATTCTATTACTGTCATCTACTCTGATAAATAAATAAAAAATACATTTAAACTTGTAAACAAAAAAAAAAAAGAATCATATATTCTATTACTGTCATCTACTCCGATAAAGATATTGACATGTCACTCAGATCATGGTGTCGTGCTCTGATTTACTTCTCAGTAAGAAAGGAAAGGAAAGGAAAGGAAAGGAAAGGAAAGGAAAGGAAAGGAAAGGAAAGGAAAGGAAAGGAAAATTGTTTAACCAGGAAAGGTACACTAAGTCGGATCTTGTTTCCAGGTGCATCCTGGGAGCACAAGGAAGTTAAGTGACTTGCTCAGGGTCACACAGCATGCAAGTGGGGGCTGATGGGATTCAAACCCAGGTCTCCAGGTTTGCATCACAGTGCCCTAACCACTAAGTTATAGACTCACAAGAACCAGCATCTTGGCACTCATTTCACAACTGATAGGGGAGTGATTATGGATTTTGATCCTCATTCATTCATCACTGTAGAAGACATTGGCTTCTGAAGTCTTGCATGAAGAGATGAGGCACAGATATAACATTCCATAACACATCACACTGTCTAATCCGCTGCACCCTCACGAACCCCTTTCAAATCCCCTTCCAAAAGACTAGCCTGGCTAAGCACTCCTTCTCCATTAGTTCCCTGTCATGGCTAAATGAGCTCCCTTCCTCTATCATGGGGATAATCAACTCCACCCAAATCAAAACGGCCCTGAAATGCTACTTCATTGAAAAATCCACCTGCACCTGCACTTAACTACCACAAACACCTCTGCCTGGGGCACTCATTCCTCTTCTCCCCCCCCCCATCTCCCCTCAGTCACATCCCCTACCTCCCTTCCTCTCTGCTCTTCCTCCCCTACATATCGGACAATGCTTCAATGAAGCAGTCCTCTGACATCCAAGAATGTACAGCTTGTGGCTGTAAACCAAAGAACTGTGTCTTTTGTCCAAATACTACTATTGTAGCTCTCTACAATGTATCAGGAATGCACAACTTTTTGCTGTAAACCAATGTACTGTATGTTTTGTCCATATACTACTTTTGTAGCTCTGTACAATAGGACATAGAACCCTTATAAATGACCTCCATGCAATGGTGTTTCTGAATTTTCAATAAATAAATAAATATGCCAGATCCAGTCTGCATATGCAATGAGGTGTGCTGTAAGAACTTATTTTGCTTTTGTGACCATATGAACAGTCCTCCAAAGTGAACCGTCAGCAACTCTTACCATGCTCCATCTCATGGTGAGTCCACTTGTGTACCGCCCCCCCTCACTTTACTCAGTAGACACCCCTGGCACCCATACTGGGCACACACTCAGACATTTAGAAATGGTACCACCCCTAGCTTTGGAATGCATACCAGGCTCATTCTTCTAGAGATCAAGGGGTGGGGGTGTACAAAAACATAACTATTTGGTATTTCCTAACCAGGTCCTTGGGAGAGATTATTTGCTAGCCATATGTTAGCCCTAACTTCTAAAGGAGTACCCAGTAAATCCACACAGGAAGCAATAATGTAACTGTCCAGATCATAGTTGGTGTTCTGGAGTGGGACTTTGTTCAAAAGATGTTCTTCAAAGCAAAGGTGGACCCCAAGGTTTACACATCGTGGCACTGGGAACTTGCAGAACAACAAAATCGGACTGTATCCGTCAGAAACTCTTTGTACTCTCACATGTAGTAGGACATAGAACAACTTGGACTTGTATTCCCACATGTCATGGGACATAGAACAACTTGGACATATACTCCCACATGTCGTAAGACACAGAACATTGCTTTCAGTGGCATATTGTTCACACTGAAAAACACATTTGGCTAAGACTAGCACCATTCTTCCATAACTAGAGAAGAAACTGTGACCCACTACAGGGGGTAAAAATCCTTTTCAGACATTTGGACATTTGTCTAAAGTAACCAGGCACCCTTACAGAACCTGTAGCCCTGAACTGGTTACTCCAGATGGGGTTCTGCCCTCCCCTTGCTCCCAGATCCATACTCAGCCATTCTTTCAGAGTTACACCTTAAACATTTGGAAACCTTTTGAATTGTTTTAGAATGAAACTTGACATTCAGAATTCAAATTCACCACATATGTAGTGTAAAGTTAAAAAGTCACAAACAGTGTGGTATAATCATACCTCTGGACATCACACACCTTAGCCAACTTTACTTCAAACACAGATTTGCATGCCTGTACTTACTGGAAAAGAAATTGTGCCTTCCCTCTGGGCATGGAACACAACAGAACAGAACAGGTACTTGCTTTCTGTAGCAAAAGTCAGAATCAGCTTACTGTTAGACATTTCAGGAAGCTTCAAAACATCCTTAACCAAACAGGGGATTGCCATTGGATCCATAGAAACACAGAAGTTGATGTCAGATAAAGACCGCAAGGCCCATCCAGTCTGCTCATTTCTTTTACTGCCTCATGAATGTGCCATCGGCCTTCGCTCTGTCAATGGCCTCTCTATTCATACTCATCTGTATTGCTCCCTTCCTATCCCATGCCTATTTGAAGCCCTGCATTGAATTCATATCCACCACTTCCTGAGGTAGGCCGTTTCATGCATCCACCAGACTTTCTGTGAAAAAGAACTTCCTCACATTACTCCTTAATGGGCCCCCCATCTGATCTCATGCTGTGTCCTCTTGTCCATCCACAAGCAGTTCTTTTCACCCCTCCAGGGATGAAAATCAGGAAATCCTGCTGTAGAAAAGATCTCCGCTACTTCTCTTGGCAAGCTGGAGAATACCAGAACTAGGGTGAGAATTCAGGGCTCTCAACTCAGAGCCCACTGGCAGCAGCTCTCACTCCTTCACTTCAGCTCCACTCACTCCCAACTGACACTACCACTGAATTGCACTGACTCCGCTTCTTAGCATTTTATCTCCCACCTCAACCGCTTGCACAAGGGTTATGCTGCTGCGAGAGTTCCAAATGAGCTCATCACGTCAGTCTCAGCTGAGGCCAAGTGAACAAAAGAGTGAGCAGGAGAAAACCATTTAACTAGTTAATCACTAGATGCCTCTCCCTGCCTAACACTGTTTAACCCCAGGGAACTGGGTGATTACACTTGAATGCTGCATAAAGCATTATATACGATCTTCTACAGGAACCCAATGTAACATACTATTACACTAAATGTAAGAACAAAAAAACAAGGTGCTGTATCAGCTTGTGGGCTGAAAATAAAACCAAATGTAGTATGAAATGTGCATTGAAAATAGAAAATAGAGTTAGAATCAATGTTTCAAGCCTAGGTGAAAGGGACAGTTACATAAGAACTTACCATAACAGTGGATCTAAGAGGGGATCTCTTGCAGCAGGCAACACCTATGGAAATATTGCCAACAGGCACTAGGATCACACTGAAACATTTCTAGCTAGCAGTCTACTGGGGGTCGCCCAACCATACGTCAGGCACAAACATCACCACATGCTATAAGAGTGGGAAGCCCCGCACTCTCCTCAGTTCTCCCACCGGTGTCCATAAGCAAACTGAGTCCTGCAGAGGGACCAAAGGTTCCAACCAAGAAAGAGATAGAGAGGAGAAGCAGACACAGGAGAGCCTTACAGGCTAAGGAGGAAGGATTGAGGGATGGCATGGCAAGAGATCCCCTCACAGATCTACTGTTACGGTAAGTTCTTATGTAACTGTATTATCTGACTTCAGGGGTATCTCTTGCAGAAGACCACACCTATGGAACAAGGCCAAGCAGTTTCTGACATCAAGAAATGCAGTCTGGGCAGTAGGAAACCAAAAGTCTAAAAAGTAGGACCTGTAGAACAGCTAGGCTGAAACTGGCCCTACGCCTAGAGGCAATGTCCAGACTGTAGTGCTTGGTAAAGGTGTGGACAGTACTCCAAGTGGCAGCTTCACAGATCTCTGCATCTGACACATTCCTGAGAAAGGCAGTAGAAGTGGCCATGCCTCTGGTAGAATGACAACAAACAACACTAGGAAGGTCCTTGCCATACTTCTTGTAGTTATAAGTGACACAGTTGGCCAGTATGCCGCCACTACAGCGACACCCACACAGTGAACCCCCCCCACAGCAAAACCCCCACCATGCCTAAATTGGCAGTGACAGGGGTTTTGCTTCAAGACACTTTAGGGCAATGGGGGTAAATATCTAACTTCACTGTCTGTGCGACATGGAATTAGATATATATAGTAGGGGGGTATTGTGCATCACGATGTTGCTGGTTGGTTCAGGGTCGCATCGCAGTAGGGAGTGTTGACGGGCTCCTGGTGCTGTAGCGGATGTTGCAGTTGGGGTTGTCCTGCCGGTGTCATGGATCCCAGTTGGCCAACCATTTGACAAGCACTGTTTTGAAACAGGGACACCCTCTCTTCCAGGGCAAAAGAATCAAACAACTGTTTGGACTTCCTGCAGTCCTTCGTATGATGGGTAGGTTCTATGTTATAATGGTGATCTCAAAACAGTGATCACTGTTATAGTGAGTGCACAACACCGAAAAGCAAATTGGCAACATACACTTATCGGCAACACCACATCCAACAACCAAATCAAGCATTTATGCAGGGGGCTGTGCCCCTACACCCCACCTTGCGGGGACTTCATTCCCCGCACCCTCCTGATTTTAGATTACCAACTCCAAGGGGCTGCATGTCAGGAAGGGGATACAGTCCAAAAAAATAAAAAAATACAAGTGAAAGCTGAAAAAATATATCCCTCCCCAGTCCCGAACCCTGTACCTGCTGCATCAAAGCTAGCCACCCTCACCACCACACCACATCGCTAGCTCAATAGCAGCATGCCACACTGCCACACACAAACCCCCCTTACCTATCTCTCCCATACTGGTCGCCATCCTACAGTACCGGTAATCCTCCCTCGCTCATCCCTACCCTCACTGTACCTTTTAATCACTACCCTTACAGGGTAGTTCAAATGTGAGGTGCTGCAAATGAGTCACTATTAATGCAGTTGCTCATTTGCAGTCCCCAATATCACAGGATACCCGATGTGCATAGTAATCCAGAATTCTATGCACATCTAAAGTATGAATCAATGCTCCCCCTGGATTGGAATGCTCTGGGTAATAAACAGGAAGGTGGATTTGGTTTAAAGTGAACTCAGACACCACCTTAGGAAGAAACTTAGGGTTAGTACACAAAGACACCCTATCTTTGTGGAAAAGCAAATAAGCAAGGCCCCTACTTTTCATGCGACACAGTGGGACCAAGTTCTGCAGAAGGACTACCATTTGCCGCAGAACTTCTGCGGCAGTGGTTTGTAATTTCTGCGGAAGTTCTGCGGCACTAACAAACTACCACATCAGAGCATCAGTTTGTCATTCTGACTTCACTTTCATGGCAGTGGTTATAGCAATCAGGATGGTGGAAAGCACAGTAACACTAGTTCAAAAATTAACAGACTTATAGAAATAATTTTATGCCTAAAAAAGCAAAACAATTGTCCCTCCCTTAAGGTCCTAGCCTATTGCATAAATGACATATGCAGAGGGGACCGTATGTGATAAATAAGGTATTTCTATACGCAGTTATCTATCCCACTATCAGGTCTTTACTGTCTATCACTTATATATTTGTATGTGCTTTCTACACCACTCATGAGGTTCCCACGGTGTATCACTTATATATTTATATGCAATCTGTAACGTACATACAAATGTGTGTGTGTGTAGTAAGACAGATACTGTATGTGAGTGTGTATATATATATAATATATGTAGATATATAATATATGTATATATATATATATACATATATATATATATCTTTTTTTTTTAATTTCCATGAAATTGCATCCTCATTCATACAGGTCCCATCGGAACTGGAATAAACAGAATAGAGGAGTTATTGCAAAACTCATTTTTCATGTCAACCTGCTTCCCCTGACACACTACGTAACACCATCAGGCCATGACATGCATGTGAACCGATTGTGAGATAGAGCTCTCCAGCCCATTGCAATGTGTCCACAGTGTAACAGAACACTGCACCATACCTTCCCAGACTCTGAGCAGTGATGTGTTCTACCAATTCTTGTGCTGCCCAGCCAGCTCTCAGAGCTAATCTCTGAACCTGAGTTGCCAGCACGGAAACACAGCATGCTACCCTCTGGCCCAACAGCTGTCCCTGCACACAGCATTTCTCCATAACCTTTAGGTGATTCTATCAACCAATGACAATATGTAATCAATAACCCTGGCAAAAATGCATACAGTGCAATTATTTAACAGGGCTATTCTATCAACAGGTCTACACATTATTATATTCCACTTTTCTGGCCATAATTATTTTATTTTTCTTAAAAATGACAGTTAAATTCATTTTACCAGTTATTCATATCAGTTGGCATCTCTATACCTTAAAGGCACAAAAAAGTTTGTACAAAGTGAGGTATGGACTTAACAGGTCTGTGCTATTGACAAAGGTTTTGTTTAAGTTGGCCCTAGTGCAATAATGTAAGACTGAAAATTGTATTAGGCTGTAGTGCAGGTTGAGCAAATATCATCATGCATGATGTGCTCTGCCACCGTCTCTGGCAGTGGGAGCTGTGGTAGATAAGTGACAGCCATTTCATTAGCTAATATATGATGTTATAGCAATGATAACATCACATTCTGAGCATATAGGGGGGTTTTGGATATAAAAAGAGGGGAAGGGAACCAGATTCTATGGATAAACAGAAATATTAATAAAAAATCGCCAAGAAGAGTGAATTCTGCAGCACTGCAGAAGTTCTGCTGTAGATTGCAGGTTCCCGCACAAAATTCTGCAGCCGCAGAATTCTAGGGGCCTTGCAAATAAGGCTGCTGAGACATGGGTGCCGGTAGCTCTGAAATTCTTCGAGCAGAAAGTAACAGCAACTGCAAATAACGCTTTCCATGACAGAAAGCATAGCTCACATGTTGTGGCCAGCTCAAAAGGAGCCAAAGCAAGCTTCTGTAACATAAAATTCAAGTCTCAGGGTGGGACTCAATTATGGATAGGAGGCTTCACATGAAGAATTTCTCGGCACTATTTCACGGAAAGGTTGGTGTCAGAGTGGAACGCCCTGCCTGAAGAGGTGGCATACTGTAAATCAGTGGGCAATTTTAAGAGGGGATGGGACAAAGTGAGGGGGGAAGGTCACAGAGAAGCAGGTAGAGGTGGGAAGGGCAGCTGCAGTGCAAGGGACTGCTAGCTGCACATTTGAGCAGACTTGATAGGCTGTATGGCTTGTTTCTGCTGGCAGTTTTGTATGTTCATAAGAATGCCTCTCAGAAATGTATGGGACACCTCCCAGTTTTGCCACCAGACATTCCTCAATAGGCACATGGAAGGTAGAGATGGCAGACATGTACACCTTAAGAGAGGAGTTCTTCAGACCGGAGTCTGAAAGGGACAGTACGTACTCCAGAGTCTGATTCACTGGACAACTGAAGGGATCCATCTGGCATGAAGCTGCCCACAGCACAAAATGCCTCCACTTCATAGAATAAGTGGCCCTAGTGGAAGGCTTCCTAGCCACCACTAGGACATCAACTACCCTGGGTGACTCCCTGAACCAAGCCATGGCTATGTCCTCAGGAGCCAAGCATGAAGATGCAGGGATTTGAGGTCTGAATGGACCAGGGTGCCCAGGTTCTGGGAGAGCAAGCCAGTGCACAGAGGAAGAGGAACTGGTGGTTCCATTGTCAGCTGCTGCAGCAAGGGAAACCAGATCTGATGATGCCAGAATGGGGTTATGAGTATCATTGTGGCCCGGTCCATCTGGAGCTTGATTAGAAACCTCTGAAGTAAAGCGGGGGGAAGTAGTAAGTAAGTAAGTAAGCTTTATTTCTAAAGTGCTATTCCGTAAGATCATAGCGCTGTACAGAGTACAAACAATAAAATCCATAAAACAACAAAATATAGAATTAATAGTAAATACAACAGACCAATAAAATATTTATAACAAAGCACTAAACAATACTAGTGTTTCATGGAAAGCCATAGTAAATAAATAGGTTTTTAGAGCTGATTTGAAGCTCTTGGTGGTTGGGCACTCTCTAATCCAATGAGGTAGAGAATTCCACAGGGTCAGGGCGCATAAGCAAAGGAACAAGCCCCGGAGGTCTTTAATCACACCCTTGGACTCTCTAGTATACCCTCATCTGTGGAGCGGAGTGAGAGAGAGTGGCAGTAGGGGTGAAGGAGATCTTGAATGTAGCACAGTACCTGCCCATGAAGGGCTCTATAAGTCAGTATCCTCACCTTGAAGGTGATGCACCAATATACAGACAGCCAGTACAGCTCACAGAGCACAGGTGTGACATGGCTAGATCTTGGTAAACTTATTAATAGTCTGGCCACCAAATTCTGCACTAGCTGCAAATGGCAAATGTCAATCCCCAGTAGCCCTAGGTAAAGGGCATTACAGTAGTCAAGGCGTGAGATCACAAAGGCAGGGACCAATGATGGAAGGTTGCCAGGTGGGACCAGGTTCTTAATCCAGGCAATATTGTTGAGATGATAAAAGGAGGTCTTAACAACAACCGACACCTGAGATTTTAGTGTCAGTCCACTGTCAAACACATTTCCTCCCTTTCCAAGAGAGGGACAACACATCTCAGCAGAAAACTCCAGGCCTTGGATCGAGCGAGCAAAAATGAGGCAGTTTTGCACTGAGTGGGGATGCAAAAAGTTCTAGCTCTGGACCTCTCTTGTCAAACAATTCTTCTACAACTGGCGTCAGCAGCTCCCACTCATGTGTCTGGGACTGTGACCTGCTTAGGCTGTCTGCCAGGACATTTTGTGCACCGAGAACAGGGACAGCTGACAGTTCCAAACCGTGTGCCAGGACATTTTGTGCACCGAGAACATGGACAGCTGACAGTTCCAAACTGTGTTCCAGAGTGCAGTACCAGGCTCTCATGGCCTCCTGACAAAGAGGGTTGGAGTGAGTGCTCCCCTATTTGTTGATGTAGTGGACTACACTGATGTTGTCAGTCTGCACTAGCAGATGGTCCGAGGACAGCTGAGTCTGGAAGGCCTGCAGGGCATAGAGTTCCCCTCTCATCTTCAGAATGTTGATGTGGAGTGAGGACTCCATAGCAGACCAAGTCCCTTGGATTTGGTGGGACCACAAATGGGCTCCCCACCCCATCTCCAAAACATCCTTTGTGAGAATTTGCCAAGGGGAGGGAATGAGAATTGGACCTCACCCCCCCTTAACAGGTGGCTGGGTTCCATTGATCAAACGAGAACCTTTTTCACTGGAGAGGAGACCAAGACCTACTGTTCTAGCTCATCTGTATGCTGGTCCAGCTTGTCCCTGAGTGTCCACTGGGGAACTCTCATTTGCAGTCTGGCAAGAGGCACCGTGGCTATAGCCGCGGCCATCAGGCTTAGGAGCCAGAGAAAGGCCCTGGCTGAAACATAGTGGCTGTTATACAACAGACAGGCCTGGGATCTCAGGCATTCTGCCCAGTCCAGTGTCAGGAATGTCATGCCTTGAGCTGTGTCTAGGACTTCCCCAATGTACTGGAGGCGGTGGCATGGAATCAGAACTGATTTGGGCAGGTTCACAGTTATCCCTAGATCCTGGAACAGGCGGGTGACATGTTCTAAGGTTTGTAACAGGTGGTCCCTGGACTGGGCCATGAGCAGCCAGTCATCCAGAAAGGGGAAGACATAGAGGTCCTCCCACCTGAGGACAGCTGTTACCACTGCCAGGCATTTGGTAAATACCCAAGGGGCCAAGGACAAACCAAAGGGCAAGGCACTGAATTGGAAGTGTTCCTCCTGGAACTGAAACCTCAGGTACTACATGTGGGATGCATGAACCTTGTTATGCAGGTAGGCATTTTTTATATTGAGGGAGCAAATCTAATTCTCCTGGTGCAGAAGGGGCAACAGTCCTGAAGTATCACCATCTGGAACTTTTTGTGCTGAATGAACAAATTGAGATCTCGGAGGTCTAGAATGGGCCTGAGGTCTCCTGTGCATTTGGGGACCAGGAAGAAATGGAAGTAGAACCCCCTGCCCCACTGATCCACTAGCTCAGATTCCACTGCCTTCTTTTGCAGCAGAGAGCGGATTCTTCCCAGTGCACTGGTATGTGATCTGGAGGGTAAAAGGACCAAACCGGAGATTCTTCTGGAGGCCACTCTAGAAGTTCTAGAGTGTGGCCGTGCTATATGAGTTGTAGCATCCAGCCATTATTGATTATCTCCCTCCACCTGTCCATGTGTAAGGAAAAGTGACCCCCAACAACTGCCTCCTGATTTGTCAGGGGGAGGGGTCAGGCAAGGAGTCAGGTGGACGTGGAGGAGGTCGCAGTGCCGGCTGCACCACCACCTCTGGGAGCCTTGCTGGCTGCGGTAGCAGGGGTAGGAAAAGAGTCAGACCCCAATGCTTGCTCTGAGGTCTGGTGGAGGGTCTGGACTTGTTGGTCACCCTATGAAAGGGCACACACTGTCCGCTTTTAGCTTGAGTGTGATACATGGAGTGGAAAGATCTCAGAGTATGCCCAGAGGCCATTGAGGACATTTTGCACATCAGCCCTAAACAATTTGTATCCCCTGAATGGGGCATTCAGGATAGACAAATGAATGTCCTGGGTGAACCCCAACACCCTAACCCAGCAGTGCTGACATATATAGATGCCTGCTATGGCCACCCCGACTGAGACACTGACAGCATCGTAAGCTGAGCTGAGAAGATGTAGACTGACATCAGCTCCCAACTGAAGTAGCTGCAAGAGCTGCTGCTTCTTCTAGTCATTGGGAAGGGAACTGGCCAATTCCTGGGCTTGGTCCAAAGGAAGGTTGAGGAACTGGACCATATGGGCCATATACAGTAGTTCAGGACCAGGATGGCCAGGGTGGCTGAGGCAAAGATCCCCTTGTCCAGTAAGTCCAATCTCTGGAATTCTTTGTCCGGGGGGGGAGTGAACTTATATGTTTTGACCTTTTGGTGTGGTCGTAGGCCATATTAATGACCTCTGACTCAGCCTGCACCTGCTCGTTGAAGAATAGCTTCCCTGCTGGGGCATGGTAAAGTTTATCCCCCTTCCTGGGCATCGTGAGGATCAGGTCACATGGTGCTAGGCCACCATGGTGACATCCTCAAAGGGTTCAATCACAGGCGAGACAACCAACGGGGGGCATCGGGCAGACATAGGTAAGTAGCTAACCAACATCTGCCAGGGTCTTGCGCCTCCGTGTCAAACCCATCACCTCCTGCATCTGGCACAGAACCCTCACAAATTATGGGTCATCCGGGGGGACCCTGGAATATATTTTGGCGTCTTCTCCCCATCCAACAAAGCCGTGGAGGAAGAATTAGAAGGGGTAGCTCTGCTCCATAGTCTTCATCCTCATACTCCTCATCATCAAGGGGTTGAAGGTCCGGGTAATATTCTTCTCCTTCTCCCAAATGTCAAAAGGGAGAGCAAGGGGTCCGCCTTCATGGGGACCAATGTGGACCCCCTGGAGTTGTGGGTGTGGGGATCGGAGGAAACAAAAAATGAAGTGTAAGTCAAATGGTGGTCAACTGAAGCTGCAGCAATCTCAGAGGTTTGGTGTGCGTTGGTCAATTACAGGAAAAGAACTGAGGAGGGCATGGGGGCCACCCACTCTTATAGCATGTGGTGACGTCGGCACCTGATGTCGGGGTAGGCTACCCCTGGTAGACTTCTATCTAGAAAAGTTTCCATGTGGTCCTGGTGCCTGGCAACTATAGTTCCATAGATGTGGCCTTCTGCAAGAGATACTTTCGGAAGTCAGATTAAGGGATATATATATTGAGGAAAGAAAATAGATGGAGGATCGAGGAGAAAAAGTGATAACAGGCAATGTAAGAATAGAAGCTGGATAAAAAAGGTGAGGATGGGTATGAAACGGCATAGTAGGAGTGAATTAGCTGAGGAGTCCTTATGTGTGGACTATTAATAGGACATAGTAAAAAGGCTTAAAGATGACAGAGGTGGGGAAGGAGACAGAGACATCTGGAGAAACTGAAAATAGATATGCACACATAGCTGAAATGCCCATGTGAGTATGGCCACACACACCCTGGATTGAAATGGGTCAGGCATACCCATACAGGCAAACATACCATGCACATGTGCAAGCAAAGATATGATGGGGGTGGGTCAGGGTAAAAAGGACAGACTATGGTGTGTGTGTGTGTGTGTAACCCCTAGGTGGTGCTACTCCAAGGGCTACTACCCCTGCCTGCCTTTCTAACAACAAGGTTGAGGGGGCCTGGGTTCCAAATTGACAAGTCCCGGGGTTCTCCTACCCTCAGTTACACAATAGTTTGGTGCCCCCAAGTACAGTTTGTAGCTATCTAGACAGGTATAGCCTTCTGGGAAGCTATAACCCCCCTCCCACAATCCTTCCTAGTGATCAGTTACCTAGGCGTTTGATAATGACAATTAGCAGTATACAATAGACAGTCTGCAGTAAGTATTAATAATATGCTCACAGTTGTCCCACTTACCAGCAGAGTCTCTGGTCCTGGTGTGTGCCTGCAACCCCCTGCAAAGACAGTTTGGCAATACAGCATGCACTTTCAAGACATTCAGTACACAGCCTATCACCTTAAAGAGGGACTCTGGCCAAAAGTGCTACATTGCATAAGTAGAATAAGCATACCCCCAATAAATCTCATACCAAACAATAGGTTTCTGTGTTACTTCATTTGAAAGTTATGGGCTATTTTGTAACCCTGATTTTGCTACATGTTCAAAAAAGTCAGTTTCAGTGAAGAGGTGCTGATGATATCATCTCCTGAACTCACAGTCTAGCCCTCCCCGTCAGCAAGCTTATAGGTCCTGTTTCTCTGAAGTTAAAAGATCATTCTGCAATGGTTTTCACAAGTAAAACAGGCAGCACCATTCTAAAAACAGTGCTATAGCATCTATGGGTTTCAGGTTTTGTAACAAAGTTGACAGATTTGTATTTTAATGCTTCTTGGGTGTGGTTCATTTTCCAGAGTTGCAGGATGCTGTCAGCATGCCTCCAGGCTGCTGATACCATGTGACGTGTTACTCTGTGGTGCCTGTTTGGAAGTTGTATTGCTACAAGTGTTGCAATGCTGGTAACTGCATTGCTGTTTGTCAGTGTCTGCTTTAAAATATATTTTAATAGGGGCCTTATATGTGTTAATTCCTACTAGGCGTGGAAGTGTTAGCCTGGTAAAACAATTATTGCAATGTGGAGTACAATGCAGATAAGCCTGAATACAGCTCAAGTAACAGCCTGTCAATTAGAAAACAGAAAATGAGCTCTGCTCAACTGAGTATCCCATTCATTCACACTTTGATGATGAATAAAATATTGATTGATTGTGTGAGTGATTATGCATTGAGCTGGCTACTGTGTATAAACTCTTAGTAAGGTTTCAAAACAGCACTATCTCTCCCACTCCATTTACAAGGTGATGGAATAATTGATTTAAAGTGCCATCCTGAGAAATTATCTCTATTGAATGATAGGTGTGAGAGATCACAGCCTTTCACCACATCAGAGATATCCAGTTTGCAAATCTCACATTAGCGTGCTGTGACTTACCATCCAGCAATCCAGGAGAAAAGGACCACAACAGAAAAAAGCACCAAAAACAAAAAATATGAATTTGTCAAATTTGTTACAAAATCTGAAACTCACATAGGTTTTAAAGCAATGTTCATTGAATGGTACCTCCTGTTTTACTTGTGAAAACCTTTTGCACATAGTTTTTAAACTTTGGAGAAGCAGGTCCTGTAAGCTTGCTGACAGGGAGGGCTAGACTGTGAGTTCAGGAGATGACATCATCAGCACCTCTTCACTGAAACTGGCTTTTTTGAACAGGCAGAGATTTTAGGGATGTAAAATGATTTATAACTTTTAAACAAAGTAACATAGGGATCACAGTGTTGGCATGAGGGTGATTTGGGCTATGTTGATCCAGATTCTGAATTTATTGATGCCAGTAATTTGTGACCATAGTCCCTCTTTAAGCCAAGTAATAATATGCTTACAAGCGAGGTTCAAAGTAACACAGTAAATCAAGTTTATTAAGGGGACATGAACAAGGAGGGGGAGCAAATCTAAGTAAATGATTTCTATTCTGAATTTTACCAAGTTATTTAACACACAATTATTTAGTCCCTTTGTTAACAGTCTTGCAGCTACTGGGTACCCAAAAAATGTAATGCTGGCTGGTCAGAATCAATGCCCGGAGTTGCATCTGTTGTTGGGGCCCTTGATGAAAAGAAGCAATCACCAGTAACAGTGCAAAGCAAAGTAAAAATATTTGTATCCCCAGCCAGCTGGCCTAGTCTATTGAAACTCTTAAAATTAAACTGAAAGCAATTAGATAGTACCATAAGATGATCGAGATATTTGTTGCAGAGAGATGCCCTGAATTTACTCACTGTACCAGACAATTGGAGAGGACCTGGCAAAATGAAGACCTGATGCTGGAATTTGGTGCACATGGGGAAACTAGGCCATCACGACTCACCTCAGCCTCATGGCCTTTCCCTGTATGTGGCCACAACCTGCGATGACTTACTGCGCAAGGGCTAGATCCCCCAAAGCTGGTCTCTCGCTGGTAAAACTGTAGCTGGCACAAGAACAGATGGCATGGGCCAGGATAGACATGGGCCCAAGTTCAGCAGAGTGTCCTTGACGAAGTCTCATATGGCAAAGCGCTGGGGTACCTGTTACTAGACAGCATTATTCTGGTGTGCTTTACCAGGCCGACAAGAAATAAACAGATTTTTCCTGTAAACTTTGGGAGTTTGTCTTCACTGGAGTGACTGCCCAGCCACTCATGGCTCTGGAGTGCAAGTGACTTTTTGTTTTCACTGTCTCTGGAAACGTTCAGTTTATCTGCTGGTAAACCCTCCAGTGGGTAGACAGTTCGGTCACTGGTAAAGTCAGGCTCCTCTCTGGCATGCAGGAGTCCCTGGATGGTAGGCCCTGACCCACAATAACTATTCAGTACATTTATTTTTAGAAGCATCAAACTCTCCAATTGCTCTATTGGTTCCTGGCCAGTTCGCAATGTCAGCCGCTTTGCTGAGCAAACCTCTTATTTTGCAGGAAGGCAGTTCTGGGTGATTGATCCCCCCTTTGGGACCGCAGGATGCACACTGTGAGAAAACTAGGCCTCTCTCAGGCTGGATCCCCACAGAGCCTAGAGGCTCCTCCCTCATCGGTAGTTTGAGCTGGAGTCCCAACAGATCTGCCTGAAGTTTGAACAGACCCCCATAAATAAAGGGCAACATCCTTACGCTCCAGTTGGCTGCCCAAACTGTCTAAAACAGTTCTAGTCTTTTTATTGGTTACTTTTTAGGTGCCTAAAGTTTGTCCTTGTTTATCTCCCACAAGGCTTTAGTATTGTCCCAAGAGTCCCTGGCTGCAATCCTAGTTCGTGATTGGCTAGCTGGGCTGCAAAATGGTGGCTGCAGTTAAAGATTCTATACAGTTTAAGCAATCTCACAACTTTAAAGTTCTGGTGTAGCCAGACAATACGTTTTATTTATTTTAAACCCCCACAAACATGAAGCACCAACAATGCCCTGTTGATCAAGTCCACTTTCATACATATATATATATAGCCCTCATACTTTTGATCTCGCTGCTGCTGAAACATAGTACCCCCAGGCAGCAGACAGAACCTTATTAATATTCATTAAGGGGCTTATACATATTAATTAGCCCTGGTTTAGCTCCACTTTCAAATTTAAACATCCCTGGAGCTTCTCTTTTTCACATCCAGGTCACCAGTCCCCATTTAGTAAAGAAGGGGCACCAGGACCACTGCATTGCTCCCCAGATGACCGCAGGCAGTGAGTACATAAAGCACTTTATGTGCATGCACGAACGCTGGCTCTACTAAAACAATGCCGGCAACTTGTAGTTACATTTTTAAGCCTGCACAGGGCTAAAACAATGTACAGGGGATGCTTTGGGGTACACGGGCATCAGAAGGACTTGGGCTGCAGTGGCGAGATGATCAGGACTCCAGGAGGCAAGCAGGGAAAAAATGGGAGATAAGGGGAAAATAAGGTAAACCCTGAGGGAGGGGGGGTTACGTGTTTTTTCTTTGGTCAGCATCCCGGAAACTCTTCTGAAGGACACACACAGAAAGATAATTGACATCATGGTCCCTGGAGGTACAATGGGATACAATGGGTTTATCAGTGTCTTCATTCCTGACTGCCCTGTAATGTTCCCTGAATCAGTCAGCCTGGTGTCTGCCAGTTTCTCCGATGTAGATAGCTACATACTTCCTGCACAGAATACAATATATCACATTGCTGAAAATGCATGAGAACTCTTTAGTGATGTGAAAAACATCTGTGGGACCTTGAATTTCAATGACACTAGAAATAAATTTGCAGGAATAACAGCAGGTTCTGTTGCAAGCTTTGGTACCTGGTAGGAAGGAATTGTTAGGAGTATGGAGGCTGGTGACATTTCAGAAGAGTCTACAGGTTGGGTGGTCTGTGGTAGGAGGCAATCCATGACTCTGTAAAGGAAGCTTCGATATTAGGGTCACTTTGCAGAATAGGAACGTTTCATGTGATGGTCATGTGAAGAGAAGGGAATCTTACAATGGAAAAGAAGTACCAGTGGAATTTGTCATTACGGTTGTGTGAGAGTATCCCTACTGTGAGGTTCAAGGTTTACGGGCCATATTACTGACCTGGGAGAGTGCTCTGTCCACTAATCTTTCTGTGTATCCCCTGATAATAAAAAAACTGCATTATCTGAGCTTGCTCAGCAAACTCATCATCTTTACTGTATACCCTGCGAAGTCTAAGAAGCTGTGAATATGGCGAACCATTCTTTTCATGTTTGGGATGGAAGGAGCTGTGGAGGAGAAAGCCATGGAAGTCAGTAGGTTTGTAATAAACACTGCCACACTATTATACAACTATGTTTTTTGATATATAAATACAAATAAATAATACAATTAAATTAAAAAACATAGAAGTTGACTAATTCTTCAAAAAAACAAAACATTCATTATCATGAGTAATGGTGTCATGTCCTAAAAAAATACATAAGCATTACTAAACAGATTTTATTATATTGTGTGCTATCATCATCATATTTCTGTTTATTATTCAATATATAAAGCACATTTTAAAAATAAAAAGAGCTAATGCAAAATATTAATCATAATATAAAAATATCAGCTGGCCCGGTGGCATTGATGGTTGAGGCACTGGACACCACAACTTGCGTCATGCTAGCGACCTGAGTTCAGACACATGCATGGATGTCATTGCATGTCTGCACTCCTGAGGCTTAAACTGGGTAGCCACTGTTACTGTAGTTCACACGGTGGTACTACGACAGACCAAAACTTGGAATTCCAACATGCAGGATCCCAAGTCTAAGAGACAGCACTATATGCCCAACAGCAGTAATCCTGAATGTGGAGCAAGACAGACTCAGTGTCTGGATTGACGTGGTTCAGTGTTTGGGGTCATGGATCAGTGTTTAGGGTGCTTTATTCCATGTGTGGGTGTGCTTTAGTACTTGTTTGGGGACTGTGTGGTGACTCTTTATAAACTGGTGTTATAGGTTATTGCATGGAGGTAATCTAGTAATGTGCCGTGCTCTATGCTGTTGATGGTTCACTGGATTCTGTCTTCTTTTGCAGCATACTGTAGCTCTCCCAGAGTTGTGATCTGGGGAATCCTCTTTGAATGCTCTCTCTCTCTGGCATCTGTTCACTGTTGTTCACAGTGGATTTTTCATATTATGGTACAGACTCCAATGTGCGCTTTTCCTAGCAAGGAATGTAGCCGGCTATGCTTCCATGTTGTTCTGTGTTCTTCAGATTCCTTTCATTGTGAGATCTACAATGGACCAACAATCAGGTGAGAAGACTGGTGGGTATCTGGAGGTTTTGTTGTGTTTTAATTTAGGTCAGAGTCTTTCTAGCATGTAGTTTTCCTGGAACCATTCAAGCAGTGGTGCTGTATTTGCTGACATTTGTGTTTTGAGTTTGTGGAATGCCTATGGAATTTCAGCAGGTGGTAGGAAAGGGTACCAGGTCTAAACAGCACATCAAGAAGAGTGCTGCAAGTACCTCACTGTGTAAAGTGTGAAAGGATTTCGAGTGACAGGGGTATAAAGTGGTAGGGAATTACCACTACCTCTGTCGCTCTGCAGATATCCTGTAAAGGGAACAAGTTTCCGTGTGCTGGGGTGCCTGGTCGATTCACTCCCATGGTGGAGTAGCTAGGGCACTAGCACATAGCGAAGCAGGAGACCTGGGACTGTGGTTTGGTTCCTACCAGGTCTACTCCTGCTGCAACTTAATTTAAAAAAAAATAAAATTTCCCACTCCCGATTTTCTCCCCATCCCCAAAGTCCACGACCCCCAGGAGTTGACTATATTAAGTTTGGGAGGTGTGGGGGCAAAGCCCCCACATCAGGGGGTGCGAGGGACAAAAAAAGAAGAAGTCCCATTGTTTTGAATGTGGCTGCACTGTTCTTCTTGTGTCACTTTTGTACCTGACGTTGTTTGAGAGGCTGCTGTTTTCCTTGTGGCATTTAATAACACACAGTTTTTGTTTGCGGCGACATGACTCCATGACTAGGAAAGCAAGTGCTACTATTTGGCGGATATTTAGGCTGAAATCTGGGTCGTCCTCGGTTTTGAACCTTCCTCCAGATAATTTGCCCAAAGTGGAATAGGCAGCCCTTGTTTATGGAGTTTGAAAATTCTTGTTTGCAAGCACTGATTGCTGCTTGTTCAAAATCAGTAATTATTGTTGGTGTTGGTGCTAGTGTGGCACTGTGGTGGTGCGTAATTTCGTGCAGGTCCTGGAAGAAACAAGTGTAGCAGTCCTGGGATTTTGCTGTCATGAGGGCATATGCACATGGTAGAGTTCTGCTGTTTTCTTCGTGTCTCACTGGTGCATGGATGGAGTATAATTGGCTGAATAGCTTAGGTACTTTTTAAACATTCCATCCATTATCCAGTATGTGGCTCTTTGTAGGTCCTGTATATTTTACTTTGTGGTGAATATCAGTACATGTTGGTCCCCTGTAGTAGATTTTGTGGTGTAGAATAGTTCTCTGTTTACATGTGTGAGCTGGTCAGATATTTTGATATTTTAACTGTGGCTGGTTCTGGTGGCAGTTCTTTTCTTCGTGCCCAATTTACCACTTGCAGAAAAGCTTTTTTGTTTGGGATGTGTTGTCTATCTTCGGATTAATGTTTGTTGTCTCAGACTGACTTAGTAGTGATGGACTGGCAGTTGATGTTTGTGCTTTGTGTTTTAGGGTTGCCAGCATGCTTGCCATGGGGGCTTCAGTTGCATCGGGAGCATGATTGTGTCTGTTTTGTTTTTTGAGGTGGCGTTTGCCATGTATGAGAAGGGATGCCACTCGACCGAGGCAGTTTTTCACTTTTCTGTATTAGCAGCACCAGTAGAAGCTGTTGTCTCTGCTGCATTTCTGTATTTGGAGGTAGCATTTAACATTGATTTTCTCTTTGCCTTTTTTAGATGGCACCATTTCACATACCTCCATTTCTGGATGTTAGGTAGTTGTACATTTGCTGCCCATGTTGTTTTCCATGATCTTGTGTTCTCTTCGTATGTGTAGTTTGGGTTTTCTAGAGGGAGTAAAGCTATGGGGTGTCTGTTGTTATCTGTTTTAGCTTATGGGTGTTTATTGCCCATGAGTGCCGCGATTTCAGGACATCAGTCAGCTGTGTGTGGAGTTTCAGCAGTTGCCTGTTGGCAACTTACCACTGGCTGAATTGTGCACTGTAGGGATAGTCTCCTTATCCCTGAGGGACGTCAGACTCGGAGGATGTATATTTACATACTGGGGATGCTGGGGGTGGAGCCTGCTTTGCAATGGGTGGCACGGGGTGTGAAGGCCCCCCACATTCAGCAGGATACTGTTTTGTGAGGTTAGTGCTGTTCAAGGTCTGCAGTACTGCCAGGTAGGTTTGGATTGGGATATGGTAATAGTCGGTGTGTTGTGTTTCAGTATAATGGGATCAGTATGTTGTTCAGGATTGCGATTGTCAAGATATCATTATATATCCATTCACACTGGGTCATGCTGATCTTAGTGGGATTTGTAGAGTCTCTTACAACACCTCAAGCTGTACTTTTAAGCAGATGCATGCCTACAGCACCTGCCACAAGTAAGTTAGAGTTATCCACATTCCTTGCTGACTTCAAGGCTTATTCCCATATTTGTAGTCTGTTTTCCTCTATGCCAATTACTTCTTTAGGAGAAAAGTTTTCCTGCCAAGCCATCAAGGCCATACAGAATTTTCAAGCCCCAAAGTGAAACCAAACTAAAATTAACTGAGTCACTTCTCTCACCCTTACTCTGCATAGCTATTCAGTAGCCCACACACATATTGAATAACACTACAGAGAAAAGGGCCACATCGAATAATACAGACCTTGTTCACTGGGTGATGTCTGCACACTATAATCTTCTTTCTGGGTCTTTTCTGTTGGTGGTGAACACTGAGTTCCAAAAATCAATGTTTTCAAACATGGCCCATCAAGCATCTCACTGTCTCAAAATAGACTAGGTTCTACAGGAGGAGAAGGCAACTGTTTGAATACCAGGGCCTCAGCATTTACAGGATTTGAACTTTCAAAACATTCCTCAGTAATCCAGTCAAAATACAGGAATGTTAACACAAAGGCCACAAGAGCAGCACTCAATATCGTGTAGTGAAGGGGGGAAAAAAAGACTAGTTTCAACTGATATTTCTGCAAAAAGGTCAATAAAATTATTGAGAGGTAGCATACAGAAAGCCCCTTGACGAAGAGTGACGAGGAAGACCTAAAGCGCAGTGCTCTTGTGCCACAGCTTTCTGTATTCTACCTCTCAATTAATTTATTGAGCTTTTTCAGCAATACTGGCTTAAACTTGTCTTTTTGTTCCTTCACTACACGGTCTTGAGTGCCACCCTTTGTGGTTTTTACTCCAAATGCTGTCTGTCCCTGGTCTTAGGTACAAGTTTGAGTTACATTTTTCAAAGAATTTTAGCCCTTGCACACTATTTTCAGAGACCGCACATAAAGCTGCTGCATAAGAGTTTGTGGCAGTCGGATTTTATGGGCCTCTCCATCATGGGAGAGGACCGGCAGGGATTTTTATTGTCATTGTTGGAGTCAAACGGCAATCAAGGGGAGATGGGGCACCTTAAAAGCCTCAAACACAGTGAAGCAAAAAATTCACCATCAAGACTAAAGGTAAGCCAGTGCTGAATTTGCATTTTTTTTAATTTTTTTATTAGCAATTGTTGACCAGGAAAGGCATAGTAAGCTATAATGGCTTATGTCCAGGTGTGTTCTGGGGGGAGGGGTGGGTTGTATGGACCATTTTTATTGACAAGGTGATAGTTAGCCATGACACTGGAAAAACCTGCTTGCTCTTCTTTGATATACGTGCCATGGAATCTTTTACTTCCACCAGGACAGTGACCACAGATGGGCAAAAGGGCAGAATGGACCTCAGTTTAACATCTCATCTGCAGGATAGCACCTTCACAGTGCAGTTCCCTCTCGTACTGCAGTACAGTGTCAGTTATGAGTATTACCCCAAGCACCTTAAGTGGGGCTAAAATCCATGACATTATTATCTTCTGACCCCAGTGGCTAACGCCTCTCATCCCTAGTCCTCACATATATCTGCATTAAAGCAGAAGGGGTAAGTTTGGCACAGGTTACTGGCCCGGTGGCACTAAGGGTTGAGGCACTGGATGCCACACCTTGCACCACACTGGCAACCCGGGTTAGGGAACGAACTCAGGCTACCTATGGTCAGCAGGAGAGAGGGTGGATTGAGCATCCCAGGATTACTCTCCTTCCTCTGAGGTGGGTAAGAGGAAACACGTCGCACTGCAGAGGCCCCTGGTGATGACCGGGGGCAACACAGTTGCAGTACACAGTCAGGAGGAGCACAGCAAGACATCAGCTTACACGCCGTACATCATTACACTGTTGGCTCCTAGGGAAAAAATGGAGTAAATGGCTGGGTGCAACCAAGGCAGCTTGATGGCCGCACTCCCGTCGACCCAGAGGACTGTCATGGAATTGCATTGGGGGGGTCCAGTCCAGCCCGGCTTGGAGAGGCATGGGGAAGCCCTTCAGTGGGTTGGGATGGCCACGCTGGACCCTCATCATGTGAGTGATTCTGCTGCTCTCCAGGGCATTGGGTGCCAGCAGCTGGATGTCCCCACCGGTAGCGCTGCAGAAGGCGCATAAATAAGGATGTGATAAAAAAAAGTTTGGCACAGCTTGATACAGGTTACTTTCTCTGGCTGCTCCCTAGAATACAGCAGATGAGCCACCTCAGAACTTTGAACATTCCCAAACCCCGTTGGGGATGGTTCCTCAGTAAGTTTAACTGAATTTGCTGTTAGACTCTATCATTAACTCTCTTGCACATGGATGCCCAGCCTTTCTTACTAGCTACAATTTCTGGAGTATCTCAAATAACATGCTGCAGGACTGCCTTGGTACAAAGCTGACTGGCCTCCACCCACAAAAGAATTTTAAAATTAGATGGAAATAACTGAAAATTCAATGTTGCTGAAATGCTTGACTACCTATAACTCAGCCCTTTAAACCTATGGAATTTGAAACTTGGTACACTTGTACATATGGTATTGGCCTGTCAACTTCAGTAAGAAGTGGATAAGAACTTTAACTATTAGATCAAAATAACTGAAATTCAAATTCTGGTACCATTTTATGGAATTTTATAGAAATTCTGTGAAATTTCAGAGAATTGGAATGATAAATCCACATGAATTCTACCAGCAAATTTTACAGTCTCCACAGCACTACTAAATATATGCATATGTACTCCTTTTATGGAGTGGTGCATACTAGTGGACCGACAAAGAAATTCCATATCCAGTTTTTTTGTAAAGTCTTCCTGGAAGTGCATTTCCTTTTAAGTGGAAGACTATCATGCTCTCTCTCAACATTATCTGATATCATGGTGCCTGATGGAGGAATGTTTTGAAAGTCACAAATCTTGTAAATGCTGAGGCCTTGGTATTCAAACAGTGGCCTACTGCACAATGTAGCCCATTTCTGAATAAGTGAGATGCCGGATGGGCGATGTTTAGCCATATTTGCAAAATGGGTTTGAAGGGGTTGGGAAGAGTAACCCACTGTGCTGCCATACAGATGAAGGATCCCAGATGTGCTTACACAAAATCTGACTTTGGGGTTCGGTATGAGCACAGTAAAGTCAATTTTATGACTCTGTTACATTTTATGGGTCATTTTTATGTTGTCTTGCGTACGCGCAAACAACATATTATGGTAGCTTGAAATAGCAGGTTTTGGAGGTGCGGTGGTGTTGTGGCCAGTGGTGCCACTGCTCTTCCGGGCTGGGCTCTGTGGCATGAATTAAACAGCACGCTGTCTATGACAGCAGTTGAAAAGTGTGCCACCAACTTGAAACGAATTCGCTGCTGCAATGAGGGAGAAACACATCATTGCAGGGCGTGCCTTGCCTGGTGTAACATTTCAGTAAACATGGCGGCGGCTGTCACTGTCCACCTCTCAGTCCCCATAAAAGTCAACGTTGGGGGTGCCCAGTCCCTCTATTGGCATACCCCCTCCCCAGTTCATTTGCTGACAGGGAAGCCCAATACCCGCTGGCATAATGTCCCACTTCTTTGGATGTATAATCTGCTGAAGGGGGTGCCCAATCCCCCTCAGCATCATGCCCCCCAACACACTTTCTTTGCCGAGTCCCCATCGGCTTCAGTCCCCCCCTCTCCAAAAACACAGGTGGCATACTGGGAGCCCACTCCAGTGTGCATAAAGCAAACCTGCATGAGAAAAACCTTCCCACGATGTCTTTTTTTTTTTTTGCACCTGAAACTTAGGAAATGGTCCCTCGCCATCAGGTCCACTCCCCCAACCCGCAGCCATGCTCTGTGCACCCACATCCCCACACCCCCCACCCCATACTTACCTCCAGAGCCTAGCACAATGATCTTCGATGGACCGGGAACACGGCTTCACTCTTCAAAGCTGACTGCGAACTGAAGAAATACCAGTAAGCTGTATAATGACGTAAATGGGGGGGTCAATTTAGGGTGATATCACAGCCATTTTGGGAGCTTTGGTCCCAAATTTTCAACATGAGGTTCTTGGGACCCCACTTCATGAACTCGGTCACTGTCAATTCATTATTTGGTCCCGAAATGTGATTTTGCGGTCACTGTGCAGAATCACCTTTTGGGACTGATTAATGAAACAAGAGTGTCACAGTTCATGAGGTAGGCTCCCAAAAAGCCTATGTTGCAAATTTGGTGAAATATTTCAAATAAATGACTGTGTTACAAGCGTGCTTTGCGCAGTTCCCACGTACGCTTGTAACTCCGAGAATTTTTTAATATTTTCACTCCAGATTTTCAACACTGCCATTTTTCCACACCTCCTTATGATCAGTTCAGCTGTCATTTTTCACATCTGGCCCAAAATGTGTTTTCGCACATCTGGGGCACAATGGCGCAGTCGCTGTACAAAATCAATGTTCTGGACAGAGTAACAAAATCACAGTGACAGTGTTCATAAGGAGAAGTTCCAAAAAGTCCATGTTGCAAATCTTGTGGAAAAAATTCCCCAAAATGACTGCGTTTCACAGTTTCTACGCACACTCTTAACTTCGCCAATTTTTTATATTTTTACTCCAGATTTTTAACATTTTCATTTTTGCACACTGCCTTATGAACAGTACAGCTGTTATTTTTCACATCCTGCCTGAAACATGTTTTTGCACCTGTGGTACACAATGGGCACGGTCGCTGTGTGAAATCAATGTTCGGGACAGATTAAGAAAATCACAGTGCCACTGTTCATGAACAGTGGTCCCTAAATGCCTATGTTGAAAATCTGGTATAAAAAATCCACAAAATAATTGCATTATGGGTCTGCATTGTGCAGTTTCTATGCACGCTCGTGACTTCACCAACGTTGTTATATTTTAACTCCAGAAATTCAACATTTCCATTTTTTTACACATCCTCATGAACAGTATAGTGTCATTTTTCACATCCTGTTCCAAATGTGTTTTTGCACCTGTGGCGCCAAATGACACAGTGGCTGTGCAAAATCATCTTTTGGCTAACAAACTGATACTATCACAGTTCATGCAGTGGGGTCACAAAAAGCCCATGTTGAAAACTTGGAGTGAAAATACCAAGAAACGCTATTGCATTAGGGTTTCTGACCACAATGCCCTACCCTGCAGGAACTGACAGGTGTAATGGGTGTGACTTGGGATTGTCAACAGTAATGCTCATGCCATTCCACCCCCACCCCCACCCTGCAGCCAGTGACAGGCACCAAGGTGTGCCTTGGGCTCTTCTGCCCCAACGTTCACCCCAATCTCCTATGCTGCACCCATTTTAGCATTTTCCCTTATGGGATGGGGTGAGTGTAAAGCCAGAACACCCCAAGGCACATCTTGACACTTGTCAGTGTCTGCATGGTAGGGTAAGGTGAAATGGCATGACCATTTTGGCTGACAACCTAAAGGCACACCCCAATGCCTGTCAGTCTCTACAGGGTGGGGTGGTGTTGATGTTGGTTCCATTCTTCATTGCCATTCCTATTATGCATCTCTCTAACTCCTGCAGTACCAACGCCAATGCCAGCAAGACAACATTCTACATTGACAAATGCTTGTTTGAAGCCCCAATCAACTCAATTGTTCAGGGCTATCATGAGTTCATTCATTCTACCAAAAACAACAAGAAATCATAAATTCCAAACTGGTCTGAAGTTCTGAATGAAAATTAAGCTTGTATGTCTGTCATTACTCAAAGTGTGGTACAGTAATTGCCATGCAGCAGAAGTGGCAAACTAAAAGGACATGTTTATTCTACCAGTCAGTACTATGTTACTGTGTACTAGGGATGGGCGGTTCAGCTCATGACCTGGTTCTGACTCAAACTCAGATTTTTTTTCCAAAAGGTTCCAATTTACTCTTATGAGTTGTAGATCTATTTTAGTCTATTTGAGTATGAGAAATGCTTCAGTACTATTCTTTTAGATCCTGCTGTTGAAGCAGCAAAGCAATGAAAACATTTTATTCCAAAAATCTAATTTTCTGCTATAATTATGGAAAATATTGGCAGAAATGTTGATTCTGAGTCTTCTGGAAACTTCCTTTGTTGTGTACTGTACTTTTGCATTTTTGACTAGATTCTTACCTACCTCATGTCCTCTGTATTATTTCTATGCAAAAATGAGGAGGCCATCTTTATTTTTTATTTTTTATTTTATTTTTTTATTGCACATACCTTCTTGGCTGGAGTGGTCCCTATGGTCCCCCAATCCAGTCCACTGGCAGCTCCTGCACCTGGCACTGTGCCATGCATTCAACCTCCTTCCATCTCCCTCTCTGAGGCCACATCATGACAATGTGGAAGGCCAATGGGTCAGGGCCAGAGAGAGTTCCTGGAGCATCTGGTGCAGTGCTGCAGTGGATCTTTATGAGTGCCGGAGGTTTCAGAGGGAATTTTTTCCCTTTTAGCTTCCTCCCATGGCACAGTCATGCAGGGACACCAAGGACATTTCGACATCCATTCCCAAGCGCTGCATGTCTGACATCCACCCACGCCACCCCTTCCATTGATCCACGGGGAGCCACCGCCAGGAGCCAGCAACCCTGTGGAAATCCCTCCCCACTGTCTCCCCTGAGGAGGAGAGAAGTCCCTGGAATGCCCAATCCTCCTCCTCCCAGCCGACCCCTGATAACCTGATTCCGGATCCGAACCCAGGTTGCCAACATGATGCAAGGTGTGGCGTCCAGCACCTCAGCCCTTAGTGCCACTGGGCCAGATAGGCTATCTTTATTTCTTGAGAAATAATTACTTTATAACTTTCATAAAATTTTTAAATGATAACAGAAACTGAAAATGTTACCACCAAAATAACCTGGAAGATGACTAGCATCGATTAGGAAGAAAGAAAGGTGGGTTCAGATTTTAGTCCATTTTCATTGCACGACTGCTTTAAAAAATAATAAAATGTCACCTTTTAAAACAAATTGTGTCTGTATTTTCATGTTGTTTGGTCAGCAAGCATTCAACAGTAATAAAATAGAGAATAATGGCTGGGTAGGGGTTATAACAAGATTTTACACCCACCCCGAGGTGTGGGATGCCACATAAACCCTGAGAGTGAAGCGCGAGGGGTTTATAAAGGCATCACACACTGAGAGGTGGCTGTAAAATTTGAGTTAAAACTCCAAACCCAGCCTTTATTTTCTATAATTGCTGAACAGCGTTTTTTCGCCACAGCAATTATACAATATAAAATATAGATACTGTGGTGTTGAGCAGCATCCTGTGCAGATGAAGTGATCCACGGTTAGAGTTGTGCAAAATTGGAAAAATTCCACCTAATGTAATATTTCGCATGATTATCACATTATGCGAAATTTTTTGCCTAGGCGAAATACAATTTTGTCTTTCATGGAGATTTCGCGTAATGTGAAATTTCACCAAATTTTGCCAATGTTTTTCAATTTTATCTGCACGTTTGCAATGCATTGTGGGTAAACAACTGAAATATGATGTCATGTGCAGGCTGTTTCCTGCACAGTATATTGTCTGTTGAGTCAGAGAGCAGTTCAGTGTGGTACATCACAACCAATAAACCCTTCAAAAATCTCTTTATTTGTTATTTTTGAGACCTAATTGCTCTCAAAATCTAAATCGTCTTCTTAGTGCTGCTAGTAAACATTTGTTTTTGTATCTTTGGATTATACTTAGTTAAACTTAGGTAATATTTTTAGTTTTCTCTGTGTCTGTGTCTGTGATGGTGTTGAGCGGGGGAGAGTTGAGCGTGTGTGTGTGTGTGTGTGTGTGTGTGTGTGTGAAAGCAGACAAGGCGCAGACAAGACTAGTTCCTAATATTTGACATATTTCTCACAAGTTGTATGTGAGTTTCTGTTATTTCTTTTAAGTCTTAATATTTTTGTTGGTGTGCTACTTATTTGTAATATTTTTCTTACATATTGACCATTTTTTGGGTAACTTCATCTGAACAGATACTCATTCTGAGTAGTTCTGTTCCTGTTTCCCTTGGTTTAATCACTTTTCTGCTTTTTTTTTTATTGGAAACCATTGTAAACAATGCATAAAACAGCAGCTTTTGGTCCTGGTGGTGGATGTGAATCATCTAACATCATGACTGACACCAGATTTCTGTCTCAATTTACTGTAACATTTTGGGGGAAACATTTCTGGACTTGTGGGGCATGTTTTTATTTTATTTAGCTAGTTTTTGTTGACTGGGTAAGTGCACTAGACAAATTCTGGCAATTTTCAGGCACGACCCAGGGGAGGAGAATGCAGTTGGGACCTTGGTTTAACATCTCATCTGAAAGATGGCACCTCAGGAATGCAGCACCCCCTCATGCTGCACTGCAGTGTCAGTACTGGGATTTAACCCAAGTGCCTGGTGTGGAGATAGAACCCACAGCCTTTTGATCTCCCAGCCTGAGAGGCAAGTGTGATACCTGCTGAGCCACTGACACTGTTCAGCAGTGGCAGCACTAGGATTAGACCTGAAAACCACTGTAAGTGGGGCAGAAAACAGCAGATTTCGGTCCTGGTGGTGGATGTGAGCCATCTAACAACATGACTGACACCAGATTTCTGTCTCAATTTACTGTAACATTTTTGGGGAAACATTTCTGGACTTCTGGGGCATGTTAGGCAATGGTAGCACTAAGATTAGACCTGAAAACTGTTGTAAACGGTGCAGAAAACAGCAGATTTTGGTCCTGGTGGTGCATGTGAACCATATCAGCATGACTGACACCAGATTTCTGTCTCAATTTACTGTAACATTTTTTGGGAAACTTTCTGGACTCATGGGGTATGTTTGGCAGCGGCAGCACCAAATGTGTTACATCTTTGAAATGTTACACACAACAATAACTGACGCAACATCATATGGCATTATGAAACAATTTTTTTAATAGGCACAATACTCAACATTTGTGGATAGGAGGAAACATGCTAAAGAGCAGGTGATGCCTTCAACATAACTTTCACAAAACATAACATCGACCAACAATTCAATTGAATTCCACATATCTGGAGTTTGCAAAGGAAAGGTAGGCACCTGTCGAAGGCTGTCAGCCATCAGGGCCCTGTAAACAGAGTCTGTATTTTTTTTAATATAAATACCTCATGTGAGTTGCTTCAACTCAAAGTGAGAATTACTCACCACAGCACAACAGCACATATCCATAAAATGCTCTTTCTTTATTACAGTGTGGCAAGTAAATAATGTAAAAAATGCTCCCTTATAACTAAGATAAAAATGCCAGTTCCCTCAAGGCACCTTACTTCATGATACATCAAAGGTTATGTCACATCTGACACATTTCACACATGCGTGCTTTCTCACACACAAAGCAAGCGTGTGAAAAACGCATGCGTCAGGTGGGACATAACCAGTAACATATAAGGAATGATGTTGCCTTGGGTGAGTGGGCATTTTTATTTTAGCTATATAGAAGCACATATTACATTGTTTACTTGCCTCACTCGAATAAATCATGAGCACTTTATGGACATGTGCTGTGGTGAGTACTTCTAACTTTGAGTTGAAGCAACTCACGTGAGGTATTTGAATTAAAACAATATGCACTCTGTGCACAAGGCCCAGACAGCCGACAGCCTTCGGCAGGAGCCAACCTTTCATTTGCAACTGCATGCAAATGCATTACACATCATTATGTTGTTAAAAGTAATCTTGTAGGTGTAACCAGCTCTAAGAAGTAACACTCACCACAAATAATAATAAGAGAATAAGGTGCTTATTGGGGAGGGGCGGATATATGAACACAGTGCAGAATAAGTATAACAAATGACAGGCAGGATCAGGAGGACAAGGGTAATACAACAATCAGTGGAGAGAGGTAATAGAGAGAGAACAAGAAAAGGGACTGAATTATATAGGGAGCATAAGACAGTAACAAACACAACAGCAATGGTCAAACAAATTTTACATACAAAATAAAGAAAGAAGAGGACTTAAGGATGTAGATTACAGAGGGCAGAATAGATTTTTTGTTGTTTTTCTTTTTTTTAGGAGGACCATACAAACAACAGAACAGGGGATAGAAAAATGAAAACAAAAGAGACAAATTAATTTGTGCTGCTATATTAACCACCAGTGGGGCCGCCATGCAGTTCAGACAGGATGCTCATGATTTTGCTGACATCACCTTGGAGTTTAGCAATCTCTCCCCAGGTATCAATAAATTCCTGTCTGAAATCATTTAACTCCTGCTGAAGCTGGTGGATTTCTGGCAAGACACATGTGTCACTGCTGGTGGGGCAGTGGCTGCCTGTGCTACTGCTGGCTCTGGACAGGGGGGACCCTGGTGGTGTCTTGATGCTACTGCAGACTGCTGCTGTTGTCTGGTCCAGCGAGCTCAGCAAGGATGCTTAACTGGTCCAGCCATGCCTCCCTCCTGCTCATCCCCTTCGATGCTCACACCTGCACTGCTCCCCACAGCTGCAGTTGATGCTACCGCCACCTCCTGCAGTTTAAGGTCCCATTGAAGTGAGTGGTGGTGCAACATGTGGCTCTGCTGGCCACTTGTCCTGAAGTGGGAACCAGGCTTACAACGATGCACTTCATGCCCACATAGATTGCAGGTGACCACTGGATCACTGGCTGAACTTGCATAAAAACACTCCAAGGCAGAAGTATTTTGGGGATGATGGGGCCTTGGGGGGGGGCACAGATAATCCAGGCACTCACTACTCCTGCTGCTCAGAAGATGGCATGGTCTCCTTCTGCCAGAGTAGAGCAACAGTATCCTGGTGCTGGGGAGGGGGCACTGTCTCCTGCTGCTGCTGCAGTGGAGGGGCTGCAGTTGCCAGCTGCTGCAGTGGAGGAGCCACGGATGCCTCCTGCTGCTGGGAAGGGGGCACAGTTGTTTGCTGCTGGGTGCTGGTGCTGGAGCCAAAAGCCTCCTGCTACTGTGGCATTTCATTTTTAATGGACATCTAAAATCTGTGCCTGTCAGGGCAGTGTACAGGTGCCCCACTGCCTCTACTCTTTTCCATTATGCCCACCACCACCACCACCAATTCAAACAAACCTCCCCCCCCCAAAAAAAACAGAGATAGAGACTCTGAGAGAGAGAGAACTAGGGGGGATCACACACACACACACACACACACACACACACACACACACACACTCCATAGGACAAAGACAAACAAGACAAAGTTAGAAAAAACAGCACAAAATAAATAGTTTGAGTATCAAAGTGCATTCTGCAGTCACAGATCTCTAGGTGCTGACTGCTTCCTCGAGATATGTAGCATAGGAAATGAACCACTCACTTGTTGCCTGTTTAGACTCAACTGTGTGACCACCAGCAGAGAGAAATGTCTAATTTTACCTTATAAAAGCGTAAGACAAAATTCAAGGTGAAATCGGGTGGTGAAATTTTGGTGAAAGGCCGTAATTACACAAAATATTTCACTGGGCAAAACTGTCAATTTTGCCAGTGAAATAAAATTTCTCTGCATCAGTATCCGTGGTCCAATGGCTGCACAGACTTCTCCATTTCTTTCTTTGTTAAAAAAGACTGTTGTACAGACCAAGAGGCAAGTTTTTTAATTTTTCCTTTTTCTTTTCTTTCAGTTGTTTGCCGCTATAACCAGCCGGTTTTAACAGCAAATTATAACTGGATTTCTCTTAGAGAAAAAAATTCTGGTCAGTAATTATAAATACACATAGTCACCAGTGCTACAGTAGTGAGTCACTGAACAAGGAGATCATGGCAGGGTACCCAAAAATTAAGTGGCATTATTTGTGACTAAGTGACATGAAACAGAAGATTCAGATACAGGGTTGCACCCACAAATTATGTGATATCAAACAGAAGATTCAATAACTCTGAAGATCACCAAAACTGCACAGAAAGATGTGAAACCCATGCCCCCTTTACAAATCTGTATGGCACTATGACCTAGTAGTAGTTCAGGCACAGC
Organism: Neoceratodus forsteri; assembly: GCA_016271365.2. NCBI lineage: Eukaryota > Metazoa > Chordata > Ceratodontiformes > Ceratodontidae > Neoceratodus > Neoceratodus forsteri. The sequence continues at coordinate 86,056,437 of CM028138.1, forward strand.
GTTTGGCAACTCAGACTCTGATATGTGACCCACCCCCTCAAAATATGTGAGGCACTATATGACCAAGTATTAGTTGAAGCATAGAGATGGGCAACACAGAGTCTGAGAAGTGACGCCCCCACACACACACACTTCACAGTCTGTATGGCACTGAGATTGGCAACACAGAGTTTAGGGCAGTATGACCTTTCAGGACAGCACAGAAATGGGCAACACAAAGTCTCAGATGTGACACTTCCTTCTCACATTATGTGAAGCACTATATAACCTAGTAGTACTGTAGTTCAGGCACAGAGATGGGCAACACAGAGTCTGAGATATGACGCCCCACCCTCACAATCTGTATGGCACTGTGGCACAGAGATGGGCAACATAGAGTCTAGGGCAGTACTGTATGAGCTTTCAGGGCAGCACAGAGACGGAACACAGTCTGGTCCCTCTCTCTCTCTCTCTCTCTCTCTCTCTCTCTCTCTCTCTATATATATATATATATATCTCTCTCTCTGACTAAACAAAAATGGGTGTTTTATCATTTTACTGTGAAGTCTGCAATGTCTGCAGCATTCTGCTGCTGTCTACTCTGTACTCTGCTGTTGACTTTGTTAGTGTCTGTCTACTCTGTCTTGCTAACAAAAAAAACATTCTTTAATGATTACTCTTAGTATGCTGCAATGTGTGATGTTTTCTGTTATTGAATCTGTTGGTCTCTCAGTCTCTACTCTCTCTATCTCCCTTTCCATCTCTCCCTCTCTAACAAAATTTTTGCTGGTTGTTTTCTGGGAAATCTCCACACACAAGCACATGACTGTCTGCGTTGACTGCAAAGCCCCAAATGCACTCAATACTCGGATTCCTAGGGAGGTCCTGTGGTGGCTGACACAGAGGATTGACTATCACAGGAAAGAGACCCTCATTGGTTGGCTCCCTTCAGTGCCCCATGAACAAGAGGGTTTCCCTTTGTTGATCATGTGACAGTCCAGTGACTTGGGAGTCTTCAGCAGAGACCGGGGGGGGGGGATAAACACTTTTTTCCTACACTTTTCTGTACCCTGCACTGCCTTTTCCATGTAGTACTGGTGGTGAGAATGTTATTCCAGGCTAGACCACAGTTCTGAACCAAGCCAACTCTGCAATCCAGGTCGAGCCACAAAAGGCTTGTTTTTTGCTGGTCTGACCCGAGTTGGCACGGTCTCGGGGGGTTCAGAACTGCACCAGAGCTGGTTCTCCCACCCCTACTATGTACGTATGTGACTAAGAGAACTCATCATTGGTTCAGAATGTCCAAACAGTCCCTTTAAATATAAGCAGGCTATAGTTCACCTGGTACTGACACAAGCTAATGTAAATGCCTCATTTCCATTTATCAGCCCGGCCCTGGATGCACCCTCCCAAAGCAGTCCACAGCTGAAAACTATGGCCTGCCTCAACAGCATAATGTGATTTTTGCACTTTTTCTGGTTGTCCACTGGTCACGCAAGCAAACAGCATTGCTCTTGCATTGGGACCTCAGGCAATATTTTCAATTTGTGAAGTGTGTGTGTGCTCTGAGATGTTTTTAATGTCAGACTCTCACTTGGAGTTATGATACAAAGAACATATTAGTACAGTATTCCCATCACCTTTAATCCCAGCTGTACATGATTGCCAGGCACACAGGAGCTACAGTAGGAATGACAATGAATAGGCAGTGCTCTGCTTGCTGCCATGTATACATTATTTGTCATCAGGGTTATTTTTGGACTGTATTACCAGAAAGATAATGACTAACTGCACCACTTAGAGTATTCAAAACATTTATAGTATTTCAGTCCCTTGTCACTCAGAATCTATTTTTGTGTCTCTGCCTCCAGTTCCTCCCCCTCCACCTTCCAACCACAATGCAGTCTGGTGGGGTGGACTGGAACACACAATGTTAAACAGGTGAATGGGGAAGGAGGGGTGAAGGTCAAGAATATAATCCCATTTTAGTATTTTTCAGCCTGTCTCCTTGCAACAACTCCAGTACCCTTTGCTATTTTGAAAAACAAATCACAGTTTACAAAAGTTCCCAGTTTGCTCATAGGCACAGAAATTATGGATGCCTGACGGTGTACTAAACACACATTTATTTTTTGTTGAAGTAGCAATGAAGAGCTGCAATGTCCAAATTTCTACATAAGCTGTAGTTGTCATTTTTAAATACATTTATTGAAAAACCTCTCCATCTCAGCTTTTACATGGCAGTATACTGAGTTTTAGTTCCATAAGTCCACTTACCCCACCAAATTACTTTTTAAACAATCTTATTTACAGTTGCATAGCTATGTCTGACATAAGGTACAATCAGAAGAGAAAATGAGAAGGCAGAAGCAGAACTGATGCATACTACTTTTGACATCCACAGAGGAATTGTATCACCTCATTAGCATTAGATTCCTCCTCTGATTTCTGTTGCTGGCTGTACATCACCATACCTGCACCTGCTATTGCCAAGCAGTGCAGTGGGGGGAACATGCCTCCTGACATCCTCTTGAAATTATAGCAAGCTGTACTTTACTCACTGAAGCTCTGCATCTCAAATGGCAAAGACAGTGGCTGATTCCAATATGGGAACAAGTAGCCCTTCAGTGCTAGGCTTTCCCAGTCTGCCACTGGCCAAGGCCTCAGAGGAAGCTGCTGCTGGAGGACTTGGGACTCCTAGTCATCAACGAAACCTAATTCATGCTGCTCCAACCACAGCTTTGCAACCTTTTGCAAATTGCAGGTTCTGCTTACTGTAGCACAGGTCATGGGGCCTTTTCATGAATATCTACACGCAGCAGAAAGCATCTACCACTTGCTCTTCTGGGGTCACATCCTTGGAGCCGAGCCATTTCAGTTTGCTGCTGCTGCTGCCACCAGGACTGAGCTGCTGAATCTATGGCTGCTCCTCCTTGTTGCGACCAGAGTAGCTGAAAGCACTACAGGTCACCATGTGGTTTGACTGGACACACTGACTGGATGAGGGGAGTGAGTGGGGATACATTACATTCCCAGTAACTTGGGTTCATGTTCCTAGAACACTATGTGTGGTATAGCACCACTGAACTCTCATACACTATTATTTTTGTAAACAAATTTTATTAAGGTACTTATCATACAATAACTTGAGATGATACATAGCATTCAATGGAACAGTTATATTTGCATATATCAAGACATACAAGCAAAACCATAGGACTATCATAGATTGATACTAGCTTCTATCCAGATACCATCGATGAACGCCAGCATTGTAACAGCAAGTAAGACCATAAGAAAGAACACTAATCTAATGTATTCCTGCCTTAGACAATTACAGTGTTATTTAGTTATTCTCTATAGCCTGCAACAAAGGTTGCCAAGTTCACTGAAAAAGCAGGTTGTTCAACCAATGTGCTATTATAAGTGGCGATGTACTGAGCCAGTTTTGCGCTACTATTTTCCTGCATTGACCGGAGCCAAATTCCACAGTCTATGAGAATTGTCATCACTCCCTTACCTCTTAGTGATTCAGAATCCAGCCACAACATATAGGCAGCAGCCATTTCAGGTAACTCACACTGTAATACCATTTCCATTAACTGATGGAACTGAGACCAAAAGGGAATAACTGTAGGGCATGTCAAAGTCATGTGTATAAAGTCACCCTTATCTATCTGACATTTAGGACACTGAGAGTCTGTAGAATATTTTTTCCCCAACCCCCTAAACCTCCGTTCAGAGGTCAGACCTGCTCCGCTCACTGTCCCCCAAAACCAAGGCTTACCCCCATGGATGAGGCCACCAGCAGGGCTCCCCCCCAAAGAACACTATAGGCGAGCCCCAGATTACCCCCTGGGTCAAGGCCATGGGAGCAGGACCCCCATGGTGGACATCAAAAGCAGTGTAGATGGCAGCGGGGCAGGACGTCATGCTGGAAGGGACAGCTTTTTTTTTTTAAATGCTTCCTTGGGGATGGGGATGGGGACAGGGACGGGGATGTGCAATGACAGCCTGCATCCGCCCTGCCCCCTTAAGTGATGGCATCGGCATGGTGGTGTCCACAGCCTCTGCCAGGGACCCCCGGTGTGCCAGACACTCTACCCCCTCCCCCCAGAGAAGGAGAGCAGTCCCTAGGATGCTCAATCCCTCTCTACCCAGCCAGCCCTCCAACGTCCCGCGTCTGTTCCCAAACCCATGTCATCAGAGATGCAGACCCTGCCCCTGTCTCTGTGTCAGAGGGCTGGCAGAGAATTATTATATTGATGCAGTTTTGTGAGGTTAAGTAAGTCATATATAGTTAGCATAATTGAATTATTCGCAGTTTGTTCGATTTGGAACATAAGTGTACATGGTTTATGTCAAGTCACTAATCTTCATCTGTTAGTTGGGTGTCTAAGTCACATTCCCATAGCCCTCTAGCCTTACTCTTTGTCTATGGAGCTACACCAATGAGTAGTTTATATATAGCTGTCAGGGATCTGGAATTAGGTTGTGGCCTAAACATTATTTCTTTAATGAGGGAAGGAGACAGTCTCGCCTGAAATAGGAAATGTCTCACCTTCAGATAAGCAAAACAATCACCCCTCTACAGAGTAAATGCATCCCTTATGACATTGAATAATTTTACAACACCATCTGAGTACAGTTATTCTACTATAGTTAACCCTTTCCTGCACCATCTAAGGACAGCCTGATGGAACTGCACATTATACCCTTTCATGATCTTAACAACTGCAAACAGATTCACTCAGGGCGATATTCTTTTCACATGGCCAATCATTTTGTGTATACCAACCCAAATCCTTATCATCTGCCCAGTATAAGGGTTACCTCTTAATTGAGGTGCTGAACCCGAGAGTGCATGTAGCAAGCATGCAGAGACAAGATCTCCCTCATAGACTTCACTCTCCATGGACATCCAGTTGGGTGGCAAGGCATTAACATTCCCCACAACCATTGCCAGCTGAGAAGCCCAGTAGAGAAACTTCATATTGGACAGTACCAGTCTCCTCTTCTTTAGAGGGAGTTGAAGAATATGTCCAGCAATATGTACTGCCTTACCCTCCCATAGAAATGTATGTATTATACTGTTGAATGATTAAAAAAATTTTTCTGGAACCCTGATGGGCAGATTCTGAAATAAGTCTAAGCACTTAGGCAATATATTTATTTTTACAGTGTTAAAACTTCCAATTATACTTATAGGTAGACCAGTCCATCTCTCACAATCTTGCCGAACAGAGCCCAGAAACTCGTAATAATTATCTTGTGATAGTTTATATCCATTACTTGATATCTGTATACCCAAGTATTTAAGTGAGGTAACTACCCTCTTGCACCATGGGTTGTTCTGAAGTTCAGTTGCTGAATTCTGGCTGACTGGCAGAATTTCACATTTTGTCCAATTAATTTTGTGGCTCGACAGCTTACTATCATCCAATAAAATTTGGTGAAGTCTTACAGGCCCTTCCCAGGATTTTGTAAGTAGATTAGGAGGTCACCAGCAAACAGCAAGATCTTATGCTGCGTATCATTGGCAGAATGACCCTTAATCTTGGGAAAAGCCCTTACTGTAGCAGCAAGGGATTCTGGTGTTAAAACAGAGTAGCAGAGACAGAGGGCTCCCCTGTCTAGTGTCACGAGATAGATCAAAAGGGAAATGAAAAGGGAACATTGTTTAACCAGGAATAGCACACTAAGCCAAAGTTTGTTTCCAGATGTGACCTGGGAGCACAAGGAAGTTAAATGACTTGCTCAGGATCAAACAGTATGCACCTAGGTGACTGTGGGATTCAAACCCAGGTCTACAGATCTGCAGCTCAGAGCCTTAACCCACTGTGCTAAAAGGTGGAGATAAGTTCCCATTAACCAAAATTTGCACTGATGGCTTATAATACAAAGTGGAGATCCATCGCAACATATTTTCCCCCTGCCCAAAATGTCTTAGGGTTGCAAATATATGCTATACTGTACCTCCACTCCACTCGGTCAAATGCCTTCTCTGCATCCATTGCCACTGCAGCAGCTCCCTTCCCCAGCTTTGAGTTGCCCCACCTCCAGATTATATTCATAGCTTTCCTCACATCATGTTTCCCTTGATGGGACTGAACAAAACCCTCTTGATCTGGGTGTATTATTTTGGGCAATATAGTTTCTAATCTAGCCGCCAAAATTCTGGCACAACTCTTGTAATCTGCTGTGAGAAGGGATATAGATCTAGATGGCCCACAGAGCATCAGGTCTTTCCCAGGCTTTGGTAGGACTGTTACAGTAGCTGACCGAGTGAAGGGGGCAAAGCACCAGTTTTAAAGCTTTCCTCTACCATGCCCCACAGAGGGTTCTTTGAAACCTTCACAGAAAATTTTGTAAAACTCAGTGAGGAATCCATCTGGTCCCAGGGCCTTCCCCTCCCTTTTAAATGTTGTATAGCTTTCACTATCTCACCCCAACCAAACTTATCCTGTCAGCTTCATCAACCTTTGTCATGTGGGCATGGGATAAGAAATTCCCTGACTTTGATTCAGAGGGGTGCACCTCAGCGGTGTAAAGAGTTTGGCAGAATTCCTTAAAACTATCTCCAGTGTCCCTATCATTGCACTGAACTACCCCCTCAGAACTATGAATTTGTGCTATGTCTTGAATGCACCTTTATGCTTTAGCTGCCATGCTAGCCACTTCCCTCCAGTATCCCCCTCAAAGTAATTGGATGCTTGGTTTAACAGAATGGTTTGCTCTGTTTTGAAGCTAGCTATTTGGTTGACTTCACATTTTAAGTCCTGCTGTTGCTGATACAATGTAGGAGTAGGACTCTGCATATGCTGTTTCTCAGCCTGTGCTATTTGCTGTTCTAAATCTGAGAGGTTTTCAGCCTCTTTCCTCCAGTAGCATGTGCTGTGTAGGATATAATTGTTCCCCTTATCACTCCTTTCAGTGCTTCCCATCTGATCAAAGGCCTCATAGTCCCTCTAGGATTCTGCAACAAAAACTGCTGGACTTGATCCCTGATGTATAGGACACAATTTAAATTTTTTTAGTAAGAGTGGGTACAATTTGCAAGATCTGATCAAATTAGGTGACCCCTAGCCCTGCAGGTTAAGCAGGATTGGCGAATGATCTGTTATAGTGATAGACTCATGCATAATTGTATGAATAGATGTGACCAGGGGCAGTGAAACAAGAACTCTATCCAACCTTGCATAATTTGCTGCTGAATGAGAGTAATACATGTATTCCCTTCCTTTGGGATTAAGATGTCTCCGGGCATCTGTTAGATTATAATTCCCAGATAACTCTTTGAGGGCCTCAGCATATTTGAACTCAGGTCTCACCATTCTGGAAGACCTAGCTAGAACAGTGATCGGAAAACAATTATAATCTCCACCCAATACCCATGGTCCCTCAAAATCTGCCATTTGGATTTGTAACCCCCCCTCCCACAAGTTGGGAGCTTTCATGGGCTCCTAAAGCCATCCAGGTGCTCTTGGACTGTTGCTGCTCTCCTTGCTCACTCCTCTGGCCTGATCCTGGACTGCCAGGGTCAGTGAGCACTTAAAATTTGTTGTGGTGCCTCCTGCACTTGATCCCCTTGTGGACGGCAAGCTGCTAGCTTCCTCACTCCCCCCAGCCTGATTCTAGACTGCTGCCAGGGCCAGGAAGTGAATTTAAACTTTCCGGCACCTCAAGCACCATAGAAGAAGCGGCCAGTGAGCCACACAGCACAGGTTGCTCCCCCGCCCCCTCAAACTGCCATACAGCAGGGCAGGGAGCAAGAACACAATGCCACAATTGTTCTGGCACCTCACGCACCCATTAAACATACGTCAGAAGCGCCATGTGAGGGGACTCATCTCCCCAGCCCCACCAAACTGCAAAAGTGGCAGGGAGGACCAATAAACAAGAAAACCAAAAACAAATAAACTTTAAAGGACTCCCTGACTCTGCCTCTGCCTCCAGTGGGCCGGGGAGTAAGGGACAACATGGTGGCCACAGGAACTACAAATTCTATGATGCTCAGCAGCTGAAGATAGCTGTTTTTAGAGACAGCTCCTCCTGGGAAGCCCACGAAACCAAGCTAGTGACACAGCTCCTGTCCCCCAGTTTTGTCCCCTGGATCTAGTGACCCTCAGAAGGTACCGGGATGGTGCTAACCATGCACCCAGATGCTGCCAACTCAGTGCCAATAACATGTACCACTTTAGAGACAAGGTTTCTTGAGAACAGCGTGGAATCCTATTGGTAGCTGCAGTACCTCCAATCAGGATGAAGGGCTCATGAGTTGTAAAGACTAATGAGAAGCTGAGTTTCAAACATTAAGATTCTGAGTTTGACAGTTTGCGAGGTTGTCTTGTCCTGTAAGAGTCTGAGGGAGAAGGTGTATTTTTGACAGGTCCTGTTGCTGTCAGAGAGAAAATCCTGCAGTTTGTGCCTTCTGCACAGACTAAGACCTAGTGTGACTTTCCCAAGAAAGTTTGAAGGAGAAGGAGGAGTATTTTTTGACAGCTTCTGCTGCTGTCTGAGAGAAAATCCTGCAGATTGTGCCTGCTGCACAGATTAGGAACTGTTGACTTTTTCTACTACAACCCTGGTAAATCCCAGAGATCGGGGACTTGCCTCAGCTGTAAGAACTGCAATATTTGGTGCCCCAAATATCAAAAGCCTGCTGAAGAAAGTAATGTTCTGTTGTGGAGATTGAGGTAATAAAAGCTACTGCCTCATTTTCCTGACAAAAAAGAGATGAGTTTCCTGTCAGGACCTATGCTCTGGGGTACTGCCTGCTTGCTTTATCTGCTGCTGCCTATCTACTGCCAAGGTTGGTGAAGGCAAGTCCCTCTGTGGGGTGAAGACTTCCTACTTACAGTTGAGATTGATGAAGACAAGTCCCTCTGTGGGGTGAAGATTGCCTACCTACAGTCGAGGTGGGTGAAATAAAGTCCCTCTGTAAGGTGAAGATTGTCTTCCTACAGTCAAGATGGTGACGACAAGTCCCTCTGTGGGGTGAAGAGGATCAGTGCCCACATCCATGCCTTTCTTGCCTGTTCTTCCAAGTTGCCTGAAAAGGGGAGACATCCCCCAACAGCATTCATCTGTTCACCAAAGGTCATGAGTACTGGCTTGTACCCAAACAAATACTTTTCTAGCTGTTCAGCTAGCTAGCTAGTTAACGTTACTTCTGGGCTTCCTGCACAACCTTAGAAACGCCCTTTTGCAAAAAGTACAGAAAGGAATAAAACTGTTTTCACTGCACCCCCGGTGTGGTTGATAATTTGTACTGCAGCACCCCAGTGTTTCACTCGTTGCGCACCCAGCATTTCCATGTTACTGGCCTGCAACTGCTCAGTGTGTGCACACCAAATAGAGAGCTCTCACAGGGACTGTGGTGTTAACTGGTGCACCAGTGAGGGAAGTGGATCTGGGGCTGGTAAATCTGGAAAGCAAAGTATTGTTTATTCTGAATGCCAATGGTGTGTTATCCTGTTTGATTCTCATAGTGTATAGAGTTGTGTTATTGAATGCTTTTATTCCCCTTTGTTTCCACTGCCTTATACCTTTATATCCATCCCAAAAATAAATTCCTGTTGTTTATGTTTCTGAAAACTGTTGCAGTCATTGTATTATTGTGTAGTGTGATATTTCATGCTTAGAGTGATACGTGGGGAGGGAATTTTGTATTGTTTTGCCTGTTTCCAAGGGAGGGCTGCATTTCATTTCCTGTGTGGAAGCACCCTGGCAGTATGCTGTTGGAATGATCCCCATAGGTGGAGGCACTGTGCCACTTGCTAAGCCAATTATAACCACAAACCCATCCACCAATCTATATCCCTTAAGCAGCACCACTTGCGGCTGGGTGTGCAGGTAGAAGGGAAGGGGTGGTTACAGATTTTTAATCTATTAAAAAATTCTGAGCACTCTATATTTGGCCCATAAATGGACCCTGTAGCAACTTTTTGACCAGAGTTAAGGAGCAGCTGGATCAACACAAATCTACCCCTTGATCTGTACATACTTTAGACACCTTACCAGGAAAGCAGGGGCATATCCAGATAGCAGTTCTCCTCACTTTGGAAGAGAGAAGAGAAATATGACCCAAATCACTGCCCCCCAGATTTTGCACATAACACTCCCCTCTTTATTGATTGATTGATTGATTGATTGATTGATGTATTGGAATTGCAACCCTTTGAGTCAAAGACTCATTTACAAAGGCTCCTCATCGTACACAGTACAGGACGGAGCAGGAGAGACATACAGTGAGTGGAAAACAGACAATAGTGCAGCAATAACAAAACAAAGCAAAAAATATCTACATTAAATACAGATGGTGTAGGCCATAGCAGCGAGAGAAAGCCTCTTCTAGCTGGAGACTTGCCTATACATGATGGTAGCTAAGCAAGAAGGAGCCGTATGCGTCTCTTGCAAACAAAATGTCTGTCTTCGTGACCTTAATTTTCGACAACACTCTCATTCTTTTTATGTGTGACTTTAGCCCATTAACATTCAAGGATCTCACCTAAAGCATACTGTAAACCATGACTGTCTAGCCACAAATCTAGCTGGATGATATTTCCATGCATTATTACATTGTTCTGTACTTTGAAGCTCATTGTACACAGTTTTTTAAGAAACATTTAACTAAAAAGTTCTGTGTAGCAACAAACCCCCCAACAATAGTAACACGTACAGTAACCCCCCCACACACATTACTCATTAGAATACAACCATTTACCCTGCAAACACCATTAAATGACTTGGATAAGTCATTTCTGTGAAATCTGAAACTATAACCTCCCAACCCCCACCCTTCACCCCCGCTGACACTCTGTAGCAACAAGCTCAGCTATTGTCACCATAAACAATCCAAGCTTAAACTAGTCCCCCCAAAAAAAATCCCCTCTCCTTCCCCTTACTTGAGCACAATAAAGATGCATCCTCCCACTTATACCTTGACGGACGAGGCATGTATGGGCTGCTTTCTGGCACTCATTTATGATGTATAAATTATGAGATAATGAACAACAGCCTTGGTTTTAAATTTACCAAATAGACTAGGGATGCCACACACAGACCCATGAGGAGAAGGTCCTGGAAGATAGCACTCCCCTCCATTCCCTGTAGTACCAGATTTACATCTACAGTATATAACCAGAATGACAGAGATGGCAAATCCACAACCTCCCAAGGCAGTAGTTATAGTTATCATAGCAGTCAACCCAAAGAGGACCACTTACCCCATTTCCCAGCTTGTAAGACATCAAGTTAACTCCAGCTGATTCCTCCCCCTCAACCAAGCACTGTGAGTTGTTATATTCTTTCTTATCACATACATCCTACTAAGTCGCCCAAGCAGGCACCACAACTTTAACCAACTACTGCACGTTAGTGATAGCAGTTCTTATAAGGTATTTGTAGCACCTGCCTAGGGAATGGTGATTAACAGCAGACTATCACTCACATACTAATTTTTATTACAAACAACGCTGAAACGATTAGGAAGGATGCTACATTTAGTCCAAACTAATATATGTGTATAGCAATCATCTTCTTTTTGTAAAAGTAATCCTCCATCCACACCACCTCTCTCCATCAATACCTATAGCCCCATCTGCAGTCAGATAGGAAGTGGTGGGACTTTAGCTTGTTAACCCACAAAGTATCTCAGCCAGTACAAAGACCCAATTGTAGTGACAGCATTGGAACTATTTTAAACCCAGTACCTCATGTTTCTCTAAAACTCTAAGTCTCTGCAACAGAACATACAGTACTATAGGGACCTGTCAAGTCTATCAGTTGCCTCTTTGGCTCTTTTGTAACAAAACTGATCCCCAGCTGAGATGGACACAGCCCCCTCATTCAAGATGCAGGATCAGTGGCCAAACCAACGCCAGTGCTCACAGGAAATAATAGAAAACCCCAGTCTACAGACACGCTGCACAAAGATTTGTGTCCAAGAGCTCTTTATTGTCAAAATGTCCTGATGCAAGCCACCACATAAACTCCTCCTTGTTGCAGCATCCGCTCTCCCCTCCACATGCATTAATGAGGCCCAATTAACAGAACCGTGTAATACTTGACTTTAGGTTAGTTCTGATCATAGAAACATAGAAACATAGAAGTTGATGTCAGATAAGGACCACAAGGCCCATCCAGTCTGCCCATTTTTTCTACCTTATGAATGTGCCATAGGCCTTTACTCTGTCAATGGCCTAGCTATTCATACTGATCTGTATTGCTCCCTTATACCTATCCCATGCCTGTTTGAAGCCCTGCACTTTATTCATATCTACCACTTCCTGAGGTAGGCCGTTCCATGCATCCACCACCCTTTCTGTGAAAAAGAACTTCCTCACATATATCATTGTGATATAAGGAGACCAACTTAGCATGTTGGGAACTGATTATCAGGAGGGCTCTCAAAAAATGCAACCAGTAGATGATCAATGGCAGTCATCCTGGCAACCTCCATGAGGGAAGACTGCATGTTAGTACCTGGCAAGAATAAACGGGGACTCCTTTGTAAGTTCCAATGGGTACTGTCATACCAGATGCATCGGAATACCGCATGCCACCCACCACAATGGCAAATGGGGTTTCTCACTTACTGATGAAGGGAGTTCTTCATGAAGATGCCAGCCACATCCCTACATGCCAAGTCCAGTGCCAAAGCAATCAGCCCCTCATTACTCCCCAGTCCTCAAGCAGTAAGTTATTGCTTATAACAAATAGTAATCACTGGACCGGCTGATACAGTTTGACACACAGAATATTAGATGTAAGAATAAAGTGAGACACTCTGGTCATGCACCCCCCCTAAATGGCTGGTTCGACCACAGTAATGAATATCTCAATCCATGGACCCGATTTTCAGCCTATTCCCTTCTGTCCAAAAAAAATATTAAACATTAGAAGTGTACCTTGTTGTATTAACTGTTATTATTTGCAATATTCCCCATGGGTCTGGAGCACAGAGTCATTCTCTTACTTACAGTAATTTACATTCAGTATTTGTGATAGAGATCCTGCGGCTCAGCGGGCAGGTCTGGTGATTCAAATCTGTGATTTCCCTTCTTGAGCAGACTCGATTGTTCGAACTTAGCTTTCTGCATGTGTGGCTTTTGCAAATAAATTTGGAGGCTGTGCCAGACATATGATCCAAAGTTTAGCCAGGTATAGCATGCTGAACTCCCAGCTCAGACCATGCAACTTAGATTTCACTCCTGCAAATGTTTGCCTTTTAATTTGCAAATCCCAACTGAAGTCCCGAAAAAAAAAACTTTATTTCTATCCCAATTGACTGGACCATGCTGCTGAGAAGCCCAGAGCATCACTTCTTTTTCTGGAGTTAGCTGGAGCGACCGTCTTTTATATTAGTCTATGGAGTTGTATTGGCTGTAGTGTTTCTGGCTGTCCCCGCCACACACACAGACACATTTAAAAAGTATTTGTTTTGTCTTTTTCTTTTTCCTTTGGTTTGTGTCTGTAATTCAGTTTTGTTTAACGTATGTGGAATCTTGACAGAGTGTTGCTATGGCAATGTAAGGTCACGCTCGGTCTGCTTTTCTAAGGGTCACGCTCGTGTAGTAACTCGCTCCTGTGTTTCTGCCATTAGCAGGCAGAGGAAAAGGTTACAAAAACAAAGATATTGCAACATTTTAAAAAGTGTGGCATTGTTTTTTTTTTTTTCAGAGGGGTGTGATTGCAAGATGGGACTGTATACGAAATTAAAATGGCAGGGGGTAAAACGGATGACCGGACAAACAGCAGCTGCAGAAAATAAAAATAAAAGTAGGGCTCATTACAAATTGTGTCTCAGAAACTTTTTTTGCTTGTGTTGTTCAGGGATTTTAAAAATTGCAGCCAAATGATTAGTGTGGCGACCATAGGAAACTGACCTCCATTTTGCGGTATGGCTTTACACATCGGTACTCCGCTTTAGTGCGCTGTGAGCTATGCCAGTCTATGTTTTTCTTAATGGTTGGCACAGCTCACTGATTTGTTCTTGTTATGGGGCTCAGGAGTGGAGGCTAGTGCCGGTTGGCTAGTATATCTTCTGATAAGGACACGGCTCAGAAGATGTACTAGCCAATCGGATTGTTGGATTTTCAAAACCCATTTTATAAACTGTCCTCAACACTACAGCAGTTTTTGACAGCTTACTCTCACATTAGTGCCCTGGTGGCAGGAGCCCCCCCTCCCCCACACCTCTACTATGATATCACAAGAGTGGCTTTCCAGGTTAAAGGACTGCTAGAACATGCTTGGTGATGGCTGTGCTCTGGCTGCATGCCAATATCCCCTCAGTGCAATGGCAGTGGGGACAGGGCTATCAGTTTCCCATCCCCCCACCCCAGGGAAAGCCAGCAGCAGCACAGGACTTGTGCTAGCATCCAAAGGTGAGCAGCAGAGCAGGTTGAGCCAGTTCTTCTCACACATAATTTCAGTGAGCTGACTAGACAGACTGCAGGCCTTTTTTTGATGTCATCTTCCACGTATGTCTGTATTTATGCATAAATGGCTATTTTAAAAAGCCCTCCAGTTTAGCTCTGTAGACACAGAAACATTGATGATGGCAGAAAAATATTAATGGTCCATCCATTCTGCCCATAACACCCTATCATACCCCGAGACCTTTTGTCAATACAGGGGTTTTGTGAATACTGTCCACCTCCTTGCTCTTTGTCTTACCACCACCACCACCATCCTGAGTAACTACCAAGCCCTTAACTTTGTCCCAACTGTGCTTAAACCATTAATGGTTTTGACGTCTACCACTCTGCTGGTAGACTTCCATTGCTCAACCACTCATTCTTGAAAATAAAACTTTCCCAAATCCCTCTTGAAACTCTCCCCACCAGCTTTCACTCGTGTTCTCATGATCTAGCTTTGCTACTCTTGCTGAATAGTTCCTCACAATTCACCTTGTTCATTCCTTCCTGGAACTTTAAGGTCTCAATCATGTCACCCCTCTCTCATCTGGCTTCAAGTGAGTACACGTTCAGTACCCTCTAGGATCTATCCTGCTGATCCTGAATCACTTTGGTTACCCTACGCTGCACCATCTTTAGCATGTCTTTATCTTTCCCTAGGTGAGGACTCTAGAACTAGGTACAACACTCCAGCTGTGGCCTCACCAGTGATCTATAGAGAGGCAGTAATATGTCTTTCCTACTGCTGTCGAAACCCCTCCCAATACTTCCCAACATCCTGTTTTCCTTACTGTAGGCCTTGTTACACTGGCTAGATTGTTTAAGGGAGTCACTTATGATGACTTCTAGGTCTCTTTCCTCAGAGGTAGTGCCCAGCTTGACCCCTTCCATCCAATACTCTGTTTTGGGTTCTTGTTCCCTATGTGCATCACCTTGCACTTTTTTTGCACTGAATTTCAGCTGCCAAACCTTGGAGGACCCTCTCTCCAACCTTTGCAGGTCTCTCTTCATCGCCCTTACCCCCTCTTCACTGTCTACCCTACTTAGTGCCATCTGCAAAGAGACACATCTTGCCCTAAATTCCTTCTCTTATGTCCCTGATGAACATATTGAAAATGACTGGAACCAGAATGATCTCTGTGGCACCCCACTGGTGAACTCTCCTCAGATTTGACTCCATTTACCACTTCTCTCTGCTGTCTCTCTTCCAACCACCTTCCCACCCATATAAGTATGTCCATTGCTCCACCCAGCAACTCTAGTTTCTTCAGCATTCTTCTGTGTGGCACTGAGTTGAATGCCTTGCTGAAGTAGAAGTAGAGTAAATCCACTGCATGAGCTTGATCTACTGTTCTAGTCACCCAGTCAAAGAATTACTATCAAGCTGATCTGATAAGACCTCCCTACTACAAACCCATGCTGTTTCCTATCCTGGAGCCTGTTTTTTCTACAGGTAGCCCACTAGATCCTCTTTGTCTAGTGTTTCAATCAGTTTATCCACAACGGAGGCAAGATTGACAGGTCTGTAGTTACCCAGCTGCTTTGTCACTACCCTTGTAGAGCAGAAATACGTCTGCTACCCTTCAACCTTTCAGAACTACCCTTGTCTGAATAAAGCTATTGAATAGCCATGCCAGGGATTCAGATAATTCTGATGCCTATCCCCTGGGCATCCTCGGTTGCATCTTGTCCAGCCCCGAGGCCATAGATTTCATCATGGATGCTAGCCCTTTTCAAATCCTTTCAATAGTAAATACTTGCTACCTCATTTCTGGGATCCCTGTTTCAGCAGCCTTTATGCCATTCTCTGGAAAAGGTTTGCTGTGATCCTACTGACTACTGAGCAGAAGTAGTCATTTAGAAAGGTTGCTTTCTGCTTGTCCTCCCGTATTACACTGCCTTCCTCTGATAACTTAGCAATTCCCCCTCATGTCTTCTTTTTTGCCTTATATTTGGAAAACAGTTTTCCCCGCCCTTGCTCTGCTCTGCAATACACAACTCTTTGTCTGTTTTTGTGTTCCGGCTGCCCTCTTGGCCTTTCTAGTTCTTACTTGGTATTCGCCCAATTCTTCATCTCCTGCTTCTCCTTTTACCTGACCAAGGCCTTCTTTTTAAGCAGGCACTAAAAACATTTATATGGCACCAAGCATTTGCTGCCTAATCTGTTGGTTTTTATTATTTGTTTTCTAATGTTTTTACATTTTATTCTGTTTTATTCATGTTTTTTATGTAAAGTGCCTTGATGCTTTGAAAGGTGCTAAATAAATATAGTTTTATTATTTATAATTCTTTGTGGGCCTCACTGCCTTCCTAACCTTTTCAGAAAACCATCTTGGTGTATACCTCTTTCTCTTGGCAATCATTCTCAAGCATGACTTTGTTGCTTTGAGAATGGCCCTTTTTATTTCTTCCCATCTTTCCTCCACTTCCCTAAGACTGCCCACTCCAGTTAACCTGTACTGGATGACTTCCCTCATCTAGTTGAAATCTGCACTTCTGAAATCCAGAAATTTAACCTTTGACAAGGGCTTACTGGTACCAAGTGCCAGCTCAAACCATATGATGTAATGGATGGTCTCTGGACCACATTGGCTCCTTAACCCACACTCCACCTACTCTTTCTTAGTTGGTGAGCACCAAGTCAAGAATGGCAGCTTGCTTTGTGCATTCCTAGACCAGATGCACCAGCATGCAGTCCTGCAATATATCAAGCAAGGCCTAACATCTTAAACTCCCAGCTGCTGGACTGTCCCAAGAAATGCAAAAACAGATCTCCTGAAGAAGTTCTTCTGCTCAGTCTTCACAGTGAAAGAAGAGGGGGCAGGATCACCAGGGAGCCGCAAGAACAAAGGAGGGTGGACACAAATCCATTTTCAGAAGAAAGAGTCCCAAAGTGGACAAGGGTATGGGACTAGATGGGATACACCCAAAGGTACTAAAGGAACTCAGGGAGGTGCTATCTACCCTGCTGATGGCCTTATTCAATAACTTTCTGGAAACAGGTGGGATTCCAGAGGACTGATGGAGAGAAGATGTGGTCCCTCTACATAAGAGCAGTAGGGGGGAATAGGCCAGCAACTATAGGCTGGTCAGTTTCAGCTCAGTGGTGGGGAAATTAATGGAAACCAGTTTAAGGAAATGTTGGTTGCGTATCTTGAATGCAGCTGGGCTCTAATACCTTAGGCAACATAGATTCACAGGAGGAGGAGGTCATGCCTGATGAATCTGATATTTTTATTTTTGACCAGGTGATCAGGGAGACAGATCAGAGAGGGCTGTGGACATGGTCTACCTGGACTTTAGCAAGGCCTTCAACACTGTGTAAGAAACTGAGCAGTGTAGGGATGGGATCCTAAGTAGTGAATTGGGTTAGAAGTTAGTTAAAGATAGGAAACAGAGGCTGATGGCTAACAGCACTTACTGTAATGATTTGTGAGTGACCAGTGGGATGCTGCAGGGCTCAGCACTGGGACCAGTCCTCTTCAATGTGTTCATAAGCGACTTTGCAAAAGAACTGAAAGGGAAGGTATGCTTTTTTTTACAGATGACACCAAAATCTGTAATAGGGTGGACACTCAGAAGGGGGTGGAGAAAATGCGTAGGGATCTTGAGAAACTCAAAGAGTGGTCAAAAGCATGCCAATTGGGGTTCAATGCCAAAAAGTGCAAAACCATGCACCTATGGCATAGAAACCCAGTAGCTGAGTATAGGATGGGGGCATACTGACAGTCACTAAGCACAAAAGGGACTGTGGGGTTATCATATCTGATGAAATCAACATGGCAGGCATTGTAACAAAGCAGTGGGTAGGGCCAGTGGGATGCTGGTGTTCATAGGGAGAGGTACCTCCAGCAGGAGGAGGGACGTGGTGTTGCCACTATATATCTCACTGGTAAGACCCCACCTGGAGTATTGTGTCTATTTCTACAGGATGCACCTCAGAAAGGACATAGACAGACTGGAGGTAGTTCAGAGGAGGTAACTAAAATGTGTCAGGGGTTGCACCAAAAGCCCTATATGGAAAGACTGAGTTATCTCAACATGTACATCCTGGAAGAGGGGAGATAAAGAGGGGGATATGATAGAGACCTACAAGTGCCTCATAGGAGTAAACACGATGCAGGAGAGGAGTCTCTTTCAAATAAGAAAGAGCACCAGGACCAGAGGGCATGCGATGAAGCTGGGGAAAGAGTTTAAGAGGGATGTGCAGATCTTCCTCACTGAAAGAGCTGTAGACACCTGGAACAGACTGCCAGCAGGTGTGGTGGAGTTGAAAACAGCAGGGGAATCAAGCATGCAATGGGATAGATATAGGAGAATATTAGTAAATAAGCAGGGAGGAGGCATGGTAGTTGGAGACCAGTTAGGCTCTGTGGAGACAGACTACGCAGAGACCATGTGGGCAAACTGGGTAGGCCAAGCAGTCCTTTTCTGCTGACAAATTCTGTTTCTGCATTCCCCTGTTTCTAATTTCTGGTATGTTGAGACCCCCCCACTACTACCACCTCCCCTTTTGTGACCCCCTCTCTACTTCTGCCCTAGCTCCCTATTGCTCTCATGCTCCTGCCCTATAGACCACCCTCATTTGCAATTTTTGTACCAGATGGTGCCATCAGCTGAACTCACAGTGATTTTATTTTCCAATTGCCTCCTTTGCCTCCCTTGATGGATCCATCCTCCACTGTCTAAATGACTTTCCAGACATAAATGGTTACCCCTCCTTTACTTTTCCCATATCTCACCTATATATGGTGTAGCCTGGGACGTCAGGTCCCAGTCATTATTCTCTTAGGATCAGGTTTCTGTAATGGACATGTGGTGCAGCTCTGCTTCTGATACCATCACCTGATCTCATGGATTTTGTTTCCCAGACTGCTGGCATGAAGGCAGACCACTTTCCATCTTGTGTCCAAACATCTTTTGTTTTTTAACAGGTCCTCCCCTTCACTTCTCCCTAGCTTCCCTAATTTCTTGTTTCTCCCATTTTTTGCAGGCTTAGTGAGCTCCTTTTTCCTGGCTTCTTTCCCTTCACTTTTATGAGTTCATGCCTTGCTGTTTCCCTCCTCAGTGTTTCTAGCCCCCAGTTCCAGGGGTTCCCTAGTTATGTTCCCCCACTTCCTCTCCCTCCTCAGTGGTTTTCCTAGCCTCAGCTATCCCCACAGTCAGTTTAACTGTCCACTAATGCAGATGCCAAACTTCTGTCCCAGAGCACTGGTCCCCTCTATTGTTAGGTGAAGGCTGTCACCCTTGAAGAGCCTTCTTTCCCAGAAGCCCACCCCAGTCCCTCACAAAGTGGTACCTCTCCTCCTGACACCATCCCTTCAACCACCCATTAAACTCTTCAGTCTCCTTCCTCACCCTCTCCTTCCCATTCCACCTACTGTACAAAGGGAGGACCTCAGAAATTAGAACAGGGAAGACTCTTCAAGGGTGATGGCCTTTACCTGATGAAAGAGTGGGCCAGTGCTCTGGGGATGATGCTTGACATCTACACTGAACTTTTAAACTGACTGCAGGGGAGACAGAGGATAGTGGAAACACTGAAAAGAGATAGTAGTTGGGGAACCTAGCTAGGGCTCCCTCTTGAAAAGGAGACTAATTGCAGCAAGGTGAGTAACAGTAAGGTTAAAGGTCAGATTAGTTTAGGGCAAGAAGCCAATGAGGAAGGGCTGACAAAGCCTACATTCAGCATGAAGAATAAAATAACTGGAGATTAGGAAAGAATAAGGGAGAAGGAACAGGAAAAAGCAAGAGGGGATCAGGAGAAAGATGAAAGGGTATACCTTAATGGCAAGAGTCCAGGAAAAAAAAAATGAGTGAGCTCCAAGCAATAGTGGCTGACATTGAGATCTAGCAGCAATAACAGAAACTTGGGCCACAGATAATAATGATTGGGAACTGACAGTCCCAGGCTACACAATGTTTAGATGGGACAGAGGAAAAAGTAAAGAATGAGTGTTGTCCGATATGTCAAGGAAGGCTCAGAGGCAGTGAAGGATGGAAACATCAGGGGAGGTATTGGGAAACAGAGTCACTGTGGGTTCAACTCATGGCCTCCTAAGAGAAGAAACTATGGATAGGGGTGTTGTATATACTTCCAGGACAGGGAGAAGAGAGAGAGATAAGGAGTTAGGGGCAGATCTAGAAAGTGGTGTAGCAAAGGGTGAGATGGTGGTAGTGGGAGATTTAAACTTGCCATTGATTGGGTCCCTTCAGAGGCCAGGAGCTCTAGAAATCAGACTCTGTTGAATATATTGTAGGACTGCTTGCTGGTACAGCTAGCTATAGAGCCCACTAGGCAGGCTGCTACTCTCGACGTGGTGTTCACCACCTGGGAAGTTGTAGGAGTGAGCTTAGGGGAGGCACTAGGGTCCATGGACCATAACTCTATATGGTTCGACCTGGCCATTGGGACAAGTAAGACCTCATCAAAGGCTGAAGTCCTAGATTTCAGAAGGGCAGACTTCAGTGAGATGAGGGATGTAGTCTGGGACACGTTAGTTGGAGTGGACAGCATCAAGAATGTGGAGGAAAGATGGGGGACAATCATGGGGGCCATTCTCGAGGCAACAACGTCTTGCAAGAGAACGGTTGTCAAAAGAAACAGATACAAAAGACCAATATGGTTCTCTGAAAGTGTCAGGGAAGTAGAGCCAAAAAAAAGGCTTTCACCAGATACAAAGAAAAACAAGAGAAAGAAGAATGGGAAGAGTAAATAAGTATTTATTTTTAGGCACCCAATCCTGGGGGCTCTGGGCGCTGTACATAAAATTCCAGGATCATAATAAAATCACCATAAAATTACAGAATAACAGTATAACAATAAAATTCAAAAATTCAAGCAGCAATTAAGTATTAAGGTATATCTTCATGGTCTGCTAGCTTAAATACAGTAGGTGAGTTTTCAGACCCCTCCTGAATGCATCCATTGTAGGGGCCTCCCTCAAGGATCTTGGGAGCGAATTCCAGAGAACCGGGCCAGCCACCCCAAATAAGCAATCATCTGAGGTTTTCAACCCAGTCCTCTGAACTGCAAGGAGGCCCTTGGAGGAATGGAGGGAAGGAGTTAGAATGGCTGGAGTAAGGAGGTCTGGCAGGTAGCCAGGGCTCAGCCCATATAGGGCCTTATAGTTGAGCAAGCCCACCTTGAAGAGAACCAGTCACCTGACCAGCAGCCAGTGCAGACCCTGTAGGACCAAGATCACATGACAGAATCTGGGTAATCCTGTCAGCATTTTGGTTGCTGCATTTTCCCCACTGACCCTGAGATATACAGTATTACAGTAGTTGAGCCTCAATGTTACAAAAGCATGTACCAGCAATTGCAGGTCTTTGGGAGGAATTAGGGGCTTGATCCGAGCAATGTTCCTCAGGATGTAAAAGCTATTTTTGACAACATCTGACACTGAACCTCAAATATCAGCCTGCCATTGAAGATCACGCCCAGATTTCGCACCCTAGAGGATGCCATCATCGGTATTGACCCCAGGACTAGGCCTGTTGTCATCCCAGAGAAGCCCTCACTCCACCAGCACAGGCTCAATTACTAGTACCTCCATCTTGCTGGGGTTGAGCCTCAGCCAGTTAGAGTTCATCCAGTCCTGGATCTCAGCGAAGTATTTGTTCAGCACTTCGACAGCACCACTTGTCCCTGGCACAAATGACATTCACAGTTGAGTATCATCCACATAGCAATGAAAACTCTAACTATACTGTCTAATGATCCTCCCAAGGGGGAGCATGTATACTGAGAACAATATTGGTGACAGGATCAAATCTTGAGGAACTCCACAGGTAAGAGGCAATGGGGAAGAAGAAAATTTCCCCATCACCACCTTTTGCCTCCAGCCTGAGATAAAGGACTCAAATCAGTTGATGACAACACCGGTAAGTCTGCACCACTCTCTAAGGTGATCCAGCAACATCACATGGTCCACTGTATCAAATGCAGATGATAAATCAAGGAGAATGAGAATTGACCATTCCCCTTGACCTCTGGCTATGAGGAGGTCATTATGGACCTGGAGCTGCGCCGTCTCAGTGCTGTGCCTCGCCCTAAACCCGGACTGGAATTGCTCATATATGTCACAGGCCTCCAGGTGCTCCTCAAGCAGCAGAGCCACTATTTTCTCTACAACCTTCCCTAAAAATGGGAAGTTGGAGATTGGTCTATAATTCGCTAGGACATTGGGGTCAAGGGATGGCTTTTTCAGAAGGGGCTTCACCAGCACCTCATTTAAGGCATCAGGGAAGACCCCCTCTGAAAGCAAGCACCCAACTATCCCAGTGAATGCTGGACCAATAACCTCAACACATCCCACTAGGAGACATGTCAGGCCCAGCTCCAGTTCACAACAAGTGGGCCACAGCTTCAAAATCACCTCAGAGACCTCAGCCACCTCCACTGGCCAAAATCCTTACCAGGCAATAGGAGTGCTCCTGCTCCAACCTGCAGGTCTGGCCCTGTCCCACTAGCGAGATCCCAGACTAAATAGTGAACACCCTGTCAGAGAAAAATAGACTGAACTCTTCAAACTGTGTTGCCAAAAAGCTTTTTTTTGGCTGTAGCAGACAGGTTGGAGAAGCCTGTCCACAGTTTGAAAGAGCTGAGCTGGTCTATTTTTCCCTATGGCAAACTCCTTGGACAGGAATTCTGTCTTCTTTTGGCTGTTTGCC
Organism: Neoceratodus forsteri; assembly: GCA_016271365.2. Taxonomy (NCBI): domain Eukaryota; kingdom Metazoa; phylum Chordata; order Ceratodontiformes; family Ceratodontidae; genus Neoceratodus; species Neoceratodus forsteri. The sequence continues at coordinate 86,079,515 of CM028138.1, forward strand.
CTTTGATAGTCACCATAGTGATTTCTCAAAGCCAGTCTGTCCTCCTCTAGCCGTGTCCTCTGCCAGAAATGCTCTACCCTCTGACCCATGGTCTTCATCACCCGGAGAGCCCCATCAAACCATGTGGGTCTTTGGTGAGAAGACCTAGGCCTTATGCAGACTGGTATGATGGTATAGAGTGCCTCAGAGACAGCCCAATTATAGGCTGCTGCCTATACACCCAAGCCAATCACACTAGCAGCACTAACACCGGACAAAATCAGCCACTATCATCAGTCCCTCTGGGGTCAAATTCCTTAAAGGGGAGGGACCATCAGGGGGAGCCCCAAATGAGAACTTCACTGTACAGTGATTGGACCAAGCAACCCAATCAATCTTGAGGTCAATGATCTCAAGACCCAGTGAGAATACCAAATCCAAGGTGTGGCTGTGATGGTGGGTCACACAGGCAACTGTCTGTCCCAGGCCCAGCGATGTCATCAGCTGGAGGAGGTCAGATCCAAGTTGTGAGGACTGTTGATCTATCCAGGCATTGAAGTCGCCCAGAATAAGCGATCTGGGAGACTCCAACACCCTGTCGACGATGTAGTCCACCATCTCCTGCAAGAATTCCCCCCCCCGACCCCACAGGGTGGTAAACAAGGATAATTCTGCAGCCTGCACCTGGACCCCCACTAACCCTCACACATTCAAAAAACCTGGCAGAACCCACCAGATGTACAGAGAAGTTCAGGTCAGATCATAAACAGATGGCTACACCCCCATCCCTGCAATCCCTCCTCGGGCAGTGCACCACAGAATACTTGGCCAGGACCGATGCCTCTAACACTGGTCCCGCATTGTCACTCAGCCAGGTCTCCATGACGCACGCCAGGCCGACCGAGAAAATCAAGTCCAACATAATTGCAGGCTTGTTCCTGATTGACCTGGCATTGCATAGCACTGCCAGAAGGGGATCCATATTGGCTATAGCCCCTCCGACTGAGTTCCTAATGATTATAAGAGTATCCAAGATAGTGGTCAGAGAAGCAAAGGCAGACACAGAGCTGCATATTGCAATGGGAACCAAGTGAGGGGGAAAACAGTTATTTAGATATATTACAGAAAGAGGAAAGAAGGAAGGAGGAATTGTTAGACTAACAGAGGGAGGTATGGTAAATGAAAAGGATAGGCAGAAGGCAACCATCTTAACCACTACTTCTGCTCTGTATCCACATGTGAAAACAGAGGGCATCTGCCAGAGAGTGGCATTGAGGCAGCTGTAAGGGGGAATCCCTGAGAAGAGGCAGCAAGTATTTACCAGTGAAAGGGTTTGGAAAGGCCTAGCGGCCCTAAAGATAGATAAGGCTCCAGAGCCAGGTGGGATGCATTTGAGGGAGCTCATAAAATTGACAATAGAACTAACTGAACCACTTTTTGTGCTGGAGTAGTTCCAAAAGTCTAGAGCATAATGGATATAGTGCCACTCTGTAAGGCGGGGGGGCCAAGAAGCAACCAGGTAAGCACAGACCTGGCAGTCTTACCTCTAGTGTGGGTAAATTGATGGAGACACTAGTCAAAGAGGACCTTATGAACTACCTGGGGGGCATTTGACCCCAGGACAGTAAACAGCATGGGTTCATGGTAGAAATGAATTGTCAGACCAACCTGATAGTATTATTTGACTGGATAAGAAGGGTAGTGGATAAGGGCCATGCTGTGGATTTACTTTACTTCAATTTCAGCAAGGCTTTCAACTCAGTGCCTCACAGAAGGTTGCTGAAGAATCCAGAGGATCTGGGTGCAACAAAGGACACAGATGGGTGAGAAGCTGGTTGGAATGGAAACAGCAGAGGGTTGTGATTAACAGAGTCAAATCAGAAGAGAGGGAGGTTACCAATGAGTGCCACAAGGATCAGTCCTAGATCCACTCCTTTTCACTCCTTTCAATATGTTCATCAGTGATATGGGAGAAGGAATCCAAGGCAAGATGTGTCTCTTCACAGATGACAGTATGCTCTGCGGCAGCGTAGACAGCGTGGAGAGGGTTAGGGATATGCAGAGAGACTTGCAAAGGCTAGGTCCAAGGCCTTGCAGTTGAAATTCAATGCTAAAAAGTGCAAGGTGATGTACATAGGGAACAAGAACTGAGGACGAAGTACTGGATGGGGGGGTAAAGCCGAGCATGAACCCTGAGGAAAGAGATCTATGGGTCATCATCAGTGACTCCCTAAATCAGTCAAACCATTGTAACAAGTCCTACGGTAAGGCAAACAGTGTGCTGGGGTATACAGTAAGGGTAAGAAGGCAAGAATGATTATTACCTCTCTGTAGATCACTGTTGAGATCCCATCTGGAGTTCTGTGCCCAGTTCTGGAGTCCTCACCTAAGGAATGATAAGGACAGGCTGGAGACAATGCAACACAGGGTGAAGTGACTAAAATAATTTGGGGACAGCAGGACAGATCTTACAAAGATTGGCTCAAGACACTGAACATGTACTTGCTGGAGGCCAGAGAAGACATGGGAGATGTGATAGAGACCTTCAAGATCCTGAAAGGGATCAACAAGATAAACTGCCAAGAACTATTTAGAATAATAAACAGATGAAGAACACAGGAGCATGAGTGGAAAGTGATGGGGGAGGTTCAAGAGGGAAGTGAGAAAGTTATATTTTACAGAAAGGGTGGTGGAGCAGTGGAACAATCTGCCAGCTGATGCGGTGGTCGCCAGAACTGCCAATGGTTAAAAACATGACGGGGACAGACTGAAGGGGTTAGTGGTTGCTCAGGGTAGTAACAGTAGGGCAGGAGGCATGGGGGTGGCTAATGTGGGTTACAACAACGTATGGACAGTATGTCCCGGGCTTCTTAGGGTTTATGGGCAAACTGTGTGGACCAGTGGTCTTTTTCTGCCGTCACTGGCTATGTTTCTGTGTGTCTCATGGAATTGTGGCTGGGTTTGATCCAAAGGCACTGATAATCATTAAATACCAATTTATACTCTGCTTTCTGTGTACAGTATAACAAAGGGAAATAGCATATTGGGGTGCATATAAAAATGATATAAAATCCCTCCCCTCACCGAAAAACAAAATTACGCCCACTATTCCAGGATACCTCCCTTCTGCTATCTGTACACCGGCAGCTGTCCGCCTGTCATTAGGGTGCCAACTTTGGGAGTTCACTGACCACTCCCTGAGATCCGCCCCCTCCCCAGATTTGGTATCTTTAGAAAGGGGGAAGTGGGGGGTGCAGCCCCCACATGGGGGGTATGGGGGCACAGCCCCCCACAAAGAGAGGGGTTGGTGACTTTGGGACTTGTCACCCTAATTACCTAATGCACTGCCACTGGCACCCTGAAAGGGTGGAACCAGGACACCTACTTGGTGGCTGTTTAGGTAAAACATTGGAAAGTGCTTGTCCTCCAGATATAAACTGTTATCCCCCTAATGACGACCAGACCTATCCTTTCCAAACTACAGTATGCATCTGATTATATCCCAACTGTTCGTCACACCTTGTACCTTATTGTAATTTCTTTAGCTTCCCATATTAGTCCATATCATTTAGCCCCTACTCTTCTGTTGCTGCAGCAGGAACAGTGAAACATATATACTGTAGAATAACATATATAGAATACTACAATGGTAGTATTGTATTTCAAAAGCAATACCTCACTGCAGTGTGTGGAATAAATGCATACCATAAGTGGTAGTTTGGCATGAGGCAATGCCAAATGCATTTTTTTCATCCTGACTCCACACCCTGAAGTGCTGTATGTTATCACACTTATAATATCACTAAGGAAACAAAACTGATCGAGCCTGTCCTCCCACTATTCAGCAGTCATATCCGTTCATGTTTTTATTTCTTTGATATACAGTAGATGCAGACTTTTTTAAAATGCATAATGATCTCCACCGTGACCTTAGTTTCAAGAAGAACATTGCACAACATAATACCTCTGTTTGAAAACATTTTTGAACATATAATCTAAATTCCTCAGTCTCAGCTTTGAAGCATGCTCCCTGGTTTGCCCGTTAGCTCACAACATCCAAAATTCACTAACATCTAAACTACCTAGTCTGTGAAGGATTTTGAAGATAGTGATGATGTCACCTCTCAGTCTACTATACTCCAGGGAGAACAAATCAAGGCTTTCCTGTCTGTTAAGGTAGCCCAGACCCACCACATCAGTCATCAGTTTGGTTTCTCGTCTCTGATCCTGCTTTAATGTTTGTGCATCACCCCTTAAGCACAGAGACCATACCTGTGCACAGCACACAGCATGTAGCCTCTCATAAGCTCTACACAGAGAATTAGCACCCCTTCCTCCTACTGGCGAAGCTCCTCCTGACGTTACCAAGCAGTATATATCTTTTTATCCTGACACCTTTATTGCATTTTTCCCAAAGTCAATCAGTAAAGCAATTCATGTTTTTTGAAGGTCAGCCATGAATGATCATTGTAAATTATTAACTGTTACCACATGATCATCAAGGGAGACTATGATCTCAGATCATGATCTAGATCATGACTGAATCATCAAACATGAACTTTCAAATCACCAGCTAATAAGTACTGATTCTTTTTGTAAGCATGAACCAGCATGATGGTTGTTAATGACTAGTTGTGGATGATCAAGTGGTGCTGGCCGTATAGCCTAGAGATTAGACTAACAAGCTGTGAATGAAGTTGGTAAATCCAGCAGACCTGGGTTTGATTCCCACAGCCTCCCATTGCAAACTGTGTGATTCTGAGGAAGCCACTTAACCTCCTCAGTGCTCATTGGTCACCTCTGAAAACAAGCACTTGTGCCTAGAGGGCTTTACCCACTTACCAAAGAATTTAAAAAAAGTAAGGATCATTAGATACAGAATAATGGATGGGGAAGGGTTTGATATGAGAATTTAATGCACACCCGAGTTGTGGGATGCTACATAAACCCTGAGGGCAAAGCCCTCAGGGTTTATCAAAACATCCCACAATGAGGGTGTGCATTAAATTCTCATGTGAAACACCCTCCACATCTTTTATTTTTTATACTAACAGGCCAGCAATTTTTCTCCAGCAGTTTGTGAGACCTTTTGGCCCCGCCCACATACAGAATGTTGGCCAATGAGGCAGCAGGATAGTTTGACTGGCATGGCTCATGAATGTCATAACAACCAGCCACTTGTTATGGAAAATATCAACCTGGTCAGTACATTGAGAGAAATTGCTGACCAGTTGTTATAATATTATATTAGTTCTGAATTATAAGAATGTAAGTCACGTAAGTAATACTTATAGTGTTATGTGTTACTGGGCTGGCAGTATAGCTGAGAGGTTAGAGAAATGAGCTTAATACATCTAGCAAACCTGGGTTTGATTCCCACAACCACCACCACTTGCATAGTGTGTGACTCTATGCAAGTCACTAAGCCTCCCCAGTGTTCCAGGGTCACCTCTGAAAAAAGGCACTTTTGTGGGAGCAGTAGTTCAACATGTGGCATGTCAGACAGCACAAGTGGGAGGGTTGGCTTTTAGTTTGTCAAGTATTAATGGATGCATTTCTTTTTGTTTTCTGTTGCAGTATTTGGCACTTTGACAAATCATTGGTATTTTGGCACTTTCTCACACATGCATTGTCCATATTTGGGGCTCCTATTTAGCATTTCTATATATGAGGCACTTTACAAGTGTAGTCCCCTCTTCACTGTAGGGTTATCTGTCTGATGGAACTGCTGTCAGGGACAGGAACAACTGTGGTGTATGAGAAAGTGTAAAAAAAAAAGGTTATCACAACAACAATATAAAGTGTACATTTGCAATACCAAAATGACAAAATAAACACCTCCGTTGATCAGTCTGCATCTGCATTTTATTAACTTCAAAAGTTTTTGCCTTCAAACAATTGTTTTTACTGTCATAAGTTGTAACATTATTGATTTGTCAAAGTGCCAAAATCCACAATAAATACCAGCTTAAGGAAAAGTCAGAATCAAAGCAGCTTATTAAACTGCAAGTCACTTCAGTCATACTGCGCTCTGTCTCACTGTAACCTCATTCATGTGAGCACTGATTACAGCTTCATGGATGAGCTAGGCAACCTCCAGTGAGTTACGTGTGTGGGCGCAAGAATCACTATAAGGACACATCTCAATGACAGTGTAACAATGAAGGAGAAAAACACAATAAAGATGTGCTTCTTTTAATATTTGCTTTTATTTGAAAAAAAGTACAACTGGACAAACAAATGAGAGCAATGACTGAATACAGCTTCTCACAGACACTCAGATACATTTCCTCTCAAGGTACTTGTGAAATTATTTGCTTTTTCTTGCACTGCTGATTTAAGGAGAAAAAGACAGGCTGCTGGTGTTGACAGCTGATCAGCTGTTTGCAGGGTAGCTTCATGTAAATCAAAGGACTAAAGCCCTCTTTGACTGGAGTGGCTTCGGTCCTTTGAAGTACACAAAGTTTCCACCCAGCAAGCAGCGAGTGGTGCCATGACCACAGTGTGTGGTCATTGGTCTAGATTGCCAAGCCCCTTCCAGTTTCAACTGCCATAAGCCTGGCAGTGACACCGCCACCCCCCCAGAACCCCCTTTTACTTGTCAAAAACATTTGGTGTGCAAGTGCAGCAAATATAAAAACTATGAGAGACCAAGCCTGATGCACCCCCCATCCCAGTTGGCCATGTCCTACATTACTCTACTGTTCTCTGCTCACTGCAGTGCTTCTGTGCCATGAGGAGTGGGGACAAGCCCTGGGGGTCCCTCCATCTGGCTGACCATCAGTTTAGTCCAGTCTGGTGCTCCAGGTTCAGTACACACTGCCATACTGCCATCCTCCATTTGGCCTTGTTACAGAATAGGTCCCAGTCTACTCCTCCTCCTCCCTGGTAGGCTTAGTTGTGCTGAGTGAATCCATTTGGTGCCCCAACAGTCAGTCATGATGTTGATGTCTTGCCACAGCTGCAAGTCCCACTAGGCTAGCACTACAAGCCACCTCTCCTCTTGGATCAAGGCAGCACATTAAAAAAAACAAACTCTGGCCAAAGCCAACAGGGCTGCAGGCAAGGATATGGGGCTACAAATATTGAAAATGTCTTTTTGTTTAATATTTTTACACCAAATTGTCAACATAGCCTTGTTATGACCCTGCTTCACGAAGCAATATGTGCAAAACTGTGTATGAAAATGGGTACACAAAGAAGAAAGGCACCAAGTGTTATTGTCTGAACATGCATGCAGTACAGTACAGGTATATGTAAATGTTTATAGGGAATCTATTCAGATTGTCGGCATGGACCCACACCTAGTAATACAGGCATAACCAGCAGTAATGAAGAAAGTATTGATAACTCTCTTCAATATGGTGGTGTTTTTTCTTATTTTTATTTGCATAGTCTGTTTACCCTGGGTAGAGTATCTTGTCTTAGTGGTCCCTACTTCATTTTTCAACTGAAAGGAACCCATAAAGTACAAGATTTTGTGCAGTAAGACTTATTATTACATACAGAAGATGAACTGCTATTTTTCATTTGCAAAAGAAATCCCACATAGTGATTTGAATCAGCTCCTTGGACTTACTGTAGCAATACGTTAGTGCAACAACCATGGGTTCAACTAATATAAATAAACATTGTGAGAATTTGTAAGCAAAATAAACATTGCAAGAGTTGGTGGCTGTGCTTCAGATGTCATTTGCACAGTACTCTGAAAATCTGTATTTTGTTTATTTTTGCATCTTAGATTTTATCATGATGTACCCTGGTCCATAATAATCTAACCATAGCATTCCGACTGTCTCATTTGCAAGAGGTGATGCATATGTCATGTCATTCACATTTGGTGAAATAAACAACAGAAGCTCACATCCACATCCTGAACTGTACAATAGCCTGCACTGTACTAACTTGTGGCAGAGAACAGCAAGAGGAAGGAGCTGCTGTTAGAACTTTACTACTCCATTGGACTAAAGAACTGGAACTCTACTATTGGGAACTTCAATTTAGGATAAAAACAAACAAAAATCAAACAAAAAAAGAGAGTTTGTCTGAGTGGGGTGAAGGAATTGCTATCTGTGCAGTTACCTAGGTGAAGAAAGAAACTATAAATTAGGGGGAGTGGCTTAGAGAGAAGGAAGCCAGGTGTTTGCATTTAAAAACTGGCCTAGATAGCTTGTGGCAGAAGACATCAAGATGAAGGAACTGCTGTTAGAACTTTACTGGGACTATATTTCCTTCCATCCCTCCCCTCCACCCCCCTATCCTTAGATGGTTCCACTTTTATAGGCACAGGATTTGACTGACAATAGGAACTTCCTGTTGGGCAGAGGCACAAAAGACTCACCATCCTAGAAGGAAAAGAGTTCTGGAGGATGCGGTTTTGTTCCATCTGCAGGCACCTCTCTGGGCTGAAGGAGAAGGTTGCTCATCTCCAGGCTGAGTTGGCCAGGATTTGGAGGACCTCCTTTCCCACCCAGGGACTGCCAGGGCCACAGCTGCTGCCCCAGAGGTTGCCAAGAAATAGGAGCGGATGGACCACAGTGGGCTCAGGGAGGGTGAGGGTGAGGGTGGTGGAACAGAGGTGCATCCCTCCAGTTGTACCTCTCCATAATTCATATGCTATTCTGGCAGAGTGTGATTCCTCTATAGAGGTGCCTGCAGTGGAGACCAGGGAGAATGCTGGGAACCTCCACAAAGGATACTCACAGGTGGATGGCATGGGACCCCACAGGGGAAGGAAACAACTCCTGATGGGGACTCCATTATTGGGAGGGTAGAACTGGGGGAGAGAGGGGTGAGGGAGGTAAGGTGCCTGCCTGGCTTCACGGCTTGGAGGGACAGGGAGCAAATCCTCAGGATCACGGGAGCAGCTGCACAGAGGAGGGAGCTGGATGTGATTGTCCACCTAGGGACAAATGACTTGGCTGTAAAAGGGATCAGAACAGTGCAGAAGGAGATTGTGGAGTTGGAGAGGGGCCTTAGACAAGTAGCATGCATGGTAACCTTCTTGAAGGTGATGCCTGTCTATGGTATAGGTGAGGCTAGGGTGCTGCACACCATGGGTTTCAATCAGTGGTTGAAAAACCAGTGCAGAGCTCAGGGTTTTGGCTTCACTGGGGACTGGGGGTCCACCTGGAGGAATGCAGGCCTATACTGGCATGATGGTCTGCAGCTGTCCAGGAGGGGAACCAGGATTCTAGGTGATAGGTTTAAATGATTCATTGGCAAGCATTTAAACTAGCCAAGGGGGGGAGGCACTGAAAAAGAGAAGGGAATCCTAGCACTCCCTCCAAAAAATAAATCAGGGTAGTTAGTCAGGTAAACACCAAGATAGAGAAGTCAATAAGGAGAAGGGCAGGGGTAAATGGAGAAAAAGACAAAGGTAGTAAGGACAGAGATGGGGCAAAAATGGGTAAGGCCATCAAAAAGTGGAGGGCAATGAGTACCAATGCCCGTAGTCTAGGTAACAAGCTCCCTGAACTGGTGGCCTTGATGGAAGAGGGATGCCTGGATATCGTGGCAGTCACAGAAACATGGTACACAGAGAACCATGACTGGGATGTCAACATGCCAAGGTACACAATCTACGAGAGGGACAGGGAGGGTAAAAGAGGAGGAGGAGGAGTTCTCTATGTAAGGGAAGGGATCAAAGCAACAGAACTAAAGGGTGAACAGGGAGGAGAGGAGGCACTGTGTGTCACCCTGGAGGCTGGAAATGGCACCACAATCGGCAAGGGGGTTGTATACAGGCCCCCATCTCAGGGGGAGGAAATGGACAAGAAAATGATAGAAGACAACCTTAGGATGGCAGAGAAAGGGTATATATTGCTGATGGGGGACCTAAATATGCCAGATGTTAACTGGAGCACCTTTGCTGCAGCCACATCCAAGAGCAGGGCCATTCTCGATGACCTACAGGAGGCATGCCTCAGACAACGTATGTTGGAACCCACTCAGGAGGGAGCAATTTTACACCTGGTACTCTCAAATGGGGATGGAGAGAGCATCTCAGATCCAGAAGTGGATAGCCATCTGGGAACAAGTGACCATCAAACAGTGTGGTTCACGATAAACTCAGCTGTAGAGTCAAGCCATCCAAAATTGAAGGTACTGGACTTCAGGAGGACTGATTTTGTGAAAATGGGAGAGTGCCTGAGAAAAGCACTAGCAAATGGGCAAGAAGGAGGGGTGAAGCAACAATGGGGAAGCATCAAAACTGTTAACACAGAGGCAACAAGCCTTTGTGTGAGGCAAATAAACAAATCAAAACAAAAGAAAAAAACACTATGGTTCCCAAAAGAGGTTGCGGGGAAGGTTAGAAAGAAAAAGATAGCATTCAGGAAGTATAAGAAAACACAGAAGGAACAGGACAGAGAACTGTACCAGTTAAAGTAAAAGGAAGCAGGGAAGGCAGTCAGAATTGCAAAGGCCCAAACCAAAGAAAAGGAGCCAACTCAGTTAGGAAGGGGGATAAAACCTTTTATAGGTACATTAGGGAGCAAAGAAAGACAAAGGGATGGATACTGAGGCTGAATAAAGAAGAGGGTGGGTAGCAGAAAGGGACAGTGAAAAAGCAGGGATACTGAATGAATACTTCTGCTCAGTACTGACAAAGGAAGCAGAGGGGGCGGTACCTAATCCAGTCAATAGAAGCACTCTGGATGGGGGGGGGGTCGATATCGGTCCTTTCACAGAAGAAAGGATTCTGAAAGAACTCCTGAAATTGAAGGTTGACAAAGCAATGGGGCCTGATGGGATTCACCCCAGAATTCTAAAAGAACTAAGGGGAGAACTAGTAACACCATTGACTACACTTTTTAACAAATCATGGGAGGACGGTGTGGTACCTGAGGAATGGAGGAGGGTGGCTGTGATTCCCCTTCACAAAAGTGGAAGCAAGACAGAGGCAGGAAACTACAGACTTGTCAGTTTAACCTCAGTGGTAGGGATGATGATGGAATCACTTCTGAAGGAAAGAGTTGTTGAGTAACTAGAGGCCAGTGGGGCTCAGGACCCAAGGCAGCATGTATTCACAGTGGGAAGGTCATGTCAGATGAATCTAATTGATTTCTTTGACTGGGTGACCAAAGTAGTAGACTAGGGAGGGGATGTGGACATGGCCTACCTAGACTTTAACAAAGCATTTGACACAGTCCCACACAAAAGATTAATAAATAAATTAGGCAGCCTGGGAGTGGGTCCCAGGGTGGTAGCCTGGGTAAAACATTGGGTGGACAACAGGACACAGAGGGTAATAGTAAACAGAGTCCACCAGTGAAGAAAGGGGGGTTACTAGTGGGGTACCACAGCGTTCAGTACTGGGTCCAGTCCTTTTTAATGTCTTTATAAGTGACATTGCAGAGGGACTGGAAGGAAAAGTGTGTCTCTTTGCAGATGACACAAAAATCTGCAACAGGGTTGATACACAAGGTGGGGTGGAAAGGATGAGAAGGAACTTGATAAGGTTGGAGGAATGGTCAAATGTATGGCAGCTTAGTTTCAATGCAAAGAACTGCAAAGTAATGCACCTGGGAAACAAAAACCCAAGGAAAGAGTACACAATGGGGGGGGTGAGATACTGACAACAACAAACATAGAAAGGGACTTGGGAGTAATTAGATGAACTAAAAGTGGGCAAGCAATGTGGGAAGGCAGTAAGGAGGGCTGAGGGGATACTGGGATGCATAGGGAGAGGCATCACCAGTAGAAAACAGGAAATTGTTATCCCTCTGTACAGACAGTTGGTGAGACCTCGTCTGGAGTACTGCATGCAGTTCTGGAGACCCCATCTCCACAAACACATAGGCAGGGTGGAGGCTGTCCAGAGGACGGCAACAAAAATGGTGCAGGATCTGCACCAGAAGACATACAAAGAGAGACTAAAGGAGCTTAATATGTATACCCTCGAGGAAAGGAGGGAGAGGGGGGACATGATAGAAACTTTCAAGTACCTCGAGGGAATCAACAAAGTCCAAGAGGGTAGCATCTTTCAGAAAAAGAGATGTGCAAGAACAAGGGTGCACAATTTGAAGATTAGCAGACAGCTCAGAGGTAATGTGAGGAAGTATTTTTTCACAGAGAGGGTTGTGGATGCATGGAACAGTCTTCCTGAGGAAGTCGTGGAGTCAAAAACAGTGGAGGAATTCCAGAATGCATGGGATAGACATAAGGCAATTCTAGTGGGGGGTAGGAGGAAGTAGACTGTTGGTTAACTAGGTTCTGCAGCTTATCCATTAGATAGGGAAATGGGCAGACTAGGTTGGCCAAGCGGTCCTTATCTGCCATCAAATTCTATGTTTCTATGTTTCCCATTATGGATAACAATTAAGAAGCTGCCATCAGGAGAGTAAAAGCATTGTTTTACCTACAGTCTCAAATTCTTAATATATGTAGCATTAGTTACCAGATGTATATTAAAGGAACTGCTCTGTGTCACTACCTTGGAATATTTAGTTGAGTCCTGATTTTGTGGAGTAAGACTCTTATTAAATATAGAAGTATTGCTAATTAATAACAAACTCTGGTCAGAGCCAATACAGCTCCTCAGAGTGATGTGAGTGTGGCAAGAGTGAGTAAATGAATATTCAGAGCTCTTGCCTTGCTTTCGCTGCACCAGAGTCTGTCGGGCATGTGTGGCAGTAAATGCAGAAGTACCATATTAAAGTAGTGTAGTGCATGCGGACTATGTAAGGGAGCTCACTAATGGTCACAAGCATACAGTTATACTGTTACTAGGCAATCTATGCAAAGGACAGGATAAAGTGCATGAGGGAGGAGGGGAGGACGGAAGTAACATGGATGCAGTTCCGATAATAAGAATAGGATGCTGAGGATGGGGTTGGTATAAAAGTCACCATCTCAAGAGAGTAGCCTGGATCAGGAATTAGAGGAACAAATCAGGAGGGTATGCAGGAAGGGGAGCACAGTGGTGGTGGGGGAATTCAACTTACTAGGGGTAGAGTGGGTCACCCCAACCACCACAAGAACAAGGGAGAGGGTTCTTTTAGATGCACTCCAGGACAGCTTCCTGACGCAGCTGATCTGGGAGCTGACTTAGCTAGGAAACACTCTGGACTTGTCCTGGATAACAGGAAAGCAGTAAGGAATCTGAAAGTTGAGAAACCACTGGCTGGGAGTGATCACTATTCGGTATGGTCCACACTCAGTATGGGGCAGGAAGCAGGGGACATGGGTACGAGGGTGATAGAATTTAAGGGAACAGACTTCAGCAAAATGGAGGAGACATTGGGCAGGCACCTAGCATGTATACAACCACATATGGATGTTGACCAGAAATAGGGCATTATAAAGGAAGGGCTGGTGGTGGCCACGGATTTGGGCACCAGGAAGATAAGCAAGAAGGGAAAGGCAAAGAAACTCAGATGGCTAACACGAGAGGTTATGGAGATGGTGAGGGCAAAGGGGGTAACATTTTGTCAGTTCAGAAAGTTGGGTAGTGAGGAAGATAAGGATAAGTGCACAAAGAAGTTCAAAGAGGTTACCAGACTGGTAAGGGTGGCAAAGAAAGTCATGGAGCTAATCCTGGCGCAGTGAATCAAAAATGTGAAGAAGGACTTCTGCTACATCAGAGAGAGAAGGAGGAGCAAGGATCAGCTATTGAGGATTAAAAAAGACAGAGGGTGGGTGGAGAAAGGGGCAGAGCAGGCATAGGCACTGAACTAATACTTCTGTTCAGTGTTCACGCAGGAGAAGGGGGGCTGATTCCCCAGGTGAGGGAGGTGAGAAGGGGGAGGAAATGACAGGTATAGGGATTACAGAGAGCAGGGTACCACATGGGCTGAAGGCATTAAGGGTGGATAAAGCTCCTGAACTTGATGGCATTCACCCTAGGGTACTAAGGGAATTGGCAAGGATCCTGGTGCGGCCACTGGCCGATCTGTTCAATACCTCCCTGGATACCGGATGTGTACCACAAGACTGGAGATCAGACCAAGTGGTGCCCATCCATAACAGTGGACCAAAGGATGAACCAGGAAATTATAGGCCAGTTAGACTCACATTGATCATGAGAAAGCTCATGGAGACCATCCTAAAAGAGAGGCTAGTGGGCTTCTTGGAGGATAACGGTCTCTAGGATTGTCAACAGCATAGGTCTGTAGTGGGCAGATCATGCCAGACAAACCTCACAGAGTACTATGACTGTGTGATGCTTGAACTGGACAAGGGCCATGCAGTGGATGACTTGTACCTAGACTTCAGCAAGGGCCTTTGACTCAATGCCACATGGGAAGTTGGGGGTAAAACTGGAAAATGTGGGGTTAGGATCCAAAATGGTGATATGGATCCCTAACTGGCCAAGGGTAAGGCAGCAAAGGGTGATGATGGAGGATCTGTTATCACCGAGAGTGGTGACGAGTGGGGGAACCGCAGGGAACAGTGCTGGGACCAGTACTGTTCAGGATCTTTAATGCAGATATCTTCCATGGGATCTGGAGAAAGATCAGTCTGTTCACAGATGATACCAAGATGGGAGCCATGGTTGATGATGAGGAGGGGTGGAATGGGTTACAGGAAGACCTGACCAAGCTGCAGGAGTGGGCAAAGATGTGGCAATTGGGGTTCACTGCCAAGCAGTGCAAGGTCCTGCACTTCAGAGCCAGGAACCAGGAGAGGGAGTACCACTTGAATGGGGTACAATTGGGGAGCTCCACGGAGGAGAAGGACCTAGGGGTGATCATTACGGGGAATATGAACATCTCTGCTCACTGTAGGAGGGTGGCAGAAAAAGCCAACAAAATGCTGGGGTGTATTGCAAGAGGGACCTCCACCAGGAAAAGGGAGTTTATCCTGCCCCTGTCTAGGTCTTTGGTTAGGCCCCACCTAGAGTACCGCAAGCAGTTCTGGCACCCATTCCTGAGGAAGGGCATCATATTGTTAGAAGGGGTGCAGCGAAGAGCCACAAAGATGATCCAAGGATTGGAAAGCAAGCCTTACGAGGACAGGCTGGGGTAGTTGAATTTGTATTTACTGGAGGAGAGGTGGGATGGGGGGATATGATCGAGACCTTTAAGTATCTGAAGGGGATACACAAGACCAACACAGAAGGGATCTTCTAGATGAGAAAGGGGAGGGACACGAGGGGGCATGGGCTGAGATTGGAAGGGGGAAGAATCAGGAGGGAGATGAGGAGGCACTTTTTCAGTGATACAGTGGTGGACAAATAAAACATCTTGACAGGCGAGATAGTGACCTGTAAGACAATGGGCAGCTTTAAGAGTGGGTGGGACAGGGTGAGGAGCAGGGATACTAGAAAGGGGGGGGTGGGAGGAACAGCTGGAAGATGAGTTGCTAGCTGCACAATCGAGCAGACTCAATAGACTGCATCGCCTGTTTCCGCTGGCATTTTCATACGTTCGTAGAATGTATGAAAAACTAACATTAGCCATTCATTTAATTATGTAACTAAGAAAGAATATACATCTGATGCTGAATTATTAATAAGAAAATAATCTAAAAAGTATTATTAGAAATAAATATTGTAACTTTTTAAAATAAATAACTGTGTAGAGTCAAGCTCAATAATTGTAAATATACTGGCATGTTTTTTTTACTCCCTATCAACTATCAATGTGTAGGAGCACAACCCCGTTATATTAAGCCATGGGAGTAGGCTACAGCTACCGCTGACGCTACAATTAAGGTAGCTTCCTGCCTACAACAAATGTGTATTTGTTTTGCTAGAGTAAAGGGACCATATTGATCTTTTCACCTACTGTAGGCCTGTAAATGGGTGTTGCAGGCTCCCCAATACGAACAACAGCTACCAGTTCTTCCCTCTATCCCCACCAGCAATTTGTAGTGAGATCCACAGCCCTAGCACTTGACAGGCAACAAAACAAGCAGTTATCTGGATAATTCCTGAACATCTTCCAGTTTGTAAATCTAAAAACGGAGTCCCATACCATTAGAACCTGTTACAAGCCCGCACTAGATTCAGGCATCCCAGTGTGGAATCCATGTCTCTTGGTGTGTGGCTGCCTAGTTACCAAATTTCTTCCCATGCCTGTCTTTGCCAGGCTCTGGCAAAGGTGCAGACCTGTTGGGGTGGGTGAAAGAAAGAGAAAAAAAGAAACGGTAAGAAAGTAAAATAAAGTCTAAGTGCTGTAGCTTATAGCATATGTAGTTCTTAAAAGCACACGTATTGGAATCAGGTAGACATGAACCTGTTTTGGAGAAACGAAAATCAACTTCTGTGACACAATCTACTTTCAACTGCGCAAAGCAATTGAATTAAGGACTATTTTATTGACTGGTGGATTCATCACTTCATTATGTATTGATTAATAAAGACATTTATTAATTTAGTGTTTTTCACAACTGGGTCCATTTTATTATCACAATAATGCACTGCATGGCAGGGAATGTTATGGAATTTACCCATTTCCTATGTGACACACACACACACGCACACACACTCTTAATGTCTTCAAAGTATGGAACAGCTGAGTCTTTGTGTCTGTCTGAAAGCTGTTTTCCTGCTGGGTCCCATAAGGAGACAATGAGTTAACCGCTAGGCTGCTAAAAGAACTTGAATCAATCTATTTGAGCTGGACAGGCTGCAGGTTTCACAAGTTTTTTTTGTTTGTTTATATCCTGAGTTTGTTTATATCCCCTCCTTTCAGATGCCTTTAAGACAGTGAAGCAAACAGCAAAAATCAGACAGGGAGTGCACTATTTTGCAGCGGTGGATGGATACACCCTGAAGTCCAAAAAGGAAGTTCTACGATAAGCCTTTTTTAAGAGTAAATGCAGGAGCCTGCAGTCTGTTACCTGCAGCCGTAAAAATACGAGGCCCTTCACTGTGGTTGATTGACGTCCTGCCTGCTTTGGCCCTAAGAAAGTGGCCTACCAGCAGAAATCCTCTTTTTTTCAGTCACTTCTGATTAAGGTGAGAGGAGCAGGGGGTCTTGTAACCTGGATTTTGTGCTAGCAAGCTACTCAAGGCCATGCAGGTTTCTGCTAAGTTGGAGACCAGCATCCATAGTCCAGCAGAGGCAGGGGTTTATTTATTTTTAAAAACTGTTTTTCATTTTGTTTATTTGGGTTTTGGCTAGGGACTGATAGTTAGTGGTACTATTGTCTAGAGGGGCCTGGGACTGGAGCAGGTACTAAAGCAGTGGCAATAGGTGACAAGCCACGAGGTGGCAGGTTGGGAGGTCATCTTGTGGATTATCTGAAGCAGAGCCAAGAAAAGATGGCAGAGATGAACCCCAGCTTGTCCAGCAGTAGTGTCTAAGGTAGGACAAGGGAGAGTGGGCTTGGATTGGGAAAGGGGAGGTCATTGAATGTCTCCTGCTGTTGTTTCACATGTGTACTAGATATGGGAAGGTTTCACAAGCAAATTAAGAAAATGGGCTTCTAAACTACTGCATTCTTATTGGCCCATAGCAGTCTCTGGCCATACATTTACCTCCTAAAAGTGACCACCAAAAAAGAAGCGCAAGTGCCAACTGCTACTTTACCAGCCTATGTCTTGGTGCCCTCTCGGAATGCCGCAATTTGAAATGGCAGCCATTTTTTCCCCTTTAGTGCATGAGAAGAAGTCTCCCTACAAACAGTAGTCACAATAATCATGAACTGAAATAAAAAAATGCCATTACTTAAATTCTCCCCCCTCCACACACACAAAGCATTTTTTTTATTGTTTTCAGCTCATACTGTCAGCACAGGACTGCTCCCCATCGGTTTCCCAGTTCAACATTCAACACTCGGCTCTCACTTCTCACAGTTAAGAATACCATCAGCAATAACTGTCAAATCAGCATTTTGTTTTGCAAACTGAGCTTCACTCTGCCAGTCGGCCATCTAGTGCCATCACATCACTCTGTGGCCCTGGCTCCCATACTCAGCAATAATTAAGGAGCAACAACTGCCACTACGATCACAGTCATGGCCTTTGCCAGCCACACTTGCCAACCATACTCACAGCTGACACTGACACAAAACTAGAAGTTCCTCCCCAACCTCACTCACTCAAAATAAAAAGCACAACTTTTAAATAAAAAACTTGCTTTAAAAAAAAAAGGAAAAGGCTGCCTAGCAACCATGCCTGCTAATAACAGGTGCTCTTCAGCAGCAGCACCCTCTCCTGACAAATATATCAGTGAAGGGACTACTTTGAAAAAATGCATTTTAAAAGTTATTTCAAAATGTTTCTTTTTACTTTTTAAACATTTAATTTTTCTTACTACACAAACTTTACATATACCATTTTCTTAAAGCAACAATATCCTCCAAAGTGGGTAGTATGGGCTATACTGCGCCTTCCAAGGGCTATAAGGCCCTAGTGGGGCCTCATAATTTCTCTGGGTGGTCTGGTATAACCCAATATGGCCCAACCTGTTAAGTATTGTAGCTTAAGTAATTGGAAGCTGAATCAGAATCTAATTCAAATTCCACATCTGATTTCAACCACTTTTGGGAGATTTTTCGTCTTTAGTACCAAAATTCCAAATTCTGAAAAAAGTGACCAGAATCCAATGAATGTCTATTGGACAGATTCCTAGCAACCGTAGTAATTGCATTGCTCGTGTTTTATTTTCCATAATTAGTAGTAGTAGTATTTTAATTTCTTAGGTGCCCATATCAGTAGGCTCTGGGCACCTTACACAACAATTTTATTTATTTATTTATTTAAAGGTTTTACCAGAAAGGCATACTGAGCAGTCTATCACTCAATTCCAGATGTGTCCTGGTGGAAGGGGCATGGGAGACAAAACAGAATATTTTTACATCAGCAACACAAGTACCCAGTATCATGCTTTGATAATGTCACACCTGGAATGGTTGGGCATGAGGCTGCAGGCCGAGTGCATCCAACACCTGAGAAGTGACGTTATCAAAGCTCAACACACACCCTGGAATGCATTATTCCTATTATACAATGGTTTGTTTGTGTGAAAAGCAAAAAAAGATTTTAAAAAAATTTGCATTTAAAAGTAGATTTTTAGTTTTTTTTAATGAGTAGGTATACAGTACATAGCAAAAATAGTGCACATGTACTGTTTTGTCCTGCAGACGGGGCTGCTGCTTCAAATTGTGTTTCCCAGTCCCATAGTCTGTCTGCCTAGCTCTTAGTGTCTCTTTCATTTAACCCCTTCAGTGTGGCTTTTTATTCACCCCTTGATTAAGCTTTACCCCCCCTCCCAACTGGCTTTTCATTCAGCCAGCAACCCTGGAAGCAAATTTGACTCTGTGGGAAAAGTGAAACAGAGCCAAGGATTGGTAAGTGGAGTGCTGAGGTTCATTTACTGTCATATCTTCCTCCCAGTGCTGTCAGCGGGTGTTTCTAGCAAACAAGGGTGCCGGAAGATGGTAAAAGCTGAGGGGGCTGAGAATCAAAAAGGCACTTATAAGGGAACAAAGGGCACTTTTCTACTAGTTTTTTGCCAATACAGAAATAAAAAGTGGAGGGCTCCGCCCTTCACGCCCCAGTTCCGGCACCGATGCTGGCAAAAGAGACACACACAAAAAAACATGATTTCTTGGTCTGTGCTCAAGCACAAGGAGTTCCTCTCAAGGAGGTTATGCCCAGCGGAGTGGAGTTAAGGAAACTGAAAATGGAGCTGAGGATCGGTGAGTGAGTGGAGCGCGGTGCTTTAAACAGCATGTGCGCTCACCATCCATTTAGTGTGACAGCTTTGTCCCGGTACTGTCGGAGGGTGTTTGAGCAAAATGATTCTAGTCAGTAGTATCACCAGTAGTACTTCCTAACAAGGAGGTTATGGATAGCCCAGCAGGGTTAGTGAAGCCGGCTAGTGAGTGAGAAATTTGGCACTAGTTGGCTGATACCTTGGAAGCTGATCATGATGACGGCTTTGTTTTATTTTTACTCCGTTTGATTCAGAAATGTGCAAGTAGCACAGTTAATGTGTTTGACACACATCTGTGGTACATTACTTCAGTTTTGTGTGGTTTGGGGCTCAATCTGTGAATATGGGTGGAAGGGATTTCTGTTAAAAAAAAACAGAAGTCCTGGCAAACTGCGCACTAGCCATGCAAAATGTGGGTAGCTTGGACATACCATGGGCAGTGATTTCTTTTACTTTTGACGCAGTCATATCTGTGCTGGGACTAGACCCGTGATGTTATGCTGGGATAACATCATGGGTCCAGCCCCAGATGGACCAATCAGAGCCTAGCATTCTTTCTTGCCATTGTATAATAAAGGAATAATGCACAACAGGGTGTGTGTCATGCGGGGATAACATCATGCCTAGGGTGATTAGGCATGAGGCCGCAGGCTGAGTGGGACTAATCATCCCAGAAGTGATGTTATCCCAGCATGACACACACCCTGGAGTGCATTATTCCTATTATACAATGGCTCCTTTCTAATAATAATAAAAAAAGATTAAAAAGTGTTAAGAATTTTTTTCCCATCAGTTTTTAACTGGATAGGTATAGTAACTAAAAAAAATAGTGCTGCTGTATTGTTTTGACAGGTAGGTAGAGCAGCTACTGTTTTTGTTTGGAAAAGTCACCTTGTTGTATAGCTCCCCACACACACACTTCTCTTTGGTAAGCTCTGTACTCCATTTCAGTTTAATTCACCCAGTCTCACTGCCTGCTCTGGGACTAGGCGAAGATGTGTGCATCTTTTTTATTATTTTGGGTAATGTGAAACCACGATGTCCTCAAACCCTTTTGTGACTGAAAAGCACCCTGGTGGAGACTTCTGGTGTTCCGTTACACTCGGCAAGTTGCCGCGTATTGCAACAATTCTGTACATGAGCTGATATCTCCTTTTATTGAAGTAAACAGATTTTACTTACATTATATTGCGAAGAGCCACTTCATGCAGTTTTCTGGAGAAATGAATGACTGCTGAGGAACGATCGCAACTTGCAGTCAGAAACAGTGACGCTTCATAGCGGCTGTTTCTATTTATCATGCTTAGCACTGGCAGCACATTCACTCTACTACTTGAACATTTTTGAATTAAAAGTCAGCAGTTCCTAACAGGGAGGTTATTGTCAGCGAAGTGGGGTTAGTGAAACTGGCTGCTGTCCGGGAAGTGTGAAACTAGTTGGCCGATGATGTCTGAAGCCTGTTGCGATGACAGATTTGTTAAATGTCACTCCTTTTAATTCAAAAATGTACAAGTAGCAGAATGAATGTGTTTTACTGTCAGGAGTGATACATTACTTCACTTGTTTTGTAGTGTGAGGGTCCATTTGTAATTGTGAGAGGGTGGGATTTATGTTACAAAAAAAAGTGAAGTCCTGGCAAACTGCACAGTGGTCATGCCAAGTGTGGGCAGCTTGGGCATGGCAAGTGCAGTGATTCATTTTTTACTTTTGATGCGGACTTATTTGTGTTTGGACTAGAACTGATGTTATGCTGGGATAACATGCTGGCCATGTGGTGTAGTGGCTTGAGCCACTGCTCTTGGAGCCTGTGGTGCTGGGTTCAGATCCTGATACAGGCAATTCTTTACCGACCTTTTCCTTAATGACACCCCTGCTCTCAATGGTTATTTCTTCCTTTTGTGTTACCTGTTTTTATTTTTGTGTACCTTGTTCTGTTCATATGATATGTCACCTGATAATTGATTGTCCAAGGTCCTCTCTATTCATTGCATAGGTAGGCACCTATAAACTTATGAATGGTCTACTCTGTATGTCTCTGATATATTATATCCACTTTAACTCATTGTATGTAAAGCGTTTTACTTTGTATGTTCCGATATATGGTATCCTCTTTAACTCATTGTATGTAAAGCATTTATAATTTGTTATCCTGTTAAGTTTCTGCACGTCTGTACTCTCCCGGGTCGTGCCTGAAAATAGTCATTTTATGGCTAGTGCACTTCCCCGGTTAACAAAAGCTGAATAAAATAAATAAATAAACATCACGGGTCCAGCCCTAGACTGACCAATCAGAGGCCAGGATTCTTTCGTGCCATTGTATAATACACAATAAATAGCAGTACATAAATAAATATACAGTGATCTACATTAAAATAATTACATATTGATATGGTATTTTTTAATCATAGATGTGAAAAGCTGTGGAAAACAGGTAGTATTTTAGTCCCCATTTAAACGCCTCAACAGAGGGGGTCTCCCCAAGTTCACAAGGTAAGTGTTTCCAGAAAGATTGCACTGCCACAGCAAATGGCCAGTCCCCAGATCCCTTTATTTTTCACTTGGTGCTATTTATCATAGCCTCACCTAGCCATCTGATGTCCCCCACCCTGCACCGACCAGGTATTAGACCCCTTCCCCTTCAGTCCCCACGACTTACCCCTCATGGCAGGGGGTGGGGAGACTCTCAGCCCACCAATCCAGATCCAGTTTGAGGGAGGTGCCCCCCCTGGTAGCGCTGTGGGGGAGACCATTGTCATCCAAGGCAGGGACTCCATTTTTCTATTTTTCTCCCCTGCAGAGAGGGGCATGCAAGGATGTCTATGGATGGAGCGTGCACGCGTCCGCACATGCTCCTCCAGATGTCAGCCGCATCTCCACCCCTCTTTTTTCAGCATTGGTGCACTGCACCACAGCCACCGCTACGGACCAGTAAGCACCGACCACTGGCATCTCCCTTCCCCCAGAGAAGGAGTTCCTCGGATGCTCAATCCTTCTGCAACCCTGCCAACCACTGGTGGCCCATGCTTGTTCCCAAACACAGTATTGCATGAGGTAAGGCATCCAGCGCCTCATGCCACAGCACCACCGGGCCAGTTATTAGTCCCCAGATACTTTTAACCATAGCCTGGGGCCCTCAGGAGGCTCACCCTAGAGGAATGGAGAGGGCGAACAGGAGCATAAGAGCAAAGGAGCTCTTTCAGGTAGCCTGGGCCCAGATTGTGTAGGGCTTCGAATGTTAACATACCTATCCTGAAGGAGATGTCTCACCTCACAGGCAGCCACTGCAACAACCACAAAACTGGAGACATATGCTTAAAGTGAGATAACCCATCAATCAGTCAAGCTACAGCATTCTGCTCTAGCTGCAAGAGGTCCATCAAACCTCCAGATAGCCTAAGGTTAAGAGAATTGCAATAAGCCCATCTAGATGTCACAAAGGCATGCACCAATTTCTTTAGGTCCTAGAGACTTAGATTGGGCTTACTCTGGGTGATATTCCTAAAAAGGAAAAATCCACCACAGACCACTGCTGACAATGATGTGCTAGCTTCTGGTCCATGATGACACCCAGATTTTTCACCCTATTCCTGGCAATGAGAAGAGTGATACCCAGTTGTAATCCATCCACCACAACTCCCAAACCTACCATAGTCCAAGCACCTACCTCCACCAGTAGCACTGCTGTCTTGTCTGGATACAGCCTAAGCCAGCCAGAAGCCATCCAGGCATTGACCACAGGGTGGGCGTTATTGGGATATAACAGACCAACCAGGAGTCATAATGAGGCCCAATGCCACAGGTGGAGGACTATATACCCCCTGGAAGGTCTGTCATGTTCCAATTACGCCCACCCCGGAGGGTATTATTGCACTTAGAAAATGGGCTGTAGGTGACTTTTTTTTTAAAATATACCAGAGTAAAAATATATGTCTAAAAAAATAAATAAATAAAAAACAATTAAAAGTAACTTTTGTAGTAAAGTAGTCCCTGTACTGGTGGAATCCCCACTGGAGGGCACTGCTGTTTTTTTTTAACTTGTTATTTACATGAGCTTGTCCTCCAGGTTAATGCCATGCCCCCCCCCAACACAACAAAGGAGAACACTTTATTTTACCTCCTTTAATCAGCGTCAGTCAGAACAGGGGAAGATATAGCATGCGAGAAGTAACTTTTTTCCTTTTTCATGGGCTTTCAAATATGGCGCAATTCAACAGTGCCAGTTTCAAAGTGCGCCGGCAGTTGACAAGGAGCATGAATGGAAGTACTCTGTTTAGTAAATGAAAGTTACATTAATTTTAAAAATGAACTTTTTTTGTAGTTTCTGTATTTTATTTATTTTATTTGCAGGGAAACAGTGAGGCAGAACTGAGGAATAGTGCTAGCCATGCAAGCTTTACGCTCTCTGTGGAATCGCCAGTTGTTTATTGGTGTCATTTTCCATTTTTTTTTATTAATGAAAACAGAACCAGTCTGCATTTTGGAGACAGGGTTGCTGTTTCTAACAGGAACATGTCTGTTTGCTGTTTCTTTGCTAGTTTGGGTCCTGATATAGTGTCTACCAAGGTCAATCTTGCTAAACGAGTGGTGGACACATGGCAGCTGGTGAGTTTCACAATTCAGGATGGCCCCAGGATTCCGTAAGTAATGGGGCACCCCGAAGTGGCACTTGTTATTTAGTGGGTGTTGTTGAAAATTAAATGCATGCTTGATTGAACGTTTCAGTCAACCAGGATGGTTTATTTTTCAAGCCCATTTTCTAAAATCTCATAATGCACAGTTGTGATGTGACACCCATGTATGTACTGTAAAACCAGTGTATTATGAGATGTTATCTGTTTTATGCCCCTGTCATATGCTGCCCTGCCCCCTTCTGCCAGCCACCTCAACCCCATCCCTATACGTCTCCATGTACTGACATCCTCCTCCTGAGCACCGTGGCTTACCCCCCCCCCATTGTGAGGTCACCCTGTGTTGACCAGGCATTTTCCACTTTTCCTTCCCATCCATCGAGGCCACTGCTGGCAAGGAGCTGCATGATGAATTCATGCTGTGTGTGCTCATGCTGATGTCAAGCAATGTCCCTGCCCATCACAGAGTGACTCCTGCTTGCATCACCGACTCTCATCACCCAGGTGGCAGTGATGCAGTGGAGACAACTGCCCTCTCTCCCCAGGAGTGGAAAGCATCCACCAGGATGCTCAATCTTCTCCCCCCAGATATCGTGGGCTCATTCCTGAATCCAGGTCACTGGCATCGGGAGCAGTACCCCACCTCTGCAAGGATAGGCCAGCTTATTATGGGATTTTATAGACATGGAAAACTAGTTAGAATAAGTGACCCCCAGTAATTATATATAGAATAGTATATAGTTGGGGTGTTTAACAAGATTTTACACACACCCAAGGTGTTGAATGCTACATAAACCCCGAGAGTGAAACTCGAGAGGGTTATTTAAGCTTCCAACACTGAGGTTGTGTGTAAAATTTGAATTAAACATCACCCCATGTATTATTCTATATATAATTAATGGGGAGCATTTTTTCACCACAGCAATTCTGTAAAATAAAAACACATCCCTGTGCAGCCCGATCCCGTCAGGTTTCAGTGCAGTCCTTGGTCAGGTTGAAGCAGTTTGTAAAAATTAAACATTTCCCTTTTTTCATCTTTTTTTATAAAAAGCTTAATTGTAATAGCAAAAAGCACTGAATTAATTTTTATAAATTAACTTATCACCAGGTGCGAGTGGTGGTGAAGTGTCTGGCGCTGAGGAAGGGAAGAACGGTGGCTGGCACAGGCGTGGACCGAGGGGAAACCCAGTGCGTGTTTGCTGTTATAACCAGCTGGTTATAACAGTGAATTATAAGTTGACCAGGTTTCCCTATGGGGAAAAATGCTCACCAGTAATTATGTTTTTTTTCTCCATGAAGATCTGGCAGTAGTTGAGGTTCTAAGCACCACATCTACTATCAATCTAACTTGCATTCCAGGACTTGGGACACGGGGCTGGTGCTAAAATATCTTACTTATTCTGAGGTTCGGTGTTGGGGGAGGCAGTAGAGTTTTCTATTTTTTTTATTTTCTTTTAAGGCTAATGACACTAGAATATGACCATTTTGGTAATTATGCAGTTCTGACCAATTTTCTAGAGGGCCAATGTCTGAGGTATTTCCAGGCTCAATGTAACCATTCCATCAAGCCTACATTTGTGACCCAGATGTACATTTAATTTTTTTTATTTTGTTTATATTTTTTTATTTATAATAAAAAGTACAGGCAATATGTTTAACCAGCAGTATATATGGGAAAGTTGCTGTACTAGATCTATTGAAGGAGGGAGAAAGGGCCCAGGCTGGTGATAAAAATTAGCCTCATATGTGGAAAGAAAGAAAGAAAGAAAGAAAGAAAGAAAGAAAGAAAGAAAGAAAGAAAGAAAGAAAGAAAGAAAGAAAGAAAGAAAGAAAGAAAGAAAGAAAGGGGCTTGGGTATAAATAATGATTTAGGCCCTGTCCAGACTAGTGCTTTGGTAATGTTACTGGTGTCCTGTAACATTACCGCTTGGTCTAAAAACAGTAGCGTCCATACCTATAACGTTTTAAGAAGCATTCTCTAAACCATTTTTTAAACCACCAAAGAGCAGGTCTTTAGCACAGTTACTGAAATGGTATCTTATTTTTCTTCAGTCTGATGAGTAGTGTGGATGGGTGAACGAAGTGTTTTTGTGAAATGTGTCCTCCAGTGATCCACAATGCACCACTTTACCTTCCCAGAGCATAGTGCGGTACTGTGGCATGTGTGCATGGTGCCTACCAGGAAGTAGTTATTGAGAGAAGCAGGTCGCTCACAGCAGCAATAGTATGCTGCTGCATCTGTTCAAATCTATACGCCTACAAGTGGCTACCCGACGATGTTGTCTCTCCCTCATCACTAGCTGCCGCTTCATGAACCAGCGATTCAGGCAGAGGAAAACAACAGTGCTTAAATCAGGCGCCTCCATATCAGTGGTCTGTTTACAGCAATGCCTTATGGGAACATGTGTCGCAGCATGTAGTGCAGCGCCGATTGCTGAGATATGGGTGGCTGGGGATGGCATCCGGAAGACTATAAAGTTTTTGAAAACAGTACCAGAAAATGGATTACATACACCAATGCGATGCACGGTAATGGTTTCAAAACCGATTCAGCTATTCAATGTGGACGCACAGAACCGGATTGAATGTTAACGTTTTAAAAAACGTTTTTACAACTCATTGCTCGTAGGGACAGGGCCTCAAAGAGCTAGTTGCTCAAAAAACAGCAGGCAGAAATGTTAGTATGATAATCTGTAAAAGTAGTTACTGATTACGTTTTATTTCTAAAGTGTTTTTCTTTTTCTATGTGCTCGTTAAGTGGTTTTCTTCCTAAAAGTATTGGATTTGATGTAAAAAGCTGTGCTTCACTTAGAAGTAGGCATATCTAGTTCTGTTATTCCCCCTGCATCATCAGAATGTGACCTCACTCATTGTTAAATCAAAGCCCTGCTGCCTGACTGGTAACATATGTCCCAAGTTACCAATATAGTAGCAGGAAATTGACTTCTTGCTTACTAATGATAATACAGTTAATGAATTCACAATGCTAATGATGTATTGAGAGGAAGAGAGCTGATTATGTCAGCATCCATGTAGAGTGGTGTTTAGCACCTCACACCTAATACTGCCAGGTAAATAATCATCTAATTGGCAAAACAGAGAAGAAAAAAAATACTTTAGGTACACGCTGTGATAGCTGACTACTTCTGAAAGTTACTTCGAATTCCAGGCAGTACACTAGCTCTTTAAAGCAAGACTTCATTCCACCAAACAAATTACTTAAGCATTAAAAGAGATGCTTTTCTCCTCATTTGGGGAGTGGTTGCAGCTAGCAGTCAGGGAACAGCTGCCTCCTACTGACCCAGAGGGGTAGAAGCCATTGCCAATTTGATTTACTCATGCCACTCTTTCTGGTACCACCGTGGGCCTATCAGGGGGATCTGTGGTTCACAGGCAAGGAGTTCTGGTACCAACCCATGCCCCCGCACTGAAGCCACCTAACACTCCTTCTGAAGGTTCTCTCATTTTCTCCTCTGGGCCAGAAGCAATGAGTGGCAGAGGTGTGACTAGCCTCTCCCCCATAAGCAGGACTGAGGGTGTACCAGCCAGGCATGCTGACCGGCATGTTGGGTGCTACCATGGATTGTTCTTCTCGATATGGAGATTTCAGCCAGGAGGGAGAAGCAATCTGCATACTCTACTAGGAGCAGCAGAAACAGGTGTGTATGACTACAATAGCCCTATGGGCAGTTGTCCTAGAGGGACTTAAAAGCAGAGACAGCACAGGGAGCAAAATGGGGAGCAAGGGGAACATAATAGAAAAGGTTTAAGCATGGCCTGTGTTAGGGTTACAGTTTGTTGTTCTAACCCTATATGAATAATAAGACACAAGGCAAAGCTAGGTGACTTACTTCGTGTAGACTGCAGTTTGTTTGCTTGTTTATTTATTTATTTATTCTTTGTTTCCTGTATAGGTGCACTGGTGCAGGTGCCTTTTTTTCAGGCACAATCCAGGTACTACCAGTACATAACAATTAGTCAAAAACTGATACAGATTAGTGCACAAAACCCCGACAATGATGAGTAACTTGTTACATCAATGTACCGTACAACAGAAACATAGTTGTTCAATTTACATAATGCAAGGAGGATATAGTCAGCCCAACCCCTGGAGTACCTGAGTGCAATATTAAACTAGTATTCTTTTAGAAAAATAATGTTTTTATAATATAAATTTTAATGTTTTTGGAGGACATTAATATTGTTATAACAAAAAATGTCTAATTGCGCCAGCCCGATGGTGCAGCATTATTTCTGCCACTTGTGATTCCAGGAACCAAGATTCAGGAATTAGCTTAGGTCATTGGAGGACAAGTGGGGGATGGTGACTAAGTGTCCAAGAGGACAATCTCCTCCTTAGAGGAGGGTAGGCAACCAGCTTCATCACAACACAGCAACCTGTTTGACCACAAATAGCAGTGCAGACTGGAGTGACTTGGGGGGGTGGGAGAGTGTGGGGGTTATGTCCGCTGGCTTAGCATGATGTCACACAGCTCTGTGCAGGTGCACATGGAGCCCAAGCTGGTAGCACTCTTGGGAGGATGCAAACAACAGGCAACACCTAGGCCCAAAGGGTGATGTACAGCAGTGCTCTTTAACCCTGCACCTTCATCTCAGTCGGTCAACTCAAAAGGCATGCATGCAGAAAGTGAAAGAAGACACAAATATAGTACAGCTACCTCAAAGTGTCAGCTAGCAAGTCCACAAGGTTATGTTATAAAAGCAAGAAGATGCTGGAAAGGTACAATCAACAACAGTGAGCCTGAAGTGCTAAACAAACCCAGTGCATCAATGACCATTATAAAACAACAGTTGGAAATGGATCCTTCTGATTGGCTAAAAATGTTCTAAAAGGGTTAGGTTAATGTCTGGAAACCATTACGCACAATAGAACAATTATATACTCCACTAGTGGTAAATAAATTGGATAAATAAATCATGCTATTTTATTTTGAACATGTTGTTACACTTAGAACATGCTATTTCAATCTGGAAATAGATCCTAGTGAACAACAGACCAGAAAGAGTTTGCATTGCAAAGAAAGTCAGTTTTAAACTAAAACAAGGTAACATTGAAAAGTATTACAGATAGTGTGATATATATCAACTATCCAATGGATTTCAGTACAATAACATTCATTTCCACACATATGTGGTAAGGCCTCATGACTAGGGCTGTATTTTTAGCATGGAAACAATTGGAGAAAGCTATGCTACAGTCATGAAATAATCAACATTATGTAAATCAAAGTAAAAGTCACAAAAAAATCATGGATACACCAGCCCAATGGAACTTGCACCATGCTGGTGACCTGGGTTTGTATGGGGTTGGCCAGGAAGTGAAAGGACTGAGCATCCAGGAGGGAAGCTTTCAGTTCCTGGTACTCGTCTAAATCCTAGCATTGGCTGCAGGTGAGGTAGACTGGAACTATACATATTGGGGGAAGGAGTGGTGGCAGCTGACGCTCCATGAACACAACCTAGTGTGGAAACATCCAGGCAGCACTGAACAACGTCCTTTGTGGGAGAACACAAAAAAAAATCCATGGCTGACCGAGCTGCCACTGACCCTGTCCACCCGAAGTTCTTCCCCCCACTGAACACCAAGGCCTTGATGCCTCATGGATGAAGGTAAGTTCTGGAGTAAAGTAGAGGAGAGGGACTTGGGTGCTTGGTGTCCAGAGGGCAACAAGGATGCCATGTAACAAACATGACTAACTGCAAAGAAACAAAAAGTCATGGGTGCTAATATTCTAACCCCCGCCCCGAGCGGCACACCATGCGATGAACTCATGACTGTGGCAAACTCAGGTGTGCCAGGGACCCTGCATTTGAATTTGGAAGAATCAGGATCCCAGCACCAACTGGCACCAAACCCCTCGAGTTTGCCACAAGACGTCTTGTGCACTGAATATATGGTGAATGGGACGGGAATGCCACAAGCTATGGGACATTCTGGCAGCAGTGGCGGCCATGGCAGTGACCCACCAGACATGCATTCTGAAGGCTGGTGGGGTATGTGGAGGGAAGGATAGGGCAGGGCAGGTTGGGGAGGTGGGGGTAGCGACAAACCCAGATGGAGACAGGGCATGGCTGCTATGGTGCCAGGGACTGGGCCATGGGAGTGGTCAGGTGATGAGTGCTAGGGGGTACTTGGAGGGCACCTACCACTGTTTCACTGGTGCCAGGACAGGTGCCCAGGTGCAGGATGGCTACTGAATTTTATTGGCATCTGTCCCAACAGGAGACATGGACCATCTCCCACCAAGACACAGCTCAAGGAATGGCCCATGGGCTGTTAGACCAGCCCCTGCCTGGTCTAACACTGGCAGCCCATGCATCCATTGAGGGTACACAGAATCCCACTTAAGGAGATGTTGCAGTGCTGCCCTGGCACAAACTCCCCTCTGTCTTAGTGCACTGCGGAGTCTGTTGCAAGTTGGTGTAGGCGGAATCTGAAATTTGGGAATGGTGCAGAGCAATATGCATCATACACCATTCCCGATCATTTGAAAATAATGCCCATGGAGCCATTGTGTGTTAAACAAATTACCTCTGATTTGATATATAGTTAGACAACCACATAAGCAAAGACTGAAGCTTTTACCATTACCTTTTTAACCAGGCCCAATGGCATGAGGGACTACATTACTAAAACTCCACCAACAGCTTAGTCTGGTTCAATTTCATTTGATTTCCATCAGTATCCCCCCCCCCCCATTACGAGGCTGAAGATAGGCAGAATTACTTAGTCCTCCTTTCTCTGTCAACAAAAACTAAACTGATAAATAAAAGAAATTATGCTGCCTTCTGAGAGACTGGGGTTGATGTTCTTGCCCCACAATTGCATGCTGGGGCCAACTGGTGGACCAAGTGCCTCTCGGAGGTTAAGAACAAAATATATGAGTCTGTCAATAACAAACACAAAAACTATGTTTATATGGAAAATCCTAAAAATCACAAAGCGTTCATGCAAAATGCCAAAAATCATGGACTCCATGGTGTCCATGATTTCTGTGACAAAGGTGCAGCCCTGTTCATAACTAATCTGTGGTTTTGCCACTTATGAGTCATCAGTCTTTCCAGTCACTAGATAAATGTGTTATTACACAGCAGTTCATTGTGTAGTCCCAATAGAATTTGAACTATAAAACATGGACTTAAAAAAACTGCATTTCATTTAGTTTGATATGAAGTAATCAAATATTTATGTGCAGGTACCACAATTTGCAGGGCAATGGCAATTTTTAGTTTTGTAGTGCCCAATCCAAGGGGCTCATGGTGCTTTACAGAGTATAACAAAGCATATAGATAATGAAACAACATACATACAGTTTACGTTCGTTCTAGCACCTGGGTAAATTAAAATTAATATAACATTACATTTAAACAGCAACCCAGATGCCACAATATCCAGTTTAACTGTTGCCATAGGCCCAAACCAATAAATAACTTCTCAGACCCTTTTTAAATTATTTCACTAAGAAGTAACTCCTAAGATGACTAGGCAAGGAGTTTCAAATGATTGGTGCCACTAACGTAAACGTCTTGGCCCAGATATTCAAATTGTACCAGGCTGTGGTGCAAGTTTGGGCGCAGCTCAACTTGGCTGCGCAGGGGTGTGGATTGGGCGATATTCAACGGAGCTGTGCCATGGCTCAGCAGCATTGAATATCGCACCCTGGCCACCTCCAGTGTGCATGGCGCAGTGGTACTGTGCCAGTGCAAGTGGCCAGAGTGGAGCATGGAGATGCACTAGCGCAAGTTCTATTGCACCATGCACAGCAACCGTGATATTCAAAAGTTGACATGCAAATGGGGCCATAATGTATGCAAGGCACACATGGGGCCATTTGCATGTCATTATGGTCCCATTTGCATGCAGGTGCACTGATCCCCGATGACTTGCACCTGGCGCTCTGCCAAGCAGCAGCCGTCAGGGACTGACGCCCCCTGCAGCCCAATCGCGGGCATTTGTTTAAAAAAAAGATCCCCTTCCAATATCCCTGGTGGTCCAGTGGACCAGCTGTCTGCCCGATCGCGGGCATTTGCTTAAAAGAAAGATCCCCTTCCAATATCCCTGGTGGTCCAGTGGACCTCTATCTGCCTGATCGTGGGCATTTGTAAAAATATAATAATTCGTCCAATATCCCTGGTGGTCCAGTGGACCTCTATCATGGGCATTTGTAAAAATAGAATAATTTGTCCAATATCCCTGGTGGTCCAGTGGACCTCTATCTGCCCGATCACGGGCATTTGTAAAAAATAGAATAATTCGTCCAATATCCCCGGTGGTCCAGTGGACCGCTCTCTGCCCGATCGCGGGCATCTGTAAAAAGTCCTATATCCCTGGTGGTCTAGGGTACCACTCTCCCACCCACCCACTGAGCCCCACTGCCCCGCCCCCCACAGTCAGCCAGCGGGTGGCAGCACCCACCCGCCTGCCGCCCACCGCCCGCCGACTGACACCTGGGGCTGCACGCCCCTTGGTTCACAGCATGAGCCAATGGGCATGCAGCCCCTACTGTACCACAAGTCCAGATATGTGAATGAACGTCCCCCCACCTGTGCCTGCATACATTACTGATGTGCTCGGTGCATCGGGGATTTGTGAGACACACTGCTGAATATCGGCGGGGCACATCAGTGGGTTGTGCATGGCGCAACACTGTTGTGTCATGCGCAACCCTTTTGAATATCTGGGCCTGGAAGTGCAGCTGGCTCCGTGCTAACAATGCCCTGGAGCATTTTATTTTGCTTATAAAATGGGTCTGTGAAGTACATTTTAAAAATAATTTCAAAATAAAATATTTTACTCATTGGCAGTAGTATCACCATGCATGGGTCCTAGCCAATCAGGATGCAGGGATTTCCCTACCCATTTTATAACATGCCGTAAGTAGAGCTGTGTAAAATTTCAGTATTCCACCTCCTCAGAATTTTTGTGAAATTCTCTGCACTGCGAATTCCATGTAATCTTGCAAAATGCCACCTTCGGCAAAATATCAGCTTTTCCTGTAGGAAAATCATTTTATCTTCAGAATTTCAACCATCTGCTAGAACACATCTTTTGCTCACATACATGTCATGATTTGTTTAACCCATGCTCTAGAATGTCTGAGAAAAACACATTGTCACCCCCCCCCCTTACATCCATGGAAAATAATTCCACAGTTTACTATGAAAAATTTAAAAAAGCTAGATTTTTACATAACACTTGGTTTTAAAAATAACATAGTTTACTCTTTGGTGTTATCTTCCAAAAACTTAGATTTGTTTAAAATGCATTTTTTGTACTATATGAAAATAATATTGGGCAGAATTTTTAGGTGAGTGCCACTGACATGCCTTATCCTTGTTACACTATTGTCCATACAAAGTGTCAGATATGGTGCTGATTGTGATTTAAGCAAATTGCAAAACTGTCATAAAAACTCAAGCACCTTGAAAAACAAGGCACTTGAGTTTTTCTGCAGCTGGCAGGACACAGACATAGTGGAAAATAGGACTGTGCATCAGAGTCTTCCCTTTTGAAAATCAAGTCTGTAATATGTGAGAGTGTAATGCCCCATGATGACAAAATCAAAGACTATAATTCTGAACACCGAAAGAAAAAGATGGGTACGGCACACAGTAAATAAGATTAACCTGAAATTTGTAATCATGCAGAGAATAGTGCATTGGGCAACCATACGTAATAAGATTGTGCTTTTGCCCATGCATAACAAGGAT
Organism: Neoceratodus forsteri; assembly: GCA_016271365.2. Taxonomy (NCBI): domain Eukaryota; kingdom Metazoa; phylum Chordata; order Ceratodontiformes; family Ceratodontidae; genus Neoceratodus; species Neoceratodus forsteri. The sequence continues at coordinate 86,113,464 of CM028138.1, forward strand.
TCTGAGTGTAGAGAAAACCATACACAACATTGCACCATATAAGACTCATTGTAACGGTACAAAATGTGATATGTAGCAGAACCATGCATTTAATGACCTGCTGGTTTAAATGACAAAAGACACAACAAATGGCGACATCATATATTTGAAAGGTCATAAACTGGACATTTTTACATGGACATTTACATCAGTAGCTGCTTATAAATTTGCATCTCAAATTCAAGCAGCACACATAAATAATTTAAAGGCAGCAGTGCACTGAAAGGGCTTGGTGGAAGGTTTGGTTGGGGACCCTGATCACTTTTGAGGGCAGTTTTATGAGCATGATTTACTTTTTAACATGATCTGAAAGTTGCAGAGTGTTTAACAAAAATTGAGAAGTTGGATCATTCCTGCAAGAAGAAGATGACCAACAATCTTCTAGTGTACTATCTGAAATTAATATTACCTTTAAAGAGTAAGGAACTAGTACTAATTATCTCCAAAGTATTTGTTTCTTTTCCCTTTAGCTAATTAGAAGATATTCTGCATGTCACTACTTGGAGAATGTATGGAAGATTACGTCCCTGAAGGCTGATATAGTGGGAACGATTTTCAAAGGGCTGAGAATGACACAAGGTGCTTGCACCGGAAAAGAGTCACGCAAGGAGCAAGCTGCATCAAAACTTGCACCAATTCCAATTTTCTAACGCTGCTTGTGTCAAAAGCTGAACTGCCTGCACCAAAGTGGCTTGCATCAGGTTTGCATCAAAAAAATGTGTGCAGCATCCTGCAACTGGGCATGCATCAAAAAAATTATGTACCATCCTCTTTTTTTATTTATTTATTTTTTAATCTTTAAGTTGGAAGCTATTGAAACTGTGTCAAAGATGCATGCCACTGTTTGACCAGCCAGGGCTGGTCTATCTGACACAAGAGCATATATAGAGGCCCACAGCAGGTGGGCAGACCTGACTGTGGTAGTGTGTATGGCATTCCACTGCAAGAGTCCTGTATTGTACAATGCTGTTTGCAGCATGTAAAGTATTGCATCCAAAGGCCATTTCATCTGCCATAATTTGTAACTCAGCTTGAGTCATTTTTTTGCTCCATCTCACTCATGCATCATAAATTTGACTCCACTTGCATCATCATTGCTCCACCTCGCTCCAGCATCGTGTTTTTGACTCAACTTCCATCTCACTCATGCACTGTATTTTTGACTCAGCTTGCCTCTTTTTTGCTCCTTCTCACTTCATGTATTGTATTTTTGACTCAGCTTGCATCATTCTCAGCTTGTGTCATTCTCAGCCCACGCATTATTTTTTTGATGCAGTGGTCTTGTTGCATTCTTTTGGGGGACTCTGCCACACAAAAATGTTTTTCTTGCAAAATATGGCGCACAGTATTTGGTACTCCTGAATCTAACGAAAGGTGGTTGACGCACCTTGTGTTGGTCTATGGGCCCTTTGAAAATCTGACTCAGTAAGCTCTGTTCCTCCTTATACATAGCCCACATGATGACTCACAGTCTGTGACGTCACAACTGACCTAGAAGGGCCACACTCACCTGATACTACATCAGTCACTTGTGATGTCATAATAAATGAGATCACAATGCTGGTTAGGTTTGTAGAGGACTAGAACTACATAGATATGTCAGCTTGCATGGTAATCGTTGCTCTTTACAACACACCTAGTGCTATCAGGTTGAATACCTTCTGATAAACATATGGAAAATGAAAAATTCTTCAGAATAAAAAGTAGCAACAGACTACTTTTAGCAATTAATTACCTTTTATGCTTGCCATTTGTTATGCTACTAGCTCTTTGGTCCGGTAACATTCCTTTTTACAGGCACAAGATGAACTGGATACCATGGGGTTAATGGTAGCCTGCCATCTTTTTATATGTAATAGATAATCCACTAAATGGCGTGCAGTCATTTTCTGATACATGCACACCTTGGTGTGCATTGTGATGCATGACACGTAGGCCGAGTGCACTCAACCACTTAAGGCATTCGGTATGCCGTTGTTAGGGCACCGTGATTAGGGTGCTGTAATGTGCATGCTGCAACAAGGGCATGACTGACACGGGTGATCTGGATTTTAGTTTGTCCCGCACTCACACTCTGTTGGGCATCCCCACAGTTTTTCTGTCCTTCACGGCATGCCCACCCCAGAGGATGTTATATGTATTTTTCTGGGTGATGCAGGGGGTTTGAGGGGCCAAAGCCCCCCACAAAACCGAAGTGTAACCCCCCCTACAAATTGAACTTTACTATACTGTCTTCCTGGGCTCCTAATGCCCACTATCAGGCTGGTATACTGTCTTAAGCAGTGCTATTTGCATGAGAGTGCCCTAGTGGGCTTCCACTCCTGTTTCTTTAAGAGCTTAGCTAAGCTGTGTTAGAAATTAGTCTGGGCTGGGTCCAAGTGATTTAAGGCTTGTGGCCAGCCAGCCAGTCAGTTATTTAGCTCCATTCTGCAGTCACTACTTGTGCAGAGGGAGCCTTCTTAGGAACTGTAATTGTTTATTGCTAAATTGCTGTTATAGTAAAGATAGAGAAATTTGTCTAACCTGCTTTCATTTTCAGCTTGAACATTTGGATGGGATCCACCATGTGAGGTTCTGGACTTCCAGTAATTAGACTAATCGAACCACTGGGGACCTAAGATGCAGACGGTCCCCAGGGGTCTTGTGGGAAGGAATTCTGTAGTTTTTGTAGTTTTGACCATTGGTGCCTAAATTGTCCTGGAGAGGGAGCCCACACTGTGACATACAGTTCCCTCAGCCAACCAAACCTATTGGATTACAGGGAAATCCCCAGAACTGCCTGAAGCAGTGGATCAGTTAGAGTTGGAGGTTGAAGAGTGAACAGCTTGAGCTGTTGAACAGCTGCTCCCGGAAGGAATATAGGGGGAATCAGCAGGAAGGCTCTGTTAGCCTGCCTGCCACGTTCTCCTGCTTTGAACTGTCCATTGCAGAAGTCAAACTTTTCTGACTACTGACTTAGATCTGTAGCAGAAGCAAGAAGCAGTTTTTTACTGTGACTTGGGATTGGACCGATGACTTGCTCCTGAAGCAATCAACCTGTCTGATGAGAGAAATAGCTGCAGAGAGAAAGGTTTGCGTAGTGAAGCTGTAATTTGCAACCGAACTGTATCCGAACTGTGACTTAGAGAAATAAGTGATTTAAATGTGCTGAATGTGTTTCGTGGGTCGCAATTTGGTTCCCCATGGCAGAATCTTGTAAGCCAGCTGAAGGCTTCGCCAGCAGAGAATTAGAAACTGTTGCAGAACTGTTCATCCTGCCTGAGCCCTGCCCTGTCGGCCTAGGCTGCTATTCTCACTTCAGAGACCATCTCGGCGAAAGACTCACTTGGGGATTTGGCCCCTGCTCAACACCATCAAATTGGTAGTGAACACCCGGAGGTGAGTCATGTCAGTCCTGCTTCCCCTGGCCTTTCAGATCAGCACCACAAGGTCTTCATTTTGTCGAACTGCATCCAGGTTCTGGTAGCGTGAATACAAACCAGGGTAGCTCCCTGCAACAACAGCAACAATCATTGTGTACCATCTAATTGTTTGTTTGGGTTATTGCAAAGGACTGAGCCTTCCAGCTCAAGATTACAAATACTTGGATTGTGTGCATGTTAACTGTTTTCTTTCCTAAGGGCCCCAAAAGACAGCTGCAATGCCAGCCACACCAGGCAATGCTTCTGGCTAGCCTGCATGATATACTGGGTACCCAGGGTTGTTGAACTGCGTAATAGGACTTACAGTGCATGTTTAACCAACCTGAATTTAATCAGAGTGCAAATCATTCTGTTAGCTTCACGCCCTTCCCTTGTTCACTTCCCCTAAATAAATCTGATTGTCTTTTTTCTCATTTAACCCGGCTAGCATGCATATTATTAGTTGGGTTACAGTGGTGGTATTGCGTTGTTGCATTGCTAATCTTATCTTCAAGGGGGTCTCCAGGGCAGTTGCAGCAGATCCAGCCCTGGTGGAAAGTGAAAGGGGTGTGAGCATATTAGTACTGTTATCTACTGAGTGTGTATGTACCATTGTGTTGATATTTAGGCCACTAGAAGGGTTGGTGGGTGGTTATAGCATCCCGCAGGGCTATACCAAAGCAGTTAAGCTACCTTAATACCATTCCTCTGGGTGAAGGCACCCATTCACAGAACTCAGGCCCCTCAATCTATGTATTGCCATACAAGCAGGAGTAGTAGCCCTTAGAATAGCACCACCTAGGGGTTACACTAAGTTTTTTACCAGAATGGGGCTTTGCTCCTGCAACTGTCAGATGGCACAATGTCACCCGTGATAATTCTGGGTGACATATTTCCTGTGCCCCAAGCAACGTCACCCACATTGCCCACACACCGGCATGGGTGACCCAAGGTACTCATATATCAGAGCATGACTGCATGCCGTGTAGTGGATTATCTATCTTATAAAATGGCTAGAAATGCTTTTTTGGGGGGGAGGCAAAAAGTAGTCCTTGTCTAGCAGAAATTAGAGTTTTATTTAGGTGATCTGATTGATCCTGTCATGACTGTGATAGCTTAAAAGTGATTAAAAAACGTATCTGGTTAATCCTGCCATAAGTTTAAATATAAGAAAAATAGCAGGACAAGAGGACACAGCATGAGATTAGAGGGAGGCCGATTAAGGGGGAATGTGAGGAAATTCTTTTTCACAGAAAGGGTGGTGGATGCATGGAACGGCCTACCTCAGGAAGTGGTGGCTATGAATACAGTGCAGGGCTTCAAACAGGCATGGGATAGGCATAAGGGAGCAATACAAATGAGTATGAATAGATAGGCCACCGACAGAGCAAAGGCCGATGGCACATTTATAAGGTAGAAAAAGAAATGAGCAGACTGGATGGGCCTTGCAGTCCTTATCTGCCGTCAACTTCTATGTTTCTATTTACACTATTTCAGGTGTAACGACTTTCACTTTTGTCTTCCATTCTTCCATTGCAGCATGACCAAATAGCATTCATTATGGTAAATAAAATGCTGCCAAAAGGTTTGTAATCAGGAAGGTTTTGTGCAAAAAGATGTAAGCTGTGTGGTTTTTAGCCGACTTCAGTTACTTTTATTTGCCAAGTGTACAGCGAGGACAGTGAGCAAGTCAGCAGCTTCAGAAGCATAGACGCAAGCCTAGGTGACTGTTGCTATAACAACACTTGCTCATGCTTGTGCCTATATCCTTTTGTACAAAACCTTGCTCACTATGAAGCTTTGCAAGCCTTTCTTTTTTTGCCGCAATGAACACCTCTGTCGCATTACAGGGGTTGATGAAAGTGAAAGTCTTTTCATCTGAAACAGTGCAAAAATGGTAGGACCAATCAGATAAGTTTTTTATCACTTTGAATGTACCAGAATCATGACTGAATTAATCAGGAAACTGTTTGCAGTGTGGGCCAGCTACATGGATTTACTTGAACACCTGTATACCTAAACTATTGGCCTGCCACAGAGCCAGGTAACATGCCTGAAAGTGTCACAAAGCAACTCAGCTCCCAAATGACCTAACACTCTTCTGTAAGCTTCGTAATGCCTGGACCAGGGCTACAAGGCTAGCCAAGTCTGAGTATTTTAAATCTGCCTTCCACACAAACTTAAATTCTCCCTCCAAGTTCTGGAAGGTGGTCCACGCCCTCTTTACTTCTTCATCCTGTCCCCCTGCCCCTGTGCTTAAAATAAATGGTGCACTAGTGTATGATCAGTCAATTCAACTCCTATTACACCTCCTACGCAAACTACCTTTTAAACTCCCTCCCTACCTTTCCATCCTCCCCGACTCCTTCCGTATCCTCTCTTCCACCCTCCCCTCCCACTCCTTCACTCATATCTCCCCAAACAATGCTCTAAAAGCCCTGCTCACTATCAACTCTTCAAAAGGCTCCTCCTCAGACAGCCTCGACCCTAAACTACTGTCTGTTTCAGCACCCGCTATTGCCTACCCGCTCTCTTTAATTCTAAACCTATCATTCACAATGGCTTTAGTTCCTTCTCTATGGAAACATGCAGTGGCCCTCCTCTTACCCAAAGGCAGTGACCCTGCATCCTCTGGTAACTATCATCCTATCTCTCTTCTCCCAACCCTAGCTAAGTTACAGGAACACCTTGTTCTCTCCCAGCTTACCTCTTTCCTATCTGACACCTCCTTCTTCACCCCTTTCCAATCTGGTTTCAGGAAAAAACACTCCTCTACCACCTCCCTACTCCGACTCACTGACTCTGTCCTTACAGGGATGGACAATGGCCAAATCACCTCAGCCATCTTAGTCGACTTAGCCAAGGCTTTCAGCACTGTCTCCCTCTCCCTCCTCCCTCCTCCCTCCTTGATTCCCTCTCATCAGCTGGTCTTTCCCACATAGCCACTAGCTGGTTCAAGATCCACCTAACTGGAAGATCCCAATTCATAAAAATCAGCGATACCATTTCACTCCCCTTCCCGATCAGCACCAGAGTCCCTCAGGGCTCCATGCTAGGTCCCCTTTTATTTTCTGTCTTCCTAAATGACCTCCCCTCTGTTTGCTCCCCCTCCACTGCCATACATATGTATGCCGACGATATGATCCTGTATGCCTCTGGTTCATGCACAACCATAGTTACATCCACCTTGCAGCATGACTTTGACAAATTTCAGCTCTGGTTTGCTAACCATCAACTATTACTCAACACCAAAAAGACAGTCTCCATGACCTTCGGCACAAGGCAGAGACTCTCTAGGTTCCCTTCCCTGCCCTATTTCCATACCCTTGATGGGACCTAACGGGAGGACACTTCCTCCTTCAGATACCTAGAAGTCTGGCTTGGCTAACACCTAAACTTCTCTGGACACATCGACGCCATCCAGAAAAAACTGCACCCCAAACTCAGTGCCCTGTTCCGGAACTGCAGCTGCATCCCTCTGTGGCTCAGCGAGAACTTGTCCAAAAGATGATCCTCCCCATTTTTGACTACTGTGATGTAATCTATAGTGCTGCTCCAAAGTCCTCCCTGACCAGATTGGACACCCTATTCAACTCCTTCTGCTGCTTTGCCCTTGATGTTCCCTCTCGCACACACCACTGCGTTCTGTGTCATGCCCTTTCCTTCCCCTCTCTGATATATAGGCACGTTTCCCACTGTACTAAATTCACCTCCAAACACTGGTTAGGTGAACTCCCTTCCTACATCTCCTCCTCATTTTATCTCCTATGCCCACATCCCACTCCCTTAGATCTGCTGACCACTGTACATTGGTTGTCCCCTACCAGTCCACCCTCATTGGCCAAACGAGTTTCTCCTATCACCTACCAAAACTATGGAATTCTCTCCCTCCTCAAATTTGTCACTCCTCTTCCTCCTCCTCCTATTCCATCAATTCTGCACTTCACAACTACCTCTCACCCAACTGTTCCTTCTACATCCTATCGTAAATTCCCTTCCATCTCCAACCCTATACAACTCCTAAATTTCCTTTCCCCTTCCTCTAGACCACCTCCCAATTCTTCCCCCACCCTCTACCCCTACATGTCCTTGCTAATCTCTCACTTTTTCCCACTCCCCCTACCCTCAATGAACTCCACCAGGTCTGCACTTCAAAACTACATCTCTTCCAACTGTTCCTGCTACACCACAGCCAAACGTCACTTCTTTTCCCTTCCCCCAGAACTCCCTAGAACCTCTTCCTACTCTTATTCTGTCCTTCTAAACCTCCCTTCTTCCCACTCCCCCTACTTTTAATGAGCCCTGAGCCCTTCCTCTAACCCCACCCCTCTCATCACATCCTAGTCCTCTCAGTCCCCTTGCAGGGTTCACAACATCCTGAAGGGGTACCCCAGGTGCTAGGTTTCTCCCCCATTCCTCCTTTCCCCCCAATCCTCTCTATGCACTCATTCCATCTTCCCCTCGCCCTCTCACTCCCTTCCCCTCCTTTGTCTGCGTCTCTGCTACCCTCCCTACCTCTACTTGCTCCTATGCCCTTACTCTTAAATTAAATTTATTATACTGCACAATCTCCCCCCATTCTTTGCTAACCCCTACTCTAGCAATGTACCTTAATGTAACAAACACTGGAATATGCATTTGTATTTAATATCAATGTAACAATCTCGGTACAGTTACATGTCTTGCAAATGTTTGCAATGTGGTCCTATGTAACTTGAATGTTTGTGTTTAGTGACAGCACACAAATTCCTGCTCTATCCCTCTTCCTTAATGTAACAAGTACTGTATTAATTATATGACTGTATTTTAATGTAGAAATTTCTGTACATTCACACGTCCCTGCAAAATGTTGCATGGCTGACTTATGTAACTTGTATTGTTGTAGTTAGTGAGTGTATGCATGTATGTATTGTTTCACCCCCCCATTGCACCCCCCCCAGGTCGCATCGGGAGATGAGCAACTTGTTGCTCAGTGCACCTTCCTAATGAAACATTTCAATAAATAAATAAATAAAACTTGGTTATGGTTGTGGTAGTCTGTGTGTGCCAGCAGTGGAGTGATCTTCTTGTCGAGGCAGCTGTTAAAAAGGTTCTGAGGGATGGAAAGTAGTGCAGGTGTGCAGTCATAGTGGGACATATGTGGTCCTTGTGGAATAATGCACAGTCATATGGGTTTATTTTATCCAGTGAGGGACCCCAATTTTCACTGATTTTGCCTATCTATTTTATAAATATATATGTATATGTGTATATATATATATATATATATATATATATATATATATATATAGAAAGAGAGAGCTGTTATCATCCACCACTGTCTGCCTGGTCCTTGGGGCCTGGGGGTGTACCCCTGTGGTAACCATTCCAGGGAGAACCAAGGAAAAAGGCTTGAAGAAACACCCATGACTGTCTATATCATGGCCTGGACTCCTGGCATGGAGAAAAACCCATGACTGTCTATTTGATGGCTTGGACTCCCAGGTCATACCTGGGTTCTAGTGCCCACCAGCACTGGATTCTAGTCCAGACAGTGGAAGACTCTGGGGAAAAGATAGCTCTTCACCCGAAGTCCCTGCCATGGAGGGGTAACCTGTTGAGAATTTGGGGGTGGGGAACCAGGTAGAAAAAGGGTCAACGGGCCAGAGCAAGGTATATTCCTGGGAACAGGGTATATATCCCAGACAGACAAAGCCAGGGAGAAAAAGCTCCATGGAAAATACACATACATGTGTTCTCAGCTGTATTTGAACTTCCAGTTGTTTAATATCACTTACAAAATGGCAAGAAAAAAATCTGGAAATGTTATTGGCCAAGAGCCATCACATGACCATGCATTAAATCTCTATAAATGCATGGTCAGGTACCAACTCTCATTTTCCTGCACCTAAAAAAATACTTAGAGCCTTATTATAAGAGTAATGAACCCCTCCAGGGTGCGCATCATATGATTGTAAAGCACTTCCCAGGGGCATAGGGACACTCGGTCTTCGGCTTCATACCTTACTACACCCCTGGGGCATGCATTAAATATAGAATAATACATGGTGTGGTGTGTTTAATGAGAATTTTACACACACCGAGGTGCTGGATGCTACATAAACCCCAAGAGTGAGCAGTATTTAAGCTTTGCATCAACACCAAGTGTGTGTGTAAAATTTGAGTATTACACACCACCCCATGTTTTATTTTATATAACTGCTAGGGACCATTTCTTCACCAGAGCAATTATATAAAATAGTAGCACACAGCTGTGCAGCTGCAGTCAGGCTCAAGCAGATGTGATAACATTTTCTTTCTTTCTAGTAAAGCGGTTCCTCTTCTAAAAGAGCTTAGCTTTTTGTTTTGTTTAATATTTACTTACGGTGAAATTGAGTGTGAGAGAGGAAGTGTCTGGCACTGAGAAAGGGAAGAGCAGTAACTGACACATGCGTGGAGCAAGGGAAATCCAGAATGCATTCGCCGTTATAACCAGCTGGTTATAACATAGGATTATAACCAGGTTTCCCTATGGGAAAAATGCTTGCCGGTTATTATAATTCTATAATGAACACCCTGTCATGGCTTATTACTTATTTATCTTGTGATGAAGATGAACTAACATGCAACTGAAAGTGCTCCCTGTCCTTATTGGACACTAAGGACCTTAGCACTAATTACAGGCCATAATATTTAAAAGTAACATTGTGAGTGTTGGCCCAATGACATGGTAGGCTGAGGCACTGGCTGCCTCACTGCTTGCTGCACCAGTGACCTGTGTTCAAGAACTGATGCAGGTTTCTCAGGGGTTGGCTGGAGGAGAGTGGATTGGGATTGAGCATCCCTAGCACAGCTTTCCTCCCTGAAGAAGGGGGGGGATGTGTATCCTACTGAGTGGTTGCCATCTAGAGGTATCTGAATGGCACTGCACTGGGATGTAGGGGAAGGGACCCCACCTGCAGGACACTGGTGGGTATCTCTGTAGAGATGGAGCACTACAATGCACCAGTGTATGCACTGCGAGCACAGGGAGAAAAATGACAGGGAAAAAAACCCTCTTTGCAGCTGGATGATGTCTTGGTGCCTCGCAGACCCCGCACTGGTGACTGGGCACCTCCACAGACCTGTGACTGAGGACAACGGAGCCAGGATAAGTCCCAGGGAAGATGGGTGATGGAGCTATGGCGGCCAGTAGGGATCCAGGAATATTGGGAGATACAATATAAACTAAATAAATAAATAAATAACACTGCGATCATGAAATGAAATTTGGCAATGGATTTGGAAACACAAATGAACAGCATGGATCAACATTGTAAGATGAAGTACATGAAACAATTTTAACAAGAACTATTGCTTTAAAGAACTATTGAACTGCCTCAAGTTACTACTAATCATTAAACTGTTGCTTTTTATATCTGAGGCACTTTGTATTTTCCTATTTGCTAATTAGAAGATTATGAGCCTGACAGCAACAGGTGTGACGTGTCACAGCACTCTGCCTGAAGGATGACATTTGTATAGTATACCTAGTTATTATACTGGGAAAAGGCTCAATTGAATAATGCTAGTTTACAAGGAGGTCCTGGGTAGGACAGTATCCAAAACAATTTTGCCAAAAAAAAAAAAACTTGGAGTATGAACAGGATGCACGATATTATAGTGGTCGGAGAGTACAATAATACAGTATGAGCTTACAATCAGGAACTGTAGACAGGGAGACTGTATATAAGGCACATGAGGAATCTTAAAGAATACATGCAGATAATAGATACACTAATAAAATACATACAGAGAGCAGATATAATATAATAGCTTATACTTGCTATATTGTGCAAAAACAAACTGCAGAATGTCATAGTAGGGTTGTGAACCTAATTTACAGAGGATCATAGTTTAGTCACATGTACAAACATCATTACAAATGTCATCAAGGATAGTTTTCAAAACATACTGGTAGTTCCAATCCTCGTCATACCTCTTCAGCACTGTGACCTGGCAGGCTGTGACATCACAACTTCTCAGGAACAGCCAGTCATCTATCGCCAGATCAGTCACTTGTGATTTCATAATGAGTGAGACTGCAATGCTGTGTTTGTTTTTTTACCAGGAGAGACACACTAAGCTAATAGCTTGTTTACAGGTGCAACCTGGGAGCACAAGGAAGTTAAGTGATTTGCTCAGGGTCACACAGTATGCAAGTGGGTATAGTGGGATTCAAACCCAGGTCTCCAGGTTTGTAGTTCAGAGCCTTAAACCACTGCACTATACTGCCTCCAATGCTGATGAGGTATAGGGAAAGGGTAAATTGTTTAACCAGGAAAGGTATGAAGAGGACCTGAACTGGATATGTTAGTCGCAATGTAATAACACTGTCCTTCACGTCACACCTAATATTATCAGATAGAAAACTTTCTTATGAGAAAAGGAAAAAAGAAAATACTTCAGAAATAAAGTAAGACCTAACTACTTTTTAAAAATGAATGATACTTTCTGCTTGCTATTTTTTTGGAGCTATTAGTTCCTTAAGCTTTGAACTGCCTACGTTTTACAGCCTAGTTCCCACAGTTCACTGACCTTTAGCTTCAAGAAACATGAAATCCAACTGTGTACATAAACTGAGACAGCATAAATCATAATGCAAACAAAATAATAATATATGCTCTTACCTCCATGAGTGAGTTTTAGAAGCATTAGGAAGTATAAACCAAGTCCTAGGGCATACAGCCCTGTAGTCCCACAAGCAAGCATCCTTCAGTGACAAAGCTGTACCCTACTGGATTATTGGGTGGTCAAGGGCCTCCCACCCAGGCTGGTTTCTAAAGTAAAAATGCAAGTCAAGAGAGTGGACCAGTTTTTCTGTCATAACCAAGTTATCACAGAGCTCAACGGTAGCCTGTGACTATCTAGTGACTGCTTCCTTGAGTGCCTTGTGAAAGTGAGAAGCAGTATATTGATGAAAGCTGGCTGGCTGAGCATGTCGTCAAACCAGAAATGCTGGACCATTCTAAATTTAGCCACTTCCCTTCAGTCAGGAATGAAAGATGTGCAAATTAAGAAAGACTTAATTTTACTTTACAAATAGAATGGACACTGCAGCATGCAATCCAGTCTTCTCCTTGCCTCAAACAGCTGGCAAGAAAATGTCAGACTGATGGAGGTCACTTGCTGATCTTTGACATGCCCATCTGGTCATCAAGATTTGCCATAGATGCCAAACAGCCACTAGGCAAAGTGGTTGGCACAGTGTTTTCAAACCTGGCATGGCATACTGGGTAATAGCAGGTGGTGTTGGGATTTGAGAGGCACTGATCTGGAAGTGGGTTTGGGATGAGTGTGACATGAAAGGAAAGTGATCAGCCTACAAGGGAAGGAAGGGTGCTATGCCACCTCACTAATAGGTACAATAGATGTGAGTGTAACCAGATCTAAAAGAAAATGAAGTTTCTAGAACATGACTTGCTCACAAATTCAGACCCCATAAGACCCCGCCACCTCAGAAGGGAGTTCATGTGGGTTTGAGTTACAGTAATTTGCATCTCATTAGTAGTATCTTTCCTAGTCAACAAAAACTAAATGAAATGAAATAAATCTTTTTTTATTTATTCTTTTTCTCAAATATTTTATTAGAAAGAAAAATATATACAGTATACTCCACTTAAAGGGAATGTGCTTAAAGGAGTATTACAGTCAAAATTTGCAAACACTTGTGCAGAGTGTTTAGATGTGTGTGCTTGGTGCTGGTGTGTCCTTCCCTTTGTCTACTAGCAGGATTTTTTTTTACGTTGGCATGCGCTTGCACAGCCAACATATTGCAAAAGTAACAAATTTGGAGGTGCAGTCACTGTGGGTGAATGCAGGGCACGCATCAGTAGGTGTATCCCTCATTCCCCAACAAGGCAGCTGCAGGCGCCGACACCCTCAACACGTAAACTGGCCACCAGATCTAAGGAAAGGTCCACTGCAATGAGAGTCAAGCTTCTCATGCAGCGGCGTGCCTTTCCTGGTGACCAGTTTACAAAACATGGCAGCATGCCACCGCAGAGTGCCCCGACCCACTTCACATGCTTGACAGGGGAGCCCACTCCCTGTCGGCATAATGCAACCCCACTCCTATTTAATGTGTGTGCTGAGGGGGTGCCCAATCCCACTTGGCATCATGTCTCCCCCTTCCCAGTTTAATTTGCCAATGGGGGAGCCCACTCCCCGTCGGCATAATAACCCCTCCATTTGTTGTGTGCCGATGGGGGTGCCCAATCCCCCGTCAGCTACAGAACCCCCACAAAACAAAAACTTAGGTGGCATGCTGGGAGCCCTCACCAGTGTACCAAATGCCCCTGTAAAAGAAAAACCATCCCACAATTTTTTTTTTTAAACCTGCAAAGCAGAAAATAGTCCCTTGTTGATTCCAGTGGCCCTCCCACAAGCCATGCCCACCCTCTGCACACCCTACCTCCCAACACCACCCTCACCCCATACTTACCTCTGGAGCATAACGCAATGATCTTTGGTGGACCGGAAACACGTCTGCACTCTTCAAAGCCGACCTCGAACTGATGAAATGCCAGTAAGCTGTATAATGGCATAAATAGGTTTTTTTCAACTTTGGTGCATATCTCAGGCACTTTTGGGAATTTTGGCACCAAATTTTCAACATGTGGTTATTGGGACCCCTCCTGATGAATTCAGTCACTGTCTTGATGTTATTTGGTCCCGAAAGGTGATTTTGTGGTCACTGTGCAGAACTGTCTTTTGAGACTGATTAACAAAATGATAGTGCCATTGTTCATGAGGTGGGCTGTCAATAAGCCTATGTTGCAAATTTGGTGCAAAAAATTCCCCAAAATGGCTATTTTATGAGCATGCATTGCGCGGTTTCCAAGCACGCTCATAACTTCATGAATTTGTATTATTTGCACTCCAGATTTTCAACACTGGCATTTTCCACACCTCCTTATAAACAATACAGCTGTCATTTTACATATATCCCAGCTGGAATGTGTTTTCACACGTCCAGCACAGAATGGCGCGGTCGCTGTGCAAAATCAATTTTCAGGACAGTTTGAGACAATGACAGTGACACTGTTCATGAGCAGAGGTCCTAAAATGCTTATGTTGAAAATTTGGTGATGAAAGGCAATAAAATGACTGTGTTACAAGCATGCATTGTGCAGTTTCCATGCACCCTTGTAACCTCGCAGATTTGCAATATTTTCATGCCAGATTTTCAAAACTGGCATTTTTTCACATCTCCTTATGAACAAGACAGCTGTCTATATTCACATCCTGCCCAAAATGTGTTTTTGCACCTGTGGCACAGAATGGCGTGGTCTCTGTGGGAAATCAACTTTTGGGACAGATTAACACAATCATAGTGCCACTGTTCATGAAGGGAGGTCCCAAAATGCCTATGTTGAAAAAGTGTCTCTTCAGGGTGGGAGTGAGGTTGGCATCAGTTCAATACTTCACTGCCATTCCTATTATGCATCTCTAACTCCTGCACTACCAATGCCAATCCCAGCGAGACAACATTCGGCATTGACAAATGCTTGTTTCTAAATTAGTGTACTTGTTTTATGGCCTCTGGGGATTTTCATGTTAGCATGGTTTATTGCTCTTCTTTGCACTATAAAGCATCTTGTCTCTAGTGACAGTGATGTGTCCGGGACCTCTGATTCAGTGAAGGAATGTACTGAAGCAGTAACCTGAAGATAGAAGTCTGATAATCTGGTCTCAACTAAATAACTCTAATTCAATATTTTTGTTTTCTATATTTTTTTCCTAGGTCTAGTCAGCAGGAGTACATGTTTTGCTTTTCAAACTTTTAATTTCATCAAACTACACCCAGCTATAAAAAGCATGCAAATCACCCTAGGTCATCAGTGCTGTAATTAGCAAAGACTCTAGCAGTTTCCTTACAGAATACTCACTCATTTAGACTTGAAGTGATTGTTGTAAATGTAGCCTTCAGTGAGCCCACTGGATAAGGAAAGTGGTTTAAAATTACAGCTGTATGAATTAAGCAATAAGGCATGACCAGGGGTTATATCAATGGTCTGTTAATCACCTTCTAGGGGTGTACTGTGGCACAAGGTGTAGCCGAGTGCCACATGCCCCTAGAGGGTGATTAACTGACCATTAACATAATCCCTGGGAGTGCCTTATTGCTATTATAATAAAACATGTTTTTAAACAGTGTTAAACCTTGTTCAGCATATGGCTAAGCTCTACGTGTATGTTAATAAAAGATTAACATAAGACTGTTAGAATGTTTGCAGCCAATCAGAAAGCTCCATTTCTCAGACCCTTTTTATAATTGACTGTAACCTAGTACTTGCTGAATCTATGGTCCCGGATGCATCGTTGTCACACAGAACAGAAGGCATTGCAGAAAAAGGAATAAACCATAGTAATATGGAGATCCCCAGAGGGCATAAAACTAGTTAGAGAGGCAATAAAACGTGTAGGCAAATTGAGAAAAAAATCCTAATAACAAATAAAGGGAAGGACACACCAGGATTAAACACACGAATCAAAACACTGCACAACATGTGTTCTTGCAAATTTTGATTATCATATTCTTTTAAAAGGAGCCTGATGCTTAACAGGACAGTTGCCTGATAACCAACTGTGCTTCATTAAATTCAGTGAGGCTCATATTTGCTTAATAGACACACGTTAATTGTAAATTTTACTTCATTGAGACACACTTGTTGTCAGTTAACCTATAAACTGTCTTCTGTTCCCTTAATCTATTTACTGCTTCCATGGTCAGACAGGTTGCTTTGTGTATTATGGTCCAGGTAAAAGTTCTCAAGATTCTTGATGAGCCACCTGCTACCATCTCTTTTGTTGCTTCAGTATCTGCTATCTCAAAGAGTCAGGCTTGATGAGTTAAACAGTGCAGAGGAGAAATGCTGGCAGAGAGGCAGCCCAATGTGTACATTCAGCAGAAGTGCTGGCAAGATCATAAGGACACCGATGTTGAGAATGCTCTGTTTTTGTAATTTCAGAAGGTCCTTAGCAATGATGCCAGGGTGTCTGGCTCAGTGTTAAAGCAAAAGGCACAAATCACTTGTAACAACCCTCTCCTGCCAGCAGAGAGTGAGGGATTGAGTACTAGAATGCCAGACCTCAGTTCCTACTGACTGGTAGAGCGTCTGACAGCCAGGGGGTGGTGCTTAGAATGCCCATTAGGTGTTGGCAAAATATGTTGCCAAGCTGACAAAGTGATAGGAGGGTGCAGGTGTGCCTTTGGGGCACCCAAGCCTCAAATCACTTGCTAGATCACCTGAAGAAGTAAGGGCCCCCTCACATGTATAAGCTATTTATGGATCCAGTGTGTGAAAGCAACATAACTTTTTTCCTAGTCATACAGTAGCCTCACGGAACAGACACCATGATAGCAGTGATGACTCCTGGGAACTTGAAATTTTGTGTACTTTGCCATTCATTCTAGTGGGAGTGTAAGGGAAAAACTTGTAGGGTGTGGATACCTTATGGGGCTGCCCCTTGAGGGGAGTTCCTTGCAACCTTGCAGTACATAGTGGGTCCCACTGAAGATGGTTGATCACCTTTTTGGGGTGCGGTTATGGTCCTGTTCCAGACAGATGCTGCCAGCTGTGCTGAAGATGATGATAGAGCTGGTGAGAAGCATCTATCGGTTGACCCGGGCAGGAGATATTCATATTATTTCTATAAGAAGACCCTATCTGTAACTCCCCTTCCCTGGAGTGTATTTAATTCTCTCCTTTTTGCTCCCTTACAGGGTCCCCTTCAGACACCTCGGGGCACATTTGCAAGCCCCTCCCTTGGACCCAGCAGCAGCTCATCTGCAGAACGGTCCCATTCAGACTCCTCGGGACACATTTGCAATCCCCCTCCCTTGGACCCAGCAGGAGCTAATCTGCAAAAGAGTCCCCTCAGACACCTCTAGGCACATTTGCAAGCCCCCTCCCTTGGACCAAGCAGCAGCTCATCTGCAAAAGATAGCCAGCTGAACCAACTCAGGATCCTGGCACCATTCTCAAAATCCTGAGTGAACAGAAAATTAATGTGATTCAGTGTTGCAGCTGTTCCAGATTCAATGAATTGGTGCTGCTTCACATTTTAACTACTCTGCTTGTTCAAGCTCCTTCTCTGGCTTAGTTTTTCTTTTTTTATTTCAAATTGCTCTCATTAACTCATGTTTAGAGTTTAGACTGATTTATTAAGCGTTGCCTGTCACAAACACACTCCGCGGGTCAGGCCCTCTGCTCCCACAGTGCCAGCCTCAGAGTGCAATAGTGTGAACAGGTAACAGACAGGGTAACCCTCCTGTCTGCTTTTGGGTCCAAAACACCTTTAGTCTCAAGTTTTGGGGGGAGTCAAACTGTGAACCTTACGCTAGCGTACACAAATGTACAGGCTCAGATACGTACCCTCTTCTGGGATTGCGGTACAATCTTTCACCAGGGGCACCAAGCCAGGTTTCCAAAATGAACCCTTAAAAATCTGTGAGTCCTTAGGTATATTATTCTTACCTTTTCCCAGTTTGGTAACACCATCAAGCCATTGAACAACTGTCAGACTTAACCATCTATACGTCACATGCAAAAAAAAGTACTGGCAGACACCCAGGCAGTTTCTTAAGAATAGGTTTACTAAAAATGGATAAAAACAGTAAGATAAAATACAGAACAAATATCAAAGTGCATCACAATCACATAAAAGAAAAACAAGGAAAACTACAGAACAAACTCCTACCAAAACACATTTAGATCTTTTCTATCTTATGTATTACTGTACCTCTGTAAGTGCTTTTAAAGTTAGAGAGTTGTGTCTCTCTGTAGAGTCCCAAGATGGTGTATCAAACCATTCAGACACAAGTATTAGTTTAAACTGTGTCTCTACACCCCTTCTGTGAATCAACTAGCTCCTCCTTTTAGAATACAAAATTACAAAAAATTGCTTCCCCTCAGGAGATATTTTTAATAATGTGACTTCAGAAGGAAAAAGACATTTCCTAAATTAAGACAGTCTTTAATCAAGCCTTTCCTTTGAATTGGTGGATGGTTCCTGTTTTCTCAAGGATGTCAAAGGGTTTTACAACTTTTAACATCATGATGGTATCAAATGTTCTTCCTCATAAGACATCATAAAAGTTTATTATGCTCATCCTCTGGCAGATGGCCATAAAATGCAATTTCTCAAGGAAGTTAATTACATTACAGAGATCTTCTGGTCAGTTAACATATCCTGTAGCTCCACTGAAACCTGGGGGGCAACCATGGAAGCACAGGCTCACATACTATATTTTGATATTACAAATATCATACAACAATCATAACCAGCTGGCCAAGCATCACACTGCCCACATTTGGAGACTGTTTAATTGTTAAGTACTGCTACTCTAGCTGAGTTAATTGCTGGACCCAGACATTGGATTTTTGCTGTTTTAAACCACACCTTCCCAGAGCTGAAACCAGAGTTACTGTGCTTGTGGCAGACCAGTAATCTGAGCCTTTGCTTGCTACCCACACCCTTAATTCTCCCTGCCTTTTGTTCTATCTGTAACTCCCCCTCCCTGGAGTGTATTTAATTATTTCCTTTCTGCTCCTTTACGGGGCCCCCTTCAGACACCTCTGGGCACATTTGCAAGCCCCCTCCCTTGGACCCAGCATCAGCTCATCTGCAAAAGGGTCCCCTTCAGACACCTCGTGGCACATTTGCAAGCCCTTCCCTTGGACCCAGTGGCAGCTCATCTGAAAAAGGTAGCCAGCTGAACCAACTCAGGCTCCTGGTGCCATTTTCAAAATCCTGAGTGCGCAGAGGATTAATTTGATCCAGCGTTGCAACTGTTCCACATTCACTTAATTGGTGTTGCTTCACATTTTAACTACTCTGCTTGTGGAAGCTCCTTCTCTGGCTTAGTTTTTCGATCCACCTCCCCTCCACCACCTCAACACCTTATTAAACAGTCTTTAAGCCCAACTAGCCCTACCCTACTTGGCCTTTTGAGCCAATTACAACAATTACCTTACCCAGCTTAAAGGCCAGTTGCATCTCATCTTGCTGAACCACATAAGCACAATTTCTGCTACTGTGACCAGGATACCCATCCATCTGGCTTACCATCAAGTATACTAGTAACTGCATATCCCTTAGGGCCGTCCATCCACTATAATCTCTTACTTTATAGCTCTCCTACTCTCATATTCATCTTGCTTCTTATTCTTTCTCTCTCTCCACCCTAGGCACTCACCCCTTGCCTTTCACCACCAACTCTCCTCAAATCTTTCATCCTCTATCAATTACCTCAACTGTCCTCTTGACAATTCCCTGTTCATCCCTTCTACTCGACTATATTTTCTAACAATTTATGGTTATTAAGTGTGCTGTCATAGTTGTCACGACTGCCCCCTGCCTAGTCTCTGCACTCCCATGCCCTTACCCAATGCCCTCTCACCCTGTGTCAGATCATGCCTCTCAATGGTTGGTTGACTTCTGCCAGCATCATCATCATCTCTGTTGTCATCCTGGACCTAAGTCTCTCCCTATGCCCCACACCTGACAACAGCAAGTTGAAAGACAGCCAACCACTTACCTGTTCATTTCATTCAATAACTCTCCTGGGTTAGTTACTCTCCATGGTCTCAGGGCAATGGGAAACTGCTGCAAGCTGGCTTCCTACCTAATGGGTGCACTAGTACAGCCCAGATGGCCCACATCCTACCTGTCTAGGTACCTAAGGAAACTTTTTTTTTGCCTCTCTGGAGATATTGGGACAAACCCAGTACCCTCTAATTGCAGGATCTCCTCCCCCTTGGACTCGATATGGAAGCTCACCAAAGGTCTGAAAATAGATCAGAAAAATATTTGCAGCCTACGACATAAATTACATGAACTCGAAGCCTGGGTGGATCTCTACTCCCCATATGTCATTGGAATCACAGAAACCTGGCTTAAACCCTACATATTCACCCATGAGATCAACATCCCAGGATACACTGCTTTCTGGAAGGACAGAACAAACAGAAAAGGTGGTGGAGTGATTATATGTGTTTGGAGCTCCCTAAATGCTCTAAATATTAGTCCATTTTGGTTGGATAATAGGGATTCTGAGTGTTTTCTAGTCAAACTCACCCCGGGCAGGACCAAATCCCTAATAATTGGATGAACCTACAACCCACCTAAGGTGGCTAAATGTGAACTGGAATTCCTCATCAGTCAGTTGGCCAACAACCCTGTGGGGGAACTTATTCTTATGGGTGACTTTAACCTAAACTAGTTGAGAAATGTAGTAAACAAATCAACTGTAACTGATGTGCCTCTTACTCAGTTAATCAGCAAACCCACAAGGCCTAACCCTAAGACTGGAAATCATACTCTTCTCAACTGGTTACTGGTAAACTGACCAGACAGATTTAAAACAGCAGGTTTGTTGCCAGACTCACTCAGTGACCACTCTCCTATCTTTTTTATCTGGAGAAACAACTCCCCAAATGCTCCCCCTAAGATCCTACTTGCTCAGAACCTACCTAGGTTTGTTCCCAATGACTTTCTCAATGATCTGAGAGTCTGAGAGGGATACACTGGGCAGATCTCAACAATCTCTCCAACATCGACATGGCTCTTGATTTCTTTACCCATAACTTCTTAAGTGTCCTTAATAAGCATGCCCCACCAAAACAACCAAGAGTCCAAGGCAAATGTGCATACTGGTTGGATCAAGATAGAAGAAAACAAATGAAGCTCAGAGACAAGGCATGGGGCAAATAGAAATGCTCAGGTGAACACACTGATTGGCTAATATACAGGACCCTGAGGAACAGCTGTAAAAAAGAGCTTAAACATGCTAAAATGTATTATATAAGGTGCCTCCAAACCTCAAACCTGACTAACCCCAAGAAATTCTGGTCACAAATCAACTGCCTCCTAAAGGGTCACTCAGCAGAAGCACCCCCGAGCATCTCAGTCGATGGCAACCTGATGTCTGATCTGGAAGAGCTAGTAAATGCATTTAACATCTTCTGCACTAACCTGGACAGATACATAGACCCTGCACCTGGAATCAGGAACTTCTCTCCCTCTGATGCTCACACCGGTCCCAAGTTCCATTTCCTCTTGCTTTCCCAGAGGAAGTTTTCTCTCTGCTAAGGACCATCAAACTTTGACAAGCTGGAGTCCTAGTTTCTGAAAATGACTGCCCCAATTATTGCGACTCCACTCAGGAACCTATTTAAATGAGTCCCTTCTGCTCGGGCAATTCCCCACTAAGTGGAAAATGCCCACCGTAGTCCCCATTCACAAAGGTGGGGCCAAAGACTATGTCGAAAATGATCTACCTGCATCCATACTCAGTGTGCTCACTAAAACACTGGAGAAGTTTGTGCATAGATAGATCCTTGATTACATTGAAATCCACCACCTACTTTTGGATATGTAACATTGATTCAGGAAAAAACATGGGACCGACACAGCCCATGTCAAGTTCACATAGGAAGTACTTGGGGCTATGGATCAAAGTCTAATCACTGAAACTCTATTTCTTGACCTAACGGAAGAATTTAACTTGGTGAACCATGATCTCCTCATCACTTGCCTTGGGAATCTCAGTCTGGACTCCCTTGCCTATTCCTGGTTTCAACACTACCTCTGTGAGATAAAACAGCTGGTAAGATGGAAGGGTACGACATCTGACATTAAGCCAGTGAACAAAGGAGTCCCCCAAGGATCTATCCTCAGACCCCTACTATTTACTATCTTCATAAATAGCATTCCCAATCATTGCGGAGGGGCCAACATCCAACTCTATACAGACGATGCTATCATCTACAGGAATTCGAAGGATATCAACCAAATTAATCAGAACCTCAATATGGACTTCAGAACATTGGAAAAATGGCTTTGGAATAATAAACTGGTCTTCAACCTAAATAAATCCAAGGCCATGCTCTTCTGCCCCAAATGCCTTGAAGCTGATAGATCTAACCTTCTACAAATCTCCTCATCCAGCAGCACTAAACTGGAGGTCTGTGCATCCATAAAATATCTTGGCATACACCTGGACCAAGAGTTAACCCTAAATTTGCACATTGAGGCTACCACCAAGATCCTCCATCAAAAAACTGATCTATTATACAGACTAGGTGGGTTCCTCTCCAGTGAAGCTCGCTTGTCAATCACCACTGTAACCATCCTTTCAGTTCTTCTTTATGGTGCTCCCCAAATACAACCTCTCCGGGGCACTGAACTTGCTAAACTCAGGGTCCTCCATCACAAAATTGCCTGCTTTGCAGCTTCTGCTCATCCTCGTGATCACCACTGTAATGTTCTCACTTCACCAAACTGGCCAACACTAGAGGCAAGACTTGCCTATCTCACTCTCTGTCTCACTTTAAAAATGGCCAAATTATCAGTATCCCCAAACCTAAATGGACTTCTCCAGTTCAAATCACTTAAGCATGATCTCAGGTCTGCTACCCACCCCGCCTTGGAAGGCTCTAGGTCCAGATCCCATGCTAGTGACAGGTCCTTCATCATCTCTGCCCCGGCACTCTGGAATAGCCCACCTACAGTGGTGATGAACTGCTCTACCCTGAACTCATTCAAAAATGCTCTAAATTCCCACTTGCTTGTAGTTAATCAGTGCACTTGTACTTGAAGTGGTGGGGTCTTATTTCCTGTGTATCTACCTGAACACTTGAGCCTACCCTCTAGTCCAAGCAGCCCACTGATAAGCTCCTAACTCAAATACCCCTTCTGCCGAGTTGGTGTCCAGCTCTTGCCGACAGAATCATAATTATTTTTTCCCGTTTCTGCATGTGATATGTCTTGCTAATGAAATAGATTTGTAGTTGCTAGTCTAGTTTACTAACTTTATATAACTGAGTACCTTTACTGTTACCTGTTCTGCCTTTGCCTCCTATATGTTTTTGATGCCTTTATTCAATGTAATTAATGCTCTGCCTTTGTCGCCTGTATTCTTTTGATGTCTTTATTAAATGTAATTAATTCTGGGTTGCCCCTGAAAAAGGGACCCTGTTGTCTCAGTGGGCCTACCCGGTCAATAAATTTCAATAAATAAATAAATAAGTCAGGATGGACATCAGAGATGCTTCCTCTGGTAGGGGGTTTGACGTAATTGCCGACCACTGCCAGAGGGCAGGATAAGGTATGCGCTGCTGTGTCAGTAACCAGAACACCAAGTAGGGAGAGCAGGGAGCTAGTTTATGTGAGGGACTGTCAGCCAGAATAGCTTGCATTAAAGTCCTTACAGGGGGCTGCCTCTTGTACACCAGCTGAAACTGACTACAGTGTCACAAGGTGTTTGTGTGAAATAAGTAAACCCAAAGCTCATAGCAAGATGGGAGATCTGGTAAATTCAGAACAAAGTAGGAATGCCTCTGTCACAAGATATAGCATTACCTTCTTGCGAGCTGTGAGGAAAGGGAGGGGTCATGTGGTTCCTGAGATACAGTATATGGAGGATACATCCTTAACAAAGGGACCCTAAAGTCCAGACTAATGTCTGAGGTCAGGATCAAACCTGTCTTGTAATGCATCTATCTTGTTCCACAATATGTTATTTGCCTGGGCTCTCTGCCTGCACTGGACTGTACTGTATTGACTAATTGTTACTTTGTCTCTGATGTGTTGTTTGCCTTTGTAATTCTCCTACGTCACACCTGAAAATAGGCACTTGACAATCTAGCGTGCTTACCTGGTAAACAAAAGCGAAATAAAAATGCTTGTAAATAGTTACATAAAGATGGCAACAACTAAACACTTTACAGTGTGGCTTTATTACCAGCCTTACAGAAAGTTTAAAGCAGAATAGACCTGGGAGTGAGAGGCTCACACAGCAGAGGATGGATTGCATTCAAGGTAATGCTACTGAAGGAGACAATTTTAAATAAGGCTGTGCTTGGAGTGAACAAACAAAAACAAAGAAACTAAGAACTATGCTGCAACTGGGTCAGCAAATGATTAAAGAAATGGCAGGAGGAGAAAATATGATAAACCTATTTTTTTAAATAAAGGTAGATAAGATTCCCCATGCTGCATCATTTTACCATATTTAGCCTTTTTTAATCTAATCCCTACTACACAGTTTGGAACAAATGTTTTACTTCTTCAAGAGGAAATTTAAATAAGTATGTTACATTTCCTCTTTCAAAATGTATGCAAAGTACGTATTGTATTTTAAGCTGGTATTGTAAATTGCTTTTATGACTCATCATGAGTCAAACAAATAAAGTATTATACAGTATATGATCTAATCCCAATGTCACTGTGGTTAAAAAGGACCACAACATGGCACTTTCTGATAATCAAAATAGCTACTTAATCAGGACAAATGGTCTACTAATGGGGTGACCTCATTAAAATACTCCAACTGCATTTTAGTTTCCAAATCAGCTTTATCTTTAATGCATGCTCTTAATACAAATAACACCAAGGTAATGTGTTTTTCTTATGTTGCTAGTCGTGTTGTCTGTAAAATATTTTCATGGAGGGACATATGGGAAGAATAGAAAAGTGCCTCCTATTGTAGTCCCAGAATATTTGTGTGAACATTCCTGGGTTTTTACAGAAGTGAGGTGGGAACAGCAACAGTTTCTATCCTATAAGGGCACTAGTTAGGAGTAAACTTCAAAGGGCCAAGCCCCTTTTCATCCATGAAGGCTATGTTGTGTCCATAAACACATGGCTGGTACAGTGAGATGGTACCCTTCCAAGTAGTCAGCCAGAATAACAAATGAACCAGGCTTTAATTCACAAAACTAGCTTGGATCTGTTCTAGGAAGAAGGTGGTCCTCAGAGATCAATGGAAGATCCATGGTGTGCTGTCAGAGAGGCCTGTTTGATGATGCTGGTATATTGGGCCGGCCAGCTTTAGGTATTTCTGTTGTATGTTAGCATATATGAACTCAGTTATGTTTCTGGACATTGAATTGGCAACATCATGGGTTAGAGTCTGCCATAACTCATCAATTCCCATTTGGAAGTAAGTTTCTTCTGCTCTACTTAGAAATTTAATAAGCTATGAGTCAGGTTTTCTTCAAGATCTCTACCTTTGCAAATGTTTTTTTATCACTGTGGAATATTGCACACAAAAATATGAAAATGCCATCAGAAATGGGCCTCACAATCTATCGAGTCTGCTCAAGTGTGTAGCTAGTATTTTAATGCTGTTGCCCCTCCCTTCCCCCCATCCTAATACCCCTTACCCTATCCCAACCCCTCCTGAAGCTGTCTACCGTCTTGCAGGTCACTACCTCACCTGGCAAGGAGTTCCACTTGTCCACCACTCTTTCCATGAAAAAAATGTCTCCTCCTCTCCCTCTCTTGAATCTAACCCCCCTCCAATCTCAGTTGGTGTCCTCTCATGTCCCTCCCCTTTCTCCTCTGGAAAATCCTCTCTGTATTCCCCACAGTCTTTAGTGTGTATAATCCTGTAACATACCTGAGGGGTAGTGAGCACAGCACAATGTGGTTCAGTTTGCATATGGGCAGGGAAAACATCTCCACTAAGACCAAAATCCTGGATTTCAGGAAGGCGGATTTTAAGAAGATGGGTGAGGTGCTAAGGTCGCACCTGGAGGGCATCAGGGTAGACATGGGGGTGGACGAAAAATGGGCCATCATAAAGGATACAATACTGGCTGCCACAGCACAGTGTGGTAGGCTTAGGGGAAGAAATATGGGGCTAAATCACCCATCTGGAATAACTCAGAGGTGGCCAGGGCAGTGAGTCACAAAAGGGCAACATACAGGAGATACAGGAGGACTGCAAGTGAGGCAGATAGGGAATGCTACCCGAAGCTGGCTAAAGTGACAGGCAAGGTGGTACACCAAGCTATGGCACAAAAAGAACTACAACTAGCTAAAGGAATCAAGATATGGGAGAAGGCCTTCTTTCACTACATAAGCAAGAAGAGGGACGAGAAGGATAGGATAGTTAGGCTGAGGAATGGGGATATATGGGTGGAAGAAGAAGAAAGCAAGGTGGAGGTACTGAACAATTATTTTTGCTCTGTCATTACCAGGGAAAAAGATTGGGCAGTGCCACCTGGGAGGGGAGACAAGGGGGGGAGCACGGATGTCATAATAGAAGTGGGTAGAGTGAGGGAGAGGCTGCTGGCACTGAATGTAGACAAATCCACAGGACTGGATGGCATGCACCCAAGTATACTAAAAGAGCTAGCAGAGGAGTTTGTGGGGCCACTGGTGGGCCTTCTCAATAGTTCTCTGGAGTCAGGCATGGTGCCACAGAATGGAAGTATGGCACATGTGGTGCCTCTCCACAAGAGCGGACCCAGGGATAACCTGGAGAACTATAGGCCAGTAAGTCTGACTTCAATCAAATGCAGACTCATGGAGATCATACTTAAGGGTAGGCTGGAAAGGTACATAGAAGAGAATGGTCTCCAGGATGAGAGGCAGCATGGATTTGTGGGAGGAAGATGTAAAATGAACCTGATTGACTTCTTTGACTGGGTCACCAGAGCAGCAAATGGGAGCCAGGCAGTAGACATAATTTACATGGACTTCAGCAAGGTCTTCGACTCTGTGCCCCATAAGAAGCTGATCAGGAAACTGTCGGATCTAGGGACTGTGGAGAAAATGACCAGGTGAGTGAAAAGCTGGCTGAGAGACAGAACCCAGAGAATGGAGGTGGGGAAAGAGTTATCTAGCACCAGGGATGTCACCAGCGGGGTCTGGCAGGGACCAGTGCTGGGGACGGTGTTGTTCAATGTCTTCATAAATGACATTGGAGAGGGCATTAAGGGCATAATGTGCTTGTTTGCAGATGACACCAAACTCTTTGGGAGGGGGAACACAGTGAAAGGGATACAGCACCTGTGGGAAAACCTCAGAAAACTTGAGAGACTTGAAGCACTTCTCACAGTGCAAAAAAGCAGCTGTGAATGCAGACAGGATGTTAGGGTACATAGCCAGGGGAATCAGCAGTAGGTGGAGTGAGGTCATACGGCTCTACAGGTCACTAGTGAGACTGCATCTAGAATATGGGGTAAGATACTGGTGTCTATACCTTAAGAAGGACATCAGCTTGCTAGAGAGAGTCCAAAGGAGGGTAACCAAGATGATCATGGGTCAGAAGGAGAAGTCTTTATTTATTTATTATTTTTTATTTTATTTAGTTTTGTTGACCGGGTAAGTGCACTAGACAAATCCTGCCTATTTTCAGGCATGACCTGGGGGAAGGGGATACAGAGGAATGCCAACTGACCTTGAACCAGATTAAGCTGTTGGTGGTATTTTTAGTGAATGAGGGGAATTTGGCCAGGACACCGGGGAAATTCCCCAACTCTTTTCGATAAGTGCCATGGGATCTTTAACATCCACCTGAACTACCACTAATCCAGGCAGATGGGACCTCGGTTTAACGTCTCATCCAAAAGATGGCACCTCAGAAGTGCAGCACCCCTCTTATGCTGTACTACGGTGTCAGTACTGGGATATTATCCCAAGTGCCAGATGTGGGAACTGAACCCACAGCCCTCTGATCTCCTGGCCTCAGAGGCGAGTGTGCTACCTACTGAGCCACTGACACTTATGAGGAGAGGCTGGGAGCCCTGAGGATGTACTCCCTTGGGGAGAAAAGAGAGAGGGGGGGATATTAATAGAGATCTTCACATACTTGAAGGGGATAAATAAAGTGGATAGGGACAGTTTCTGCAAGTTAAGATACAACCGAACCACAGCACAGTTTGAAGCTGGTGTGTGTGTGGGGGGAGGTTAGAAGGGATGTTAGAAAGCATTTTATTTATGGAATGGGTGGTGGCCACATGGAATGCACTGCCAGAGGAAGTGATCTCAGAGAAGATGGTGGGTGGCTTTAAGAGGGCCTGGGATAGGCTTAGGGGGAACCCATGGGACTGTGGAGGCAGTCAGAGAGGAAAGGAAGACTGGGAGGGTGGAGGGTCAATGGCATAAGCCAGTGACCCTGCAAAAAGGAGCAGACACTATAGACCAAATGGCCTTCTTCTGCTGGCTCTTTCATATGTTTATATATGTAAATATCATGAAGTAGTAAATGTTAGTTTTATATACTTCATGCTTTGGGTCACTGAGTTGTATAGTCAACCAGGGGCAAGCTGGCAAGTCTTGATCCATATCTGAAGAGACAGGCTACTAAAAGTGCAGTCTCTAAAGCAAAAGTGCTCTCAGCTGTGACAAAAGAGGTGGGTCATCTGCTTTTTGGAAAGAGTACTGTACTGTGTAAGCAGTGCCTCTGGTAGGATTCATACCTAAAGATATCCCCAAGTGAGAATCAGTCATGGCAGCATACCAAGGTGATCATTCAAGCATCTGAAGGGTTGTGAAAACTGGTATGCAGAATGAGTTCTGCAAGAGAAGCTGTCTGTGACATTCTGGTGGCAATGATGGGATCTGAAACAGATTGTCAATAAAAAAGGCTATTTGTCCAGTCACAGAATAGGATCTACAAAGGGGATACTGTATATACTATCATTTTTATTTTGTTCTAAGTAAGAGTACATAGCTAGAAGACACAAGGTCTGGGCCACATTAAAAATTCAAGTTGGTAGCCAGCCCAGTGGCACTGAGGGTTGAGGTGCTGAACACCACACTCCATGTCATGCTGGCAACCTGAGTTCGGGAATGGATTTGGGATGCCGGGGGCTGGCAGGGGAAGAAGAAGAAGACTGAGCATCCGTGGGACTGCTCTCCACTCCTGGGGTGGGTAGCGGGGTAGCCTTGCCCAGCAGTGGTCCACGGTGGAGACCGGGAGCACTGCATGAGCGGCACAATAGGGAACCACCAGAAAAAGTGGAAATACTTAATTATTTATTTATTAACAGAATCGGAATTAGCCCCACAACCAGCCAGATGATAGCTGCCAACCCTCTGACACCACCGAAACCCTCGAAAGAGCCATGTTTGCCTCAGAAGCATCCCGGGGCCAAGTAGATTGTGCTGCCCCCCCCATGACCAGCACCTTCCCCCTCAGAGGAGGGGGACCAATCCTGTGAAGGGTTATGCCTGGTTACTCCAGGGACAGCTGCCATATGAGGTCGGAGGCTCGAGAGGGGTAGTAGGAGACAAATCAGGGACCCTGGCGGCTGGAAGAAGTGGCAGGTCATGGAGCACGTAGGAGAGAAAATAGATAATACAAAAAAAAATTTAAGTTGGTACACATTATGGAGCTGTGCAAAAGGAGAGGGTTTGTCTTTGAGGAAAACTAGCCATGGGCAAACCTGCGACTTCCTTGAGAAAAGTGACCAGAGAAGCGGTGCAAAAGTGGTCACTGCTAGCCAAAGTTGTGAGACCAAGTCTAAGGAGTGGGCAAGTGAGCTATGGCCTATAACTGTGGCAGCTGTGCAAGCAGACTGGATACCAATAATGTAGCTGGAGCTCACCCTGGTTAAGGTGAAGACAGAGGCTGAAAGACAAATGCAGATGCTGAGCTGCACAGGCTGAAAGTTGAGGCAGAGCTGCAAAAACTGAGACTGGAGGCAGAGGAGCAAGAGAGGCAGTGCCAGCATGAGATTCACATGAGGGGGGAGTGAGAAAGGCAATGCCAGCAGGAGATCCAGATGAGAGAGTATGGGATCCAGCTGAGAGAACATGAGATCCAGATGAGAGTATGGGATCCAGCTAAGAAAACACAAGATCCAGTTGAGAGAGTATGGGATCGAGCTGAGAGAACATGAGATCCAGATGAGAGAGTGGGATCCAGCTGAGAAAACATGAGATCCACATGAGAGAGTATTGGATCCAGCTGAGAGAACATGAGATCCACATGAGAGAGTACTGGATCCCGCTGAGAGAATATGAGATCCAGATGAGAAAGTATGGAATTCAGCTGAGAGAACATGAGATCCACATGAGAGAGTATGGGATCCAGCTGAGAGAACATGAGTTCCAGATGAGAGAGTATGGGATCCAGCTGAGACAACATGAGATCCAGATGAGAGTATAGAATCCACCTGAGAGAACATGAGATCCAGATGAGAGCGAAGCAAGAACTTCAGCATGAGAGGGAGATGGAGATTCTGTGCCAGAAGGCAGCACCACAGACCATAAGTACAGTCATCAGGGGTTCAACCCAAGATGCTAAAATTAATTCCAAAATGTTTCTCAAGTATCAGGAGGGGGATGACCTTTAAAACCATGTTTTAAAGAACTGGACCTTTCCAAATGCTGTTATAGAGTGGATTAAAGCCCAGGTCGCACCTGGAAACAAGTTCCAGCTTAGTGTGCCTTTCCTGGTTAAACAATTTCCTCCATGTATGATTCCCCTATGTCAAGTATAAAAATAAACAGTAAGCTTACAGAGAAACTTGTTTTGTCTAGGGGACTCATGCAAGGCTGCCCTCGATCACCAACACTGTGTGTTACTGCACAGGAAACTATTGACAGTGATAAGAGGGAAGTAAGAAGTAAAAGGGATTTGAAGTGGTACATAATTTTTTAAACTACAGGCATACACAGACTATGTGCTGCTTATGCTAGAACCATTTAATAGCTTAAACGGACTAAAATAAGTAACTACACATTTCTGGATACTCTGTTAATGAAAATAAATCAGGGACTGTGGAGCGACACGAACATATGCGTTCCAACCCCCTGACCACACCATATGTGAGCATGTGAGCTGTGCCAGGTGGCCATCAGGAAGTGAATACTGCAACACAGAAGCATGCAACAGCATGAGTCAGACACTGAGATGCTGTGCCAGTGGTATACGGAACACTGCAAGTGGCCATATGCCCAGGCTGTGGAAGGACCAAGGGGCATGAAAGGTGCCTGTCACGTGGAAGCACACAGTCACAGTCCAGCAACTTCACAGACTGTCAGGTGACAGCCACAGTTGTGGATATCTGTGACCACTATGGCATGCTGCATGTAGTAGAGTCCCTGAAAATCCCAGCGGAGACCAACTCCCGCTTATGACTGGACAGTCAGATCACTGTCAATGCAGTCATTCGGGAGGCTCAAACACTTATGGCTATAAAGCACAAGTGATGTGACCTCTGATTGGCCATGAAATGAAAGCTGGCTGCCATACAATGGGTACAGCAAGGCATGGGTGGTGGCCTGCCCACACAGGTGCCCACCCACTCACCCATTGAGAGGATGGCATCCAACTTCCTATCCAGCACCAGCCTACACAGTGAGGTGGAGTGCATTGACACATTGTCAGACATGTGGCACAGTGCAGAGACACGGGTGGGAGGTATATGACAGAGTGGCACTACCAACACCCCTGTCTTTCACTTTGCAGATCTGGAGATGGAGGCCAACCATTCTGCACTTCCAGCCACCACTGTGGAGGAGGACTCACAGGGAGACAAAGATGGTGCAGGTATATGGACCACACCGTGACCAGCTGAACACATGCCAACACCTGCTGATGTACCAGCAGTTAACAACAACATGTACTCTCACCCACAGGTTGAGAGCAGGGGACAATGGACACAGCAGTGGAGATGGCCACTCCTGAGGACACAGACATGGAGACCATGCTGAAGACACCAGAGCCCATGCAGAACCTGAAACACACACCCACCAGAAGTAAACGCACAGTGCCCCCAGCCCTGAACCACTACACAGCCAGCAGTCCAGTGGTGTCGGACAGGGCACTGAGGAGCAGCTGACACAGCTCTACATACCTGGCTATGTAGGAAACCTTGTAGTCTCACACACACACACACACGCTGCCTGGGGACACAGAAGGGCCCCATGCCACCACTCAAGGGTGGCATGACAGTGGGGATGAGGGTCCCTCAGGATGCCTGACCCAACAAACATGGAGGACAACCATACGGTTCATTATGCAGACATTTTATCTTGAATTACGGCACCTGCTGGCATAGTGAGAAAACAGAGGCCCTGAAGGCCCTGACTATGGATATGCATGGTTTACAGCATGCCAATGGGAGGATAGGAGAAATCCAGTGTCTCTGGAGTGGATTCCAGCACATCTACTATCAGGGGCCTGCACAGCCAGTCAGGCATGCCACAAGACAAGTGGGGATGTGGCATCCCCCTAATGTCCAGGCAGTCACACAGGGACCAAGGCACAGCCGCATGCCACCACCCTGCCATCAACTGCAAGCACCCCCCCATTGCCATGACAGAGGGGACTGTCACAGACCAGAGGCCACCACCCTGCCCCACAGGCACAGAGACACCTGTGCAGGACATAGACATGCTGGCACCCATTGGCTCACCTTAGACATAGGAGGTGGAGGCCAACAAGTGACAGCAAGGTCCAGGGTCATCAGGTAACCAATGTCTCTGCAGGGGGGGGTAAGGCAAAATCAATGACATGCCACCTTGGAACACACTCCTCCACACAACTGGGAGGACAGACATCCAAGAAGCTGTAAGGCCACCCACATGCACAACACACAACACAGTGGCCCACACACACCTACACAGTGCCATGACACAACCCCACCACACAGCCCTGCACACCTCCCAGACACATCCCGGATCCTCCAGAATCACACTGCACACCTATGAACCCCATCCCCCGGATGGGGGGAACATCTTGGAACCCCATTCTCCAGGGCATGGGGCACACCTACGATCCCCATTCCCTTGGGTGGGGGGGGCACACCAATGAACCCTGTTCCCTGGGTCAGGGGCGCACTGTTGCTACTATCATAAATGATTCACTGCCACACATACCCCCCCTCAGCTGGCTCCATATGCAATGTACACTGTACCTCCCCAAAACCCCCACCCAAGGACATGGATTGTAACACGTAGCAGACACCAGAAGGGACACTAAGGACCCCCTTATAAGTATTCAGGATATATGGGCCTCATCACTGTGCCACTATTAAGTGCATCCTAATTAAGTACACCCTATCTCCTGAATGACTCACTCACAAAGGTGTGTCATGCCACATGGCCAGACAGTGTCTCATGACAATGGTGCTGCTGCTTATCCCCCTCCTCGTCGCCCGGTTGTTCAGACATGGGTAGCTGTTTGTGCATGGCCATGTTATGCACCATGGCATATGTGATGATAAATCTGCAGGTCATCCCAGGGACCAGCATTATCATGCCACTGGTGTGATCCGGACAACAGAACTGCATCTTCAGCATCACAATGGTCCTCTTAACGATGGCATAGGTTTTCCTGTGGGCCTCATTGTATGCTGGAGTGGGTATCCACTGTCACGTAGACACTGAGTGCAGAACAGACATGTTAGTGTCCAGAAACAGTGTCCACAGCTGTGTCATGTATGTTACATGTCCATACTCACCCAGAAGCCACCCATTGACACCACCACATGCCATGAGGTGGCCACTGAGCCTGGAGCTGTTGAATATGTAGGCTTCATGGGTCAACCCAGAGTACTCGACACACGCATTTCTGATGAGACCATACACATGACAAACAAGTTGACAGTTAATGCTGTGGAATGCCTTTTGGTTTCTATACGCCCCCTTGTCCATGGTAGGTGCTGTAATTGCCATATGGGTACAACTTACAGCACCCAATACATTGTGCATGCCATGCATGGTGTGGAATGCATCCTTAGTGGCACAAATCCTGACAGCAGACGTGGGGACCATATATGGTCATGCACATGATGGAGTAAGGTGTCTTTGACCTGATGCAGGGCTCTTGGCACAGACAATTGGCTGACACCAGTGACATCCCCAGCAACCCCCTGGAAGGACCCTGTGGCATAGTATGACAGGGCTCACAGCACCTTTGCTTCAATGGACATAATATATGACCTTATTTTAGGTTCCAGCTGTTTGAAGAGTATGTGACAGAGGCCAGAGGTCTTATCATGGTCCGGGCTGAACTGCTACATGCACTGTATATCACAGAGCTGAGCCACAGTGACACATGGCCTGAATATACACAGCTTGGTGTGCCTACTCATAGCCCTTTCTCTCTCCCATTCATCCTCCCATAGGAGAACATTCATGTGCAGTCCGGGGCACATCCTGTGGACCCCCATGTAGTAACAGTGCTACTTGTATGTACAGCTACACCTCACTGTACACACTACTTTGTATAATGTTGAGCAG
The DNA here is from genome assembly GCA_016271365.2 of Neoceratodus forsteri. Lineage (NCBI taxonomy): Eukaryota > Metazoa > Chordata > Ceratodontiformes > Ceratodontidae > Neoceratodus > Neoceratodus forsteri. The sequence continues at coordinate 86,147,918 of CM028138.1, forward strand.
CTGCTGCCACAACCACAGGTCCTTCTTTAAGTGGTCTGTGACCCGGCATGCCATGGGGGTGTCGGAGGGCATTGACACAAACCATACCATTCTGTGTCTCGACATGGTAGTGGCTACAGCACAGATGCTTCAGAGCACATCAGCTTCAGAGGTGGGATGTCATGAGTATACCCCTGAAAGCTAATGAAATTGTCTTCCACTACATATACTGACAACCCTGAGGGGGAGAATATATGGACAGTGATGGAGCCAGAGGAGGTAAGTGGCTGTTTTATTACTGTACTGTGTGCTATTGTCATGTCCATGTCTCACAGGTACAGGCAATGTGGTGTACCCATGGTGTGTACTCCTATTACATGTTGCATGCCCTACAGCACTGGTATTCTTCTTCTGTCCTCCATGGGTGCCCCTGTGTGCTGTGGCCTGTGTGGTGCATCTACTGTTGGTGTCTGTGCATGTCACAGGTGTTGTGTGCTGTGCTGCTAACCTGTTCCTCTCCCCTTGTGTCTCCAGAGGACTTCTATAATTGGCCAGACATCATTATCCTGGAAAATCAGGAGTAGCCAGATGGGGCGACATCCATCATGGTGGCACCGTGTTGTAGGCGTGTTCCACTGTACCTCCCTTTCTTCTTTTCCTGGGGAGGAGGGTGCCCATGACATCCATTATAAGGATGAGGTGGGGCTATGGGCCATAGCAGAGACCTCCAAGTTATGCACAGCTGTTGACTGTGATGCATGTGTATGTATGCTGTTTAGTTAGTCAGTTAGTTAGTTAGTTAGTTAATACTTTATTGCTTAATATTGCAACCAGGCACAAAAGTACAGGGTGAAGTTCTATACAGCATAAAAAGATAAACTTTTACATATAGCAGATCCAAAACGTAAAATTATACAATTTTAAAACAAGAAAAGGATAAAAAAAAATGACATTAATTTCACCACATTCAAATATTGCACAAAGATTTACTGTAAGTGTGAGTTCTTACCATAGGTTTTTCCCACATCTCCTTACTTCACAGATTATACCCAGACATATTCCTCAATGCAAGTAAATAATGCAATTTATGGTCAGGCTCACAAATTTTTTAAAAAACCTCTATAGCCATTTTTTTCTCTTCTAGTATCTAACCTATCAAGCCCACACTTAATCAAGGCTTCCCAATAACTCACATCCCACCCAACAATTACTCTTAGTGCCTTTTTGTACTCTTTCCAAATCTTCAGATTCACTTTTGGTGAAGCCACTATGCCACACAGCAGCTCCATATTCAACCAGCAGTCTAACCACTGTAGTAAAATAGTAAACCAAATTTGATTCATTCAAACCAGCACATCTCATAACAGTTAAAAAGTATAACCTATTTGCTTTCTTTACCATGCTTAAAAGTGTTCCGCTCAAGAAAATCATTCTGAAATATAAATCCCAAATATTTCACTTTTCTTACTAGTTCTACCTCCTCACCCCCAAAAGACAATCATTTTATCTCAGTCCATTTATTTTGCTTACCAAAACATATGCCTTTGTTTTTTGTAGGATTGATTTACATAAAATTATTTTCAGACTACATCTCTATATAGTCAAAGTCACTTTGCATAGTACTATGTTCAACATTTTCCCAAATATCCAATATTGTAGAATCATCTACGTACTTTATATATGGGCCCTTCGTGTCTAGATCACTTATAATCAAAAATAATAACTGCCCCAATCTAGTTCCATGAGGGACCCCACCACACACACACCCACAACCTCAGATTTCATGCCTTCCATCTCAATCCATTGTGATCTTCCATGCAAAAAAAATGGCCACCCATTTTACACTCTGGCACATGTAAACTTTGTAGTTTTTGTATTACCATCCCATGAGCAATACGATCAAAAGCTTTTTTATAATCTACCAAAACAGCCCTTACATTATTTCCTTTATCCCAAGCTTTCATAGTTAGTTCAAAAAATTTTAAAGCAGCATCAATAGTTGAGCAACCCAAGGAACCAAACTGATTTTTGTCCAAAACCCCCTCCACAACCTCCATAATCCCTCTACACATAAACATTTCACATGCTTTCGAAACTATACATAAAGCAATTGGTATAAAATCTGTTGACATATTTTTAGGTGTCACAGTTTTAGGAATGGAAACAACCTTTGCCTGCTTCCACTGTAAAGGAATTTCACCACTCAACATTGATCTACTAAAAATATGACACACCTATGGTGCAGGCAGGTCAGCACCTTCCTACCATACCCAATTTGGAATAGCATCAGAGCCTACAGCCTTATTTATCTTAATCTTTTTTAATTCCTTTGCTGTTTCTTCCACAGATACTAAGTATTTATGGGGAACCATTACTCCTGAAATATACTCTTTTCCAATGGGAGTAAGTCTTTACTTAATTCACCAAATAATCTATTTAAGCAGGCCAAAAAGGAAACACCTTCATGTCTCTCAGAAAAACTACACATTTGCTCCCATCTTTTTATTTGGTCACCTTGTTTTCCCGTTCCCCAAGAATTCTTTTGTGCTTTTCCACCACTTTTTTGGGTCAGATTTCCCTAACCCCTCCAATTTCCTTTCATAAAAATTCCTACATAACCTCTTTCCTGTGCGATTTACCTGATTTCTCAACCTATGATATAGAATAATATCATTCCTCATAAATGCTGCTTGCCATTCATTTATCAATTTTTTTATACTCCTCAGTAACCCATGGTTTGTCACCACCTACCTTTGTTATTTGTTTTGTAGGCATTACTTGATCTAGAGCTTCATTAACTATGGATGTCACCATCTCCCATGAAGCATCTGCATTCCTATCCCCAAATTTTGCCTCCTGTAATTTACCAGCTATCACATCCAAAGTCTGACTCTTTCCCTGGTAATCTTTCTACATTTAAACACCCTTTTCTCCTCTTTTAACCTTCTACATCCCTCTGAATTATGGGTGACCCCCTTTTGCCTGACACCCCGATGGTGAAACATGGAAAATGACCACTACAGCGACAGTCGCTGTAATGGTCCGTTTCCATGTTTTGCTTTCCCCCACTGTCCTGCCCCTTCCCCGGACCAACTCCAACATGGAGTTGAGAATTCTAAAGTCTGGGGGTGCAGGAGGCACAGCCCCCCACATGGGGGGGATGTGGAGGGCACAGACCCCCACAGAAAACACTGGGGGCTTGGGCACCACAATACCTGGTGCTTCCTTGAATTATTTGCTAGCAATACAACTTTATGGTCTGGTAACCCAATAGATGGTGCAATTGTTGGTTTAAAAAAGAATTCAGTTAAATTTGTTATAACCACATCTAACACAGTTTGTCCCCTTGTAGGTTCCTCAACTATTTGTTTTACAATGTTGTCCCACCATATCCCCATCACTCACAACTATTCTCTCTCTCTCTTGCTCCCTCTCTCTCTCTTCTCTTCCAGGGGTACCATGGACCACTCTGGTGCCTGGTTCTGGAACTGCAGGGGTACACTGACACAACGTGCACTGTGTCCAGTGGGGATTCCGAGGACCCTGATGAATGAAGGGAGGGCAATGTGTTGCTGAGGAATGCATTTGGCCTGTGCAGCCCATGTGTCATTTATGAAATAAATCTTTATTTTCATATTTAAAAAGAAAGCATGTTTCAGAGGAAATTCTGCACCAAAGGGTGGAAGGCTCAGGGGGGTAATGTTAGGAAGTACTTTTTCACTAAAAGGGTGGTGGAGCCATGGAACAGTCTTCCAGCAGAAGTGGTGTGTGTGAAAACAATACGGCTGTTCAAGAGTACATGGGATAGATATAAGGGTACCCGGGAGATGTGAAGAGCAGGACAGCTGCAGATCAAAAAGGATCTGGGGCTACAGCAGTGAGCAAGGAAATGGGCAAACTGGGTGGGCCATATGATCCTTATCTGATGACAGATTCTGTGCTTCTATATTTATACTTGTGTCCACATCATTAAGGGCAGTGGTGTGTGTCCAGCATCAAGGTCTGTGGGCAGGGGGTTTGGGGGTGATATGGGTTCCTGCATTACACATCTCAGTTGTCAGCCCTCTGCACCTGGTGCCATCTGTGGGGGAAGTGCCTGGGTGAGCTGCAGGGGGTACACTGTCCCTGCATCCATCCCTTTGGTCTGTGCCATGTCCACATCATTGGCAGACATTAGTATTCCCCACAGTGGAGCAGCCATTCAGGGCATGGGGTGTCTCTGTGTTCTTTACAGTGCTTGTCATGTGTGACAGCAACTTACACTGCCTCTGTCTTGTGTCTGCCCATGGTCCACATACCTGTGTTGGCGGCCATGTCCCTGACTGGGGAGGGCAGACATGGGTCCATGCTTTCTGTTCTGCAGCATTTCCCTTCATTCCAGAGGCACTATTCAGGTGCATGGGTTTTGGGGGAACCTGGCTACACCTGCCTTAGGGACCTGGCACCTCTGTGTCCATGTCACACATTACCCATCATGCTCTCTGTGGTAGTCCCCAGTATTTATCAGTGGATAGTGTGCAGTACTGTGGGTGTCATATTTTGTGTCTGTGTCTGTATATTGCACTATATTGTGCTTATTGTCCTACACCTTCCCCAGTGCCAGTGTATGCTATGTCCATCATTTGCAACCTGACAGGTATTGCCCTGTGTCCTATGTGCTGCAGCATGTCCACTCACTGGGTTCTATCTGGTGCTGTGCCTTTTGAGCCCTACTTGATGGCCATTCCTTACTGCACTTTGTGTGCCTGTTTTATGTTTACAGCTGCCCTCCATCTTGTATAGTGATACATGTCATGGCCCACATGTCTAGGTGATGTAGTGCACATCATGCATGCATCAACAGTGCGGCATGCACACCGCTACATGGTCACGCCCCTCAGGTACACACAACTGTGTCTGGCACTTAGGTACACATCTGCCCTCACTGCACCTGGCACTTTATCATTCATGAATACCATCTTGGTGTGCCATGCATTGTATACTGTTACACATGTCACTTATGTGTCACACATCTGTGGAATGTGACTTTGTGAATAGGCCCCTATATTTGTAAGGGACTACACCAGATGGAAAAGAGTGTTGAATAAGTCTTTTTCATATTTATCTGGAAAAGAAATACGCACATTTATAGGAAAGAGTTTTTTAAAGGCTAATTTGCTTGACTACTGTTACAATTACAAGGCAAAAGTGAGATGGTATATAGAGACATGAAGGATAAATGGTCAAAATAAATTAATAGTGATTTAATGGAGATACAGTGGGATTTTTTTTTTACAATCAGTATACATGTACAAGGCCTCTAGAGACAGATCTGTCCAGTATAAAATTATTGACAGGGCATACCATACTTCATGCAAACTTTATCAAGTTAAACTTAACAATGATGCAACTGTTGACATTATCCCAGTCCTAAGGCACACCTATTACATTTGTTATTCATGTAAAGTGGTTCAAAGTTGGTGGAATAGTGCATTCAGTATAATTAGCAAGATCAGTCAGATACGATTGAAAATCGACCCATTATGGATTGTATTAGAAGGTTTTAATAAAAATAAGTTAACCATGTGGGAATTTATCATTTATAACACTAATAACATCTTAGTGAAAAGAGTAATTTTGATGTATTGGCAGTCAGGAAACTCAGCAGAACCATTCCCGTTGTGCGAATGGAAACAATTGTTTCTGACAGCACTATTCAACAATAATTTTTTCTCGAAGGATGACCAGTTCTGGAAGCTGTTTAAGTTAAGGATAAGAGAATGGTCACAGAATCTTTTGTATCTGAGTCGTCTTGTGAAGTAGTTCCACATTATTAATCACAGTTAATTCTGGTTGGAACATACAGAAATATAATTCATTTCTGATTATATGTGTGCATATCTTGCTGCTTTGCATAATCATATTTATGCATATTTATATATGATATTAATAGTATTAAATTCCATTTTTCACTAACTATCTAGATTTATAATGGAGTTTCTACATATTTGCACTTCAGATTTATATGTGTATGTCATTTGTCATACCCATAATGTATATAATCGTATTAACTGTATGTTGCTGCTCATTCCTATTAAGTTATTAATGGCAAAAAAAAAGAAGGGAGGATCTTGTTCTGTTTTTTGTTAATCTTTTAAGAGGATTTGTAGGCAATTTGAACTGGACAAACCTTCTTGGGCAATGTACATTTTGCCACTCCTGGACAGAGCATTAGAAACCTTCACCAGGTTGGACAGTGAGGTTGTATGGACTACAATAAAGTGAAAACTGTCCTGTTAAAATGTTTTGAATTGACTCCTGGGGTCTATAGAAATAAAATATAGAGAGGCATTGGGAGATAGCTATTCTGAAAGGTAGGTACAAATAAGCAATCTGTTAGAGCAGAGGTCAGAGGATGCAAAGGTTAGCTCTGTGGAATAGATAAAATATGTTTTCCTCATGGAACAGTTTTTTCAAGATTGTACCAGAAAAACTGAGAGTTTGGTTACTGGATAGCATACCTAACTCCATGAAGGAGGCAGATGAGAGGGCTGATCAGTTCTTATCCAGCCAACCATACACTAACTGCAAAAACAATGGGAGATGGACAGTAGGTGGTTTTAGGGGAACCAAGGGGGGCAACCTGAGGAAAGCCAGCCCGTGCCTGAACAAAAAGGGAAGACAAATGGTTTGAAAAGTAAGGAATCAGGGGACTGCAGGTGCTATATCTGCCAAAAACTTAAGACACCTGTCATATGACTGTCAAACAAACACAGCAAAAGGGGAGAGTGCAGCTGGAGGGGGTAGCTGAGGAAGCTCCCACCAACTATTGGCATGTACCCAGAGTGCAGTTCCCACTAAGTCCATCATGCATCCTGTGTTAGCAAATGGAATGGTAACCCAGAAATTGAGGGATACTGGGGCCTCCATTTCAATGGTAAAACAGGATTTTATTTACAAGGAACAGGTCCTGCTGGGCCAGTTTTCCATAATTAGAGAGGTGATGGGTCCTGCAGTCTCAGTGCCTATAGTTCAGATCTTTCTAAGCTGAAAAGGTGGTCAGGACATACAGGTGGTGGGTGTCGTACCAGACCTGCCTATTGGTGAAATTATGGATAATGATTTTGACAGTCAGGCCAACATCATGCATCACTACTCATAGTAATGCTAGGGGACCAGCTCCTGCAGTGCAGCTGGAAACAAGCCCTCCCTCAGAAGCAGGGAAAATTGTAGCTGAAGAACAAGCTGAGAGCAGTGGTTCTGGGCCATAGCTACAGACTGGGAGAGCACAGCTATGAGATGCTGTCCCACATAAGAGTGTTTTTTAGGGAAGGTCAAGCATGTGGAGCTGGGGAGAGCTCAGCAAACTGGTGCATCAATACGGACATTAAGGGAGTTGGCCACCAGGGTGGAGGGTGGCTCTTAGGGTTCAGAGAAAAGGGAAGCATACTGTGAGAATGGACTCCTATATCAAGAGTGGGTTCCAAAGGTAGGGCCAGAGGAAGGGATACTCCAGCAGATTAGCTTCTAAGGAGTGCAGGCAGCATCTTCTGGCCTTGGCCCATGATATACCCTTTTCCAGGCTTTTAGGAGTTAGCCATACAAAAAGCAACTAATTAACAATTTTTATGGGTCCAGTATCTTTAAGGATGTGGCCAAGTATGGATGGACTTGTCCACAGTGCCAGAGGATGGGAATGGTTGGAGACAAGGCTAAGGTGGCATTGATTTCCCTGTCTATCTCTGAAGACCCGTTTTGGTGAGTTGCTGTGGACATTGTGGGGCCACTCAGCACCCCAAACCACACAGTCAAGAGATACATTTTGGAGGTTGTGGACTATATCCATGAGGTACCCAGAGGCTGTGGCCTTGTCCTCCACTGAGGTGGCAAAAAATGGCCAATGAACTGCTGGGGATATTCATCTGAGTGGGTTTTCCCCAAGAGACTCTATTGGACCAGGGCACCATATCTCATCTGCCCTAATGGCTAGTCTTAGAGAGAAGTGTGGGGTGTGGCAATTCAGAGCATCTCCATACCATCCCCCGACTAACTGTCTGGTCAAGCAATTTAATGTGTCACTTAAATCTACGTTAAGATAAATCTATGTTAAGGGCATTCACCAACCAGCATGCAAAAGAGTGGGACAAGTACTTACCCCATCTCTTATTTCCATATAGGGAAGTCCCCAAGGAGTCCACAGGGTTCTCACCTTTTGAGCCCCTGTTTGGGTATAGGATTGGAGTCCCCTTGATTTGGTAAGGGCTAAATGGAAGAGTGCGCTTGCTCCCCACAGGGAATCTATTGAAGAGTATGTCCTGAATTTCAGGTCATGGCTAAAGGAGCTTATTGGGATTGCCCAGGAGCACCTGGCCACTGCTCAATAGAGACAGAAGATGTGGTACAACCGTGGGACTAGAGCCTGTGAGTTTGAAGTCAGATGATGGTGGATGGTACCCATCCCTGTCTGACAAAATAAATTGCAGGCAGCTTGGGAGGGTCTTTTCTTAGTGGTCAGGAAGGTGAACAATGTTAAAGCAGCAGTACTTGCTAATAAACATGCACATTTTTACAGTAATAAGGTTGGTCTTGCAAAAATATAAAGATACATATTTTCATTTTCATTTTCTTTCATCCCTGAATCAAGATATGGGGTCTTAAAGTTTTTTAACATTGCCATGTCCATGCCACACCCATGCCATACCCACCATGAAACAAATTAAATATTTTGTGATGTTTACTATCAGAAACATGCAGAAGAATCATCCTAATGCAACTACAGCATTAATCTTGCATGCATATTCAACAGGTAACACCAGGGGAAGAGATTTTTAAAAAGTGGCGAATGGTGGCCATCTTTAATGATGTGAGTCATTAATTACAAAATCAGCTATAAAAAAAGTTTGAGCACACCTGAGAAAGCAAAAAATAAACTGATCATGAATCTTAGTTTGTCAGAAATACATTTATGCTAAAAAAACCATATGATGAATTTTTTCACCGACTAACAAATACTGCTGCTTTAATTACAAAGTGGAGTTACCTGACATTATGAAGCCCTACCATGACCTGGACAAGATGGTCCTTGCTGTGTGCAGCTATTTGAAGGAGGAGGTAGAAGCAGCCCCACTGGTGGATCTTCTGGCAGAGGTTAAGGGAGGAATCCCCAATGGATGCTGTCACCTTCTCAGAGTGGCTGACACTGGCCCAATCTGCTGAAATGCATGGGGTGCTGCATACATTTTTGCAAATATTCAGAGGGAAACTAGGGTATACTACACTGGTGGAGCACCATGTGGATACAGGGTCCCAGACCCAACTGAGGCAGCCACCCTACAGAGTACCCAAGGGAGAGAAACATGCCATTGAGGGAAGAGCAAGGAAATGCTGGATCCTAGGGTAATCCTAAAGTCCAGTAATCCTTGGGCCTCCCTGCTGGTACTGATCCCCAAGAAGAATGGGACAAAGAGGTTTTGTGTTGACTATCACAAGCTCAGTACCTGTACAGAGTCAGATACATACCCCATGCCCAGGACAGATGATGTGCTAGAGAGGTTAGGGAGAGCCATGTCCCTGACCATCAAAGACCTGATCAAGGGTTATTGGCAGGTACCTCTGACCAGAAACCAGAAAGAGCTTAGCATTCATCACACTGTTTGGCCTATTTGAGTTTCAAGTAATGCCATTCGGGATGAAGAATGTGCCAGCCACATTTTTAACAGATCATGGACCGCACTCTGTCCATGGCAGGAGGCTTTGCTTTGGCATACATGGACGATATTGTCATCTACAGCCAGACATAGAAGAATCACATCAGGCACATGAATGAGTTGCTCCATCAACTGAAGGCTGCAGGGCTGATAGTCAAGGTGGACATGTGCCAGATATGGATCACATAGGTGCCATACCTTGGGCACAGGGTAGGGAGGGGTACATCTGGCCTGAGCATGTAAAAATTGAGGTCATACAGGGATGGGCTACACCCACCACAATGAAGAAAGTACAAGCCTTCCATGGGATGGCAGGGTAGTATGAAAAGTTTGCGCCACACTTTAGAAGTATGGCCCAACCCCCTGTCCTATCTCACTAGAAAGAAGATGCCAGACAAAGATCACCGAATGAATCACTGTGAGACAGCATTCCACCAATTAAAGGAGGCACTGTGATGGGTACCTGTGTTCATGAGCACTAACCATTCTCTGAAGTTCCTTGTACACATGGATGTATCTGATCATGGGTTAGGATGGTTCTAACCGAGGTCAAGCATATGGGGAAGGAACACCCAGTCATGCACCTGAGCAGGAAGCTGATGCTTAGAGAGGAGGCCTATGTTACAATTGAGAAAGAGTGTCTTGTGTCATCTGGGCCCTGCAGAAGCTGCACCTATATTTGTATCAGAGGGTGTTCATGCTGGTCACTGACCACACCCCCTCACATGGCTCCACAGGACCAGTGGGCAAAACCCCAAATTGTTAAGATGGAGCTTGGTGCTGCAGTCCTACAATGTGGATATTAAGCACCAAAATGGATCACAGCATAACAAAGGAGATGGTATGTCAAGGCAATAACCAGTGGTCCAGTAAAGATGCTTTAAAGAATTAATGGATTTTTAAACAAAAGAGAGAATTGGGAGAATAGCAGGTAGACTAAACCTCCAGATATGTAAAACATCATTTGGGGTCACTGAAACACTTTTTTTCCATGGGATGGAGAGGAAACAGATGTAAAGCCTAGGAAATGCTTGTTTTTATCTTACTAGTTATGTTGTCTATAAAATATTTTAGTGGTGGGATGTCTGGGGTGAATTGAAAAGTGCCTCTTATTGTAGTCCCAGGCCTTTTGTGTGAGCATTTCTAGGTGCTGATACAAGTGGGGTACAGATAGTGACAATTTCTGCCTGGTAAAAGCTCTTCATTTTGAGTCAACTGCAATGGGATAGGCCCGTTTTCATCCAAAAAGACTGTTTCGTCCATAAACACATGGTTGGTCCAGTGAAATTTCACCCTGCCAGGTAGGCATCCAGGACAGCAAAATGACCAAGCCTCAATCTGCAAAACCAGTCAAAACTCATTCTGGGAAGAATGTGGTCCTCAGAGATCAAAGGAAGATCCAGGATGTGATGTCAGAGCAGCCTGTATGATGATGCGGATATAGTGGGCCAATCAGCTGAAGGTATTTCCATTGTATGTTTATAATGAGAATGCAGTTGTTTTTAGACATTGAACTGATAACATCACAGGTCTGAATCTACCATAACTCACCAGCTACAAGTTGGGGGTTAGCCTCTTCTACTCAAATTAGAAATTTAGTTAGCTTTGAGTTAGGTTTCTCTGCATGATCTTTATTTTTTCAAATGTGTTTTTTTATCTCTAGAATACTATATTCCCCATGGTCTTTAGTATGTATAATCCTGTAACATATGTAAATATCGTGGAGTATTTAATGTTATTTTTATATACTTCATGCTTTTTGTGACTGAGTCTTTTATGGTATAGATAACCAGGGGTAAATTAGCAAATCTGCAATCGATTTCCGAAGGGACAGGCTACTAAAACTACTGTATCTTAAGCAAAATTGTCCTCAGCTGTGACAAAAAGGGTGGGTCATTTGCCTTTTAGGAAAAGGCATTGTACTGTGTGAGCAGTGGCTCTAGTAGTGTTCTGACATAAAGATACCCCTAGTGAGAATCAGGCTGAGTGGTGGCAGCATACCAAGGTAACCATTTAGGCATCTGAAGGGTTGCAAAAACTGGTAGCAGTGCAGACTGATTTCTGGAAGAGAATCAGTCTATGTAAGACACATACAAGTGTAGGGCTTAGGGGCAGACTGGGTGGGCCTAGCGGTCCTTATCTGCTGACAATTTCTATGTTTCTATATCAATGCTGAAAGTGGAAAATAAAGCCTATAGCCCTGAAGTCTACGTGTATGATTAGATTTCTCCTGGATTACAATAGGGTAGTTGCTCATCCTCAGCCATGTCATTCCACAGTGGCAATCACAAAGAAATCATCGTGTAGTCGCTATTCAATTCTTCCAGAAGTACACAAACACACACACAACTTATAAAATAAATTGATCCTTTGCATTGTGGGGGTATTTTACAAGAGACACCCCAAATCCACTGAAAGCATAATGCAGTCAGTGTGTTGGAAAGATCAGCTGTAGTGCATCTACTTGAATTTAGGGAACCAGTGTTCTGGCCAATTATTTAAATGAGGACATGGCATCTTCCTAATAGCCATGTCCATTCCCAATCCTCAGTGCCACTCAGGTCAGATGGGCAACCAGCAGCAGTGGAGGTTGGGGATGGAAAGGAATGGGATAAGGCAGTGTTTACAAGTTATCCAGCCACTGTGGTAGTTTTAGTAGCCAACTGATGCGTCCCCAGGCACTAACATTACTTCACAATGAGTCCAACCACCACAAGCCAGAGCACAGCCCAGCAAACACACCACCAGCACTGCTCTTGAATTTGTTGCAACGAAACCAACTACACTGCCTGGGCCATTTCATACCCGGACTAAACTGCCACCTACTCACCCAAGCTCTTTAAGAATCACATGGCCCTTACTCTTCAGCTATTCAAAATAGCTTGAGACTGTGGCTTTCGAAGATTCTTGTGTACAGCAAAGGCCAAATATAACATACCATCACAATACACATTTTCTTGGCATGTTCACTCCAGAATGTATGAGGCAGTATGTACACAAATTGGGACACTTCTGAAGGAGGTAGGAGGGGTTATGCATATTTCACTGGTAAGGATGAGCCAATGCTGAATTTGTATTCAGTGAGTGTGACAGAATTTCTTACTTTTACCTTCAGTTTGGGCCAGTTGAACTTATAAGACCATTTTGGGAACACTTCGACTTTCAACCAGTTAATTAAAAAACACTTTAGCACTTCTCTGATGGCAAGGGCTAATCCATGACCAACCTTTCACTTTCTTTAGTTATCCTCCTACCTTCTTCTCCTCCCTCCCCAGACACTTGTTTATCTAAAAAAAAAATACTGCTCCAGGCTCTGTGCCAGTTGCAGAGTGAGTATTTTTTGAAACTTTGACTGAAGGACCAGGGGCATGGTCGTGGTGGCGGAAGAGACTGAGATTGACTGGTATAGGTAAGGGGTGATGGAGGGGTGCCCCTTACCCCTATTTGTAACCTGCTAAATGGCAATACCAAGGATCCACAGTGTCTTTATTGTGGCAGACAGCCTCACATATTTACAGCAATAGGAAAAGTGCCTTACTTAATGTATCAGTTATGAAGGAGAAGCAATGTGGGGAAAACATTCTATGGTTCCTCCAGTCACTGCTGAACATTTGGATATACCCTCAAGATCTGAAGGTGGGCATGTTTTTGTTGTACACTGGCAGTAACATGATGAAGGCGATGGGTGATTGGGATTTCTTTCATGGGCCTTGTTTTGCACCCACACTAAATCTTGTGATGAGTCATGTGCTCGATTAAAATGTACAGTTAAAAGAAACCCTTACAAAAATAAAAGTGTGCTATGTACATGCAGAATGCATGCCATATGCTTAATTGTGCAATGTTTGCATGCAGTTCACATACACAAAGTGAACCTAAGCGAACCAGGTCTAAAAAGCAAATCAGGTTTGCATGCTGCAAGCTTGACATGTGTGCAGCAGACAAGCTGGTGTGAACATCTTCTAAAAAATTACATCAGATTCGCATGTTGCATGCTTGGCATGAGTGCAGCAGTTAAACTAGTATGAATATCATTTAAAAATCACATTAGGTTCACATGCTGCACACTTGCTATGTGTGCAGCAGCTAAGCTGGTGCAAATCTCATCTAAAAAACACATCAGTTTCTATTTCTTATACTACTGCTAGCAATTAGAGCAATTAAAATACATTTTCATTGAGTTCCCATTAAAATTAGGTAAACTCATTAATTCTGAACCTTCTGTAAGTTGTTTAATGGCTTTTGATTGTTGTCATTAAATTTCCATTAATTTCTAAAGTATTGTTTGCTTACTGCATTAAATGCATGGGATATAGTCAGCCAACATCCCCTATTCCAGATGTGCAAAGAGGGGCCTCTGTGTTGTGAAGCCTGACTTTTTATTTTGGGCCATGCAAATCCCCTTAGGCATATTTAGTGCTACAAATGTGTTTCTCCATGACTATTTTGGATCACTTAGTTTCCCTTTGTCATTCTATGTGGAGCATATACACTATCGCCTTGCTCAGCACTCTTTGTGCTGAGTAGGGTCTTGGAAGCATGCACCATACCTCACATTTTGTCACTAAAATGAGGGACATAGAAACTCAGAATGAGGGTCAATGAGGGACACTAACCCCACGATGATCAGGCTATATCCTGAAACATGGAGATACAGTACTTCAGAACACAGTGGAAACCATTGCATTTACTTGTACTGATGTTAGCACATGAGAATGAATTTCTACTATAAACCAGGGGTGCTATTTAGGTAGAACAGAGGGGGTCAGTTGCCTCCCCCCCCCCACACACACACACATTTGTTCCTAGGTTGTTCTTTTGGTGTGGCAATAATGGCATTACAGTTGATACATAGATGTTGATGGCAGATTTGGATTAAATCTTTTGCACAATAAGTGCCCCCCCCTGGCCTGTGTGTGTTCATGCTGCAGCTGCACTCCTGGCTCAACTGTGTCTGTTTAGTGTTGTCTACACTCTCTGCCTATTAGCAGTGGCACCCACCATCACACATGCTGTGGAGGAGCTCTAGCCAAGCAAGAGTGCATGAGTCATGTGAGTGTCACACTGTCCTTCCCAGCACAAAGTAGACAGGCTGTACACTATAACTTGGATGACTCAGTGAGCACTGAACTCTCAATAGCAGTGCTGTGGTGGCATATTTTTGTTGGTCTACTCTTAGTGAATTTCCATCTCCCCTAATGGCTACAGGGGTAGAGGGTGAGCTACAAGCTAACTCGAGACTAGGCTACCTACTTACTCTACTAGGCTCACTTCACACAAAAAAAAGCACAGATCCCCATAGCAGCAAGCTAGGCCTAGCAACAGTGGTGACAGTGGTGTGGGTTGCCTTCATAGGCCTTGATCAGTGCAGTATGACAACAGCCACTGAAGCAGCCAAGTAAGTAGCAAGCAACACAGGTTGGATAGGTTTGGTTGGTGGGCTGACTTGGTCACGGACCACACTGGGGATCTGGGATGGTTGGTTCTAGCATCCAGCATCTGGCAGAAGGATGAAGGAGGAGGAGCGGACTGAAAACAGGACTGGTGGCACACTGGGCCAGACTGCAGGTTCTGGCGAGATGGCTGGGTCAGTAAAAGTAAATCATTTTTTTACAAGGGGATTGGGGAAGGAGGAAGGACTGAAATATTGATGTGTTTTTCACTTTTCTGCACCTTTGGATGGGCTTCATGACCCATCTGGGATGGGTATTGAATGGAATGGAGTCAGGGAGAGAAACTGGGAATTTTTTTGGGGGGGGGGGTCAGAACGTCAGCCAGGAAAAAAATTGGTTAGTAACTGGGTGGGCTTAAGTCCAAATCTGATGCACTGCTCTGGAGTATAGACAGATGAATTTTATACATTTAAATGTTTCCAGTTTTACATATCACTTTCTAGTCACAACAAATACATTTTACCTTTTAGCGATGTTCTTGCCACCTAGGGGCTAACTAGCACCTAGCCTCCATTCTTTGTTGGCTTCCCCCTATTGAAATCTGAAATGGCACCCCTGCCATAAAGTCTAAATTTAGAGGAAATCCTCTGTGTGAGCAGCATGTTTTCTGTGACAGATGGATGAGGACCAGAGCAGTTTTTAGGGGTAAAATGATGGCTGTCCCTTGCATTCAAGAACAGTTGAGCAGTATGGTGTGCACAGATTATTGGATAATCGGGCTTATGCCCCCATCCCAGTGAAGCTGACCTCCACTCAGCCACATTATGACACAGGGCAAGGGAGACAGCAGGGGCATGCACCATTAAAATGAATGGGAGTATTTTCTGAGTACTATTTTATACATTATTGATGGAGAGTTGGAGATTAATGAAGGTCACCACTCAACTAACAACAAGGGCCTTGTTAGTAGAACAGTGACCTTCATTATTCTCCAGCTCACCATCATAATGTATAAAATAGTAATAAAAAAATAATTCCATTCATTTCAAGGGGTACACCCCAGCAGTCTGACCCATGCACTTCAGCTCTTAAAGACTCCTGCCTCTGGCTCCCTAGTACTCAAGTAGGTGACTGTAGCAGCATGGCTGCACCTGCTGCAGTTTGTGTGCATGAGGGGGACTGGCCATGTGGGTGGGTGTCGAGTTATCGCTACTTTTGTGTTTGCCCCTTAAAGTCTGTTTGCGTGGAAGCATTCAAAACTATGGAGTGAAAATAGTCAGAGTACAGACCAGACATAAATAATTAAGTAGTTTTGTGTGTAAGTGTGTGTGTATTGGGGATGGGAAGAACCACATGTGTTTCCATTAGTATGTGAGCAACAGTTCAGCTGTGCAGCTGAGATGAGAGGAGACAAGAAAACTAAAAAAGTATAACAGTGGTTATAAGCATGCCACATGCATGCAGATGAATTCAGATTTGTATTGAAGTACAAGTGAGCCATATGTCTGCAGGCTGCATGACTTAGTAGTCAAAGGCACTGAACTGCAAATAAAGGAGACTTAGAGACCTGAAGACCTAGGTTTGAATCTCATCAGCCCCCACCTCTACAGTATGAGGTGTGATCCTGAGCAAGTCACTTAACTTTTATGTATGCAGATATCAGTGACCACTTGCTTTTTGCATGCATGCCACATGCATGCAGTCTGCTCCAATTTAACATAAAAAAACATGCTTTCCACACTTGCTTGCTGCACGCATACCACATGCATGCAATCAGTTCCAATTTAACATTTAAATCATGCTTGCAGCACACATAGCACATGGGTAGTTTTGTATGAAAACATTTTATATAATTATTTCTGTAAGGGAACACTTGATACTATATAAGACATCACTGGATAGTTCCATCATTTAAATGCACTAAGCTTCTTGTTCATTACCAGCAAAAGCACAATGTTTCTCACCATTGCTTAATTAAAGACATTTCCACAAGGTGGAGCTATTTTTTTATATTGTGGAGTGACTTGTGGAACAGCAATCTTTGTTTTGGCTATGGAGCTTGAGGATGTATTTTGTGGGAGATATCTATCATTGGTGCAGTGGTGTGTTCTGCAAAAGCTTGTTCACCTTTGCAACCATATGAACAGGCCACCAAAGCTCTCTGTACAAAATCAGTAAAACTTACCACTGTCATTCCCATGGTGAGTCAGCTTGAATGCCACACACACAAGTTATTTATGATCATCTACAGCAACCAACAAAGATAATCTATTGGTGGCTGTTGCCATGGTGGTACTGCTGGTGGTGCTGATGTTGACCGGGATGATGAAGGTGGAGGTGAAAGTGACACCACCAGTTCACTGGAGTCATCACCGCAGCAGCAGCAGGATGTAATACCCAGTAAAGAAGTGGCAGAGATGCTTCTTACACAACTTGCAGGTTTGATGGCGTAAGTTCAGATATGCAATTTGGCATGGCAGCCCTACTGAATACCAGATATAAAAACGTGTTTATTTTCCCCTGGATGCATAGACTATATCAAACAGAAACTGTTGCTTACAATTTTGATGGAGCTGCAAAAACAGCTTGATGAAACTGGTAACAATTTGCATAAAAACTTCTTGATTATATTGTTCCTCATCATCTGGCTTCTCGTGGTCCCAGTAGTACCAGGTGTGAGTAGGAGGACATGAAAGACATTTTCAAGGAAGACTTAGAGATGTTAACAGAGTACATGATGGAGGCAGCAATAGCTTCAGAAAGATGTTTAAATACAACTGTGGATAGTATCACACCGTATCGCTTCAAGGCTAGTTCCAGAGAATCTTGAATTTTTAGTCTTTCTGAAACTCAACCTTAACTATCCTTTTGATTATTCACATGTCTGACAATGGACATCTACTACTATTCCCACTCCTTCACCTCCTAGAGGCAAGTCTTCCTGGACTCCCACTGGCATTGGTACTACAGTCAAGCTTACCACTCCCACCAGTGGTGGCAGCAGCAGCACAAGGATTACTCTGATGTACACTATCACAGCAAGTCTTCCTCCTAATGAGACTAGGCTGACTGACATTGTCATCACCAAAAAGCTCAAAATGAGCATGTGTACCTCTCACACAGAGTCATCATCATCAGGTAAATAAGACCTGTCACCCCACTCATCCTGAATGAGATGATGATGGAATGAGTTACCAACTCTACACAGGCACATAGTGCTCCAGTCAGATGGCATGCAGTCAGTTCACTACACCTTTCACTGCCAGTGGGCAGAAGCTGTGTTCAAAGTTCAATCAGTATAAAAACTGAAAAAAAAATTAAGTTTAGAAAGAGAAGGAAAAAATCTTTATCCAAAATATTGTGAAGGGCAGTATAATGCAACAAATGTATTTATTTTCATGTGTTTTTTGTTTCTTGAGGCAGACGTTTTGTGTTTTTTTTGGGGGGGTATTATATTATTTGAAAAGCCCGCGGGACCAGGGAGACTACAGTAACTGGCATGGAGGTTAAACTGAGAGTACAAGGGGTTTAACTCTTGAGGTCAGCAATGAATGTTAAATATTACTATAGCTCAGCACTGGGCTGGTGGTCTTACTGGGTTGCTAACTCTGTCACACCAACACCAGCACAAACATAGCAATCCACAGCAGTGGCATGACAGCACCTCCTGCCACAAGGAAGATAAAGTAATAAATATTCATTGTTGACTTCTTGGCTTTTATTACCCACCTGTCTGTAGTCTGCTTTACTCACATCTATTACTGAATTGGGAGCCAAAGTGGTTCAGATACATTTTTGAAGTCAAACCAAATTCATGGGGACCAACCGAAGTCAAACTAAATTTGTCAATTTCCCACTTCTCCCACCCTTATTATAAGCAGTAACTTTCACTGCTAATGCAAATGGGGTTATTTCTGATATAGCCCCGGTCAAGTGTGGAGTCCCACAGGGCTCCATACTTGGCCCTGTGCTATTTTTGTTATTCATTGATAGAGTGAGCACTATTATTTGTAATGCCAGGTTTACATTATATGCAGATGATGTGGTTATTTACCAACATGGTACTTCTATTGATGAGTTGGGTAGTACACTGTCTGAAGAGATGTGGGCCATACAAAGGTGGCTTGAGACAAATAGATTGGTCTTGAATAAAACAAAGACCAAGATTATGTTGTTTGGGACTAGAACTAGGGTTAAGGATAATGAACAAAGTCTGCATGTTACTGCTCTTGATGGATCTTGTTTTGAACAGGTTACTAATTTTTGTTATTTGGGTGTTTTATTAGATCCTGTTTTAAGTTTTGAAAGTCATTTTGAAAAATATTACTTCAACAATTCATTCTAGGATCTCAGTATTGTATAGATTATGTGCTTTTTTGACTGCTGAAACTAGAATGGCAATATCAAGACAGTGCTTGGCTCCTATAATTAATTATGCTACCTTGATCATTGATTGTGCCTCAGCTAGGGTACTGGCAAAAAAAATCTGCTTTACTCCAATTAATTGGCAAATTTGCCTTAATGTTTCCTTGCTCAACACATCATTGTGTAGTTTTAAAATTAATGGGTTGGTTGCCAGTCCATTTAAATTTTAAATTTCAAATGGTAAAATTTATATTCAAAATTTTGAAATCAGGTGGTCCTTTAAGTTTGTATAGACATCTCCAATCATATAACTCAGGTTTCTTCTCTAGAAACAGGGTTGATACAAGATCTTTGAACTTGCCCTTAATGAGGACTGCTGGTGGTCAGAGGGCTTTTATGTATCTTGGTCTATTTACTTAGAATAATCTTCCAGTTGTCTTATAAGAAGCCTTAAATGTCTCCTCTTTTAAGAAATTGTTATTTGATTACTTTGAAGGTCTTGTTAAATGTGATTACTTTGGCTGATGTTATGTATTATTATTATTTTATTTATTTGTGTGTGTGTACTGTATTAATGTTCTTTAGTTATGTTTACTGTGAGTCGCACCTGTAAACAGAACTTTTTTTGTTCTAGAGTGCTAACTCATTAAGCAAATAAACAAACAAACAAACAAATGTCAGTCCATGACTGGACAGTAGGCAGCATGTGAACACCTGGCAACTAGCACCCTCCCTCTCCAAGAGTTTAGCACCTGATGCCTATGACATACCCAACCCCAGCAGGCCTCAGTGTGGTGTTCAAGAGCTGCAACACAAACTCTGGTTTCCTAAATGCCAGCATGATGCACTAATACCATGTCACTGGGTCAGCTGGTAGCTCCTATTTTAAGGAGCAGGCATCTATTAAAACACCCAGCCAGGATGAGAAAAGAGACAGTGAGTTAGAGACCATGATCAAAATGGTTACAGGCAAGATCAAGGTGGTGATAGTGGAAGATTTCAATGTGGCCAAGGAGAACTGGAGGGTGCTATCCACAGCTTGTGCCAGGAGCCAGTTAATTCTGGATGTGGTGGTTCCTGGTTCAGGGTGTCACTGAGCCCACGGGGGGGGGCATCCTGTATCTGGTGCTAATGAACAGGAAGCATGTTCAGGAAGTTCGGGTGGAGGATCCCCTGGAAGGGATTGACCACCGCATGGGCAGGAAAAAGGCAATTACTAGGAAAATGGTATTATGATTCAGAAAGGTGGACCTCAAGAGGATGGGAGAAGTGCTAAAGGATCACTTAGTTAGCCTAAGAGAGGAGTTGGAGTGGATCAAAAGTGGTCCATCATTAAGAATGGAATGACAGCTGTAACAAATGAGTGTTTCAGGCTGAAGGGAAACATTTCTAAAGCCAAAAAAATAAGTTGGTTTAGTAGGGACATGGCCCAGTCAGTTAAGGAAAAGAGGACAACATACAAAAAATTATGGAAGACCCATAGAGAAAAAAACCAACGAACATGTTGCAGGTGATACTTTTTATTGGACTAACAAAATTATTTCTGATAGTAGCTTTCGAGAGATAAAACTCTCTTCTTGAGGTCAAAGTGAAAACAGCTGAATAGCATGACTGATACAGAGGCTGGATGTGGATTCAAGACATAAACTAGCAGTTTACACATTGAAGCATTACAGTCAATTCACATTCCTAACAGACAGGAAGACTCTAATTGTCATTTGAGTGCGTCTGTTGAAGAGCTCAACTTATAAGATCAAAGGGCAGCTACATTTTAGTTGGGACCATCAATTCACATTTGTAAAAAATCAAGACAGAAAAAAGTACTATTGTCTTTAGAAGGTACCTGTTAAAAGAGCCAGATGGTGCTGATGTGATGGTTCAAGGAGAAGGCATGGGGTCATAATATGGCAGATGATACTGTGCATATGACTACTGCACAGAAAGAAACAGCATCTGACAACAACATATAGCTGTTCTTTTGTTTTGTGGGGGGGGGGCTTCGACCCCCATGCCCCCCCCCCACATCCCCTGGAATTAATGTAATCAACTCTGAGGGGGTGTGGACACTGGTGCAAGGGAAAAAAAGGAAACCTAAGAGATTCCCCAGCAGGGAATCAAACCATGATTCCCCCAAGCCGTGCACTGCAGGGTCAGGTATTCTAGCCACTCCACCATGGGAGCAGTTCGAATGAGCACCCGATCGGCAGTGCCTATATATACCTCTTCCTTCCTGGTGAGTGACAGGGGATAGTGATAGTATCACATTGCTGATATTCCCCTGTCGCTCTAATCCTGTATGCACTACCTGTAATGCGCTCCTGCTCTGTGCAGGTTAGTGTGGGCAGTTATGACCAGGTACCTAAGGGGAAACTCTGAAGCACTGTTTTAAGCATAATCACGGGTAATGTGCTAAAAAAACAACATCTTTATTAAGTCCTTTTTCTTTAGTGTCAAAAAAATTGTATCTTTTTTTAGTTCAAATATTTGCCGTTCCTGACTGTTTTTCAAGTTTCCTTTTAACACTCTGACAGTAAAATCACTGATGGCGTGGTCTGGTCTACTGGTGCATTTTCATTTTTGTGGGTAACTGTGAATCTGTGGTGATTCATTCTTGTTTTGAGTTCCTGTCAAGTTTCACCAATATAGCAGCCATCCTCACATTTTCTACATTGTATCATACATACTATGTTGCTAGAACCGCATCTTCAGCACTCGTAACTGCTCCTGTCTCTGAACATAGCCTCCACCTCTTTATTTTCTCTCCTGACAATGCCCCCCGGGCAGCTCTCCACCCAACCATCCCCTACACCACTTCCATGTCCACCTTGCCTAGGTTTAACCTGGCCAGTGCCAGCTGTTTCAATGTTTATCTACCAGAATTGCTCACTTGATACCAACTTGTTTAATACCTGCTATCGATTACATGTACCCTGTACCCAATTGTATCTGTCTGACCACATGACCACAATGTGGCGTGGCACCTCTGGTGAATGCCTACTGATTTTTGGCAAATCTGCGCTATGTAACTGAAACTCAATGTATGTCTTTATGTGACGAAGTACCTTTGTAAACTAGCCTCTGGCTCAAAGGTTGTAAACTGATTCTTAAATAAATAAATAAAGAAGAACAGGAATATGAGTTTTGGATTTTAAATGTTTTTCCATTATGAATGACACATGTCTCAAGAGAGATATGTGTACATCGTTTGCAGTGAGACCCATAAGGATAAAGATAGGGAGGAATACTTGAGGAAGACTAAGGAGGCAGGGAAGGTAGTCAGGCTAGCTATGGCCAGAAAGGAGTTACAGATAGCAGAAGCAATCAAGAAGGGAGAGAAAAACTTTTTACACTACATCAGAGAAAAAAGGGACCAAAATGATGGAATTGTGGAACTAAGAAGGGGCAGGCAGCGAGAAAGCAGAACAGAGAAGATGGAAGTTTTGAACCAATACTTCCACTCCACATTTACAAAGGAAAGGGATGGCCTAATACCCCAAGGGAGGAAGTGGGGGGATGGGCCAGAAGAAAGGATCACAGAGGACAGTGTAAAAAGAGAGCTCAGGGCCCTCAAGACTGATAAATCCTCAGGCCCAGATGGTATGCACCTGAGAGTGCTAAGGGAGCTGACAGGAGACCTGGCAGGTCCAATGGCAGATCTGATCAACAGCTCACTGGAATCGGGGGAGGTGCTACAGGAGGGGAGAATAGCATATGTGGTGCTGCTCCACAAGAGCGGGCCTAGATAGGACCCAGGAAACTGCAGGCTGGTCAGCCTGACCTCAATTGTCAGTAAGCTTATGAAGACAATCCTTACGGAAAGGCTAATAGAGTTCCTTGAGGCGAATGGCCTACAGAATGAGAGGCGGCACAGGTTCAGGGCAGGAAGATTCTTCCAGACTAATCAGTTCGACTTCTATGATTTGGTAACAAAAACAATAGACAAGGTTCAGACAGTTGGCATACTGTACTTGGATTTCAGCAAGGCCTTTCACATGGTATGTCAAAGTAGGTTGAACAGGAAGTTTGAAGACCTATGTGCAGGAGAGGAATTAACTATATGAGTGGTAAAGAGGTTGTGGAAAGGACCCATAGGATGGTAGTTGGGGGGGGGGCTCTCAGATTCAAGGGAGTTCACCGGCAGGGTTCCACAGGGCTCACTGCTTGGTACAGTGTTGTTTAATGCATTCATAAGCAGCACTTAAGACAGCATAAAGGGAAAGAGCTGTCTTTTTGCTAATGACACCAAGCTCTGCAGAAGAGTAGATATGGCTAAGGAAATACAGGTCCTTAGGGAAGATCTGGACAGGTCTGAAAGGTGTTTGGGAATATGGCAACATGGGTTCAGGGCTAAGAAGTGTAACGTCAGACACATAGGAAGCAGCAAACCAAGGACTGCCTACAAAACACAAGCATATGGAGCATCACAGATCAAAGGGTCGGTGCTGTTTTAAGACAGACATAGTACGCAACACAGAATAAACACAGTACTTGCAAGTCAAATTAAATAAAGAAAACAAAATCAAATAAATGGTTCTCAACTGCCAGAGCCCGCAGCTACAACCCAGCGCTTCGAGTCCAAGGCGTGACTCTTTGTCAGGGGGTGTGTCCTGAATGCTGGCCCAGTGGTATTTATTCACAAAACATTTAAAGTGACAATGCAGTACAAAGATTTATACTTATTACATCTCAAAAAGCCATATCATTCATACACTAAAACAGTGTAGGGACAGTCTTAAATCATTTAAACTTTATCTAACTCCCATCATATCAAAAATGTTTTTGTGACCACTAAACACAACTTATTTTAAATATTCCAGCAATAAATATGTGAACAAATTTGTTCATATAAGATGAAAAATACATAATTAATGTTATCAAATAGCAGCAGCATTGGAAAGATGGGGAAGAAATCAATAACTCAACATGAGCTCAAATTTAAGATAACACATTTTAAAGAAAAACTGTAACATCCATGCAGCCATTCAGATCAAGAGGATGAAGTGCTTGTATGGTATATATCCACTTTTTTTCACGTTTTGACAATTTTTTCAAAGTATCACCACCTCTTATATTCTCTTTTACATGATCAACCCCCATAAAAGTAAACGCATTAGCATCTTTATTACAGCGTAATTCAAAATGAATGCCTATTGGGGTGTTAGGTTCAGGTCTATGTATGGCCCTTATATGTTCTTGCATACGCTCTTTAAGCATCCTTTTTGTTCGACCCACATATATAAGGGGACAGGTACATTGTACAATATATATTACATATGTCATAGAACAGTTAATGAAATGTAACATGTCAGTTTTCTTGTTATTTATATCTATTTGTGGATGTAAAAATGTTGGCTCTTGCCTACAAAATTTACACACATTACAATGACCACAACGAAAACAACCCAAGGGCTGGGGGGTGGTGGAAGCCAAGTGGATGTAGATGCATGTTGTTTTACATATAGGCTCTTGGTAAGAGAATCTGTTACAGTCTGGGGAGGGGGGGTCCTGGTCACCAAAATTGTCAGAAGAGTATAACTTGAGGGCAATCATCACCAGCAAACTGAAACATTCGATGCTTGACTGCATTGCCGGGGGATCACAAGCAAGAGGGAAGAGGTCATATTGCCACACTTAGATATGGCATACAATACTAGCAATCCTACTTGGGAGTGGATATAAACCTGATGAAGGTGATTCAAAGGAGGGCAATGAAGATGATGCTGAGTCATCAGGGCAAGACATATGGGGAATGACTGAATAACTTTAACGTGCACTCTCTTGACAAGAGGAAGGGGTAGGACATGATTGAAACCTTCAAGTACCTAAAGGGTATCAACAAAGTGCACACTAGAGACCTCTTTAGTCCTAGTAGTATCAGGACCATAAGAGGGCACTGCTATAAGCAGACACAGGAAAGGTGCAAGTGGGAGGTCAGGAGACACTTCTTCACAGAAAAAGTGATGACAGGATGGAACATACTCTCAGAAGAGGTTGTCTCTCTAAAGATGGTGCATAGATCCAAGAGTGAGTGGGACAGGATGAAAGGTAAGGTCAGAGTCAGGGAAGTGAAGGGAAGGGAAGGGATGGGGCGAAGTGGAGGTCAGATTTGATGGGGAAGGAGCAGATCCCTTAGTAGTAACTGAGACAGGGGCTCTGCAATTTATGCAGACTTAACAGACCACAGGGCCTTCTTCTGCTTGCAGTGTTCATATGTTTGTAATAAAAGGCTCCAGACTATTATATTTACAATAATTACATTCAAATTTAAAGCAACAGTGCAATGAAAAAATGGTTTTCCATAAAAACTAGTTTCAGCTACAGTTAAAAAAAATACTAGTATACCCATTAAATGTACATGTCTAGATACCTCCTGTGTCACACACCATGAGCCTTTTTTTATTTTTATTCTAACCCTTGCCAGTTCTACAATGCTATTTCCAAGCATAATGTGGTGGCCATCTTTTTTTCTTGAGAAAAAGTTCAATTAAAACATTTATAAAATACTCAAATTTTGATGCAATTAGAAAATTATACCACCATATAAAACTGGAAGATGCCTGGAATCTTTTATACTTAAAAAAAATAGAGTCACATTTTTTTTAACTTAAAAAACAATTTTATTGAAGTTCATAAGACACATCAATAGCCTTCCTAATACAGAATTGATGTTCTAATCTCTAAG
The DNA here is from genome assembly GCA_016271365.2 of Neoceratodus forsteri. Classification (NCBI taxonomy): domain Eukaryota; kingdom Metazoa; phylum Chordata; order Ceratodontiformes; family Ceratodontidae; genus Neoceratodus; species Neoceratodus forsteri. The sequence continues at coordinate 86,174,023 of CM028138.1, forward strand.
AAAGTACAGATATAATTCTTGTCATGAGTTTCCTCTAACAATCTTTACATCACTAATCTATTTACTTAAAGCATTTGTTTGTTATTACAGAATCAACTCTAGTGACCCTCCATAAGATCAGAACCATTCAAGATGGATTATTCTATTCAAGTGGAAAAGTCTGTTGGAGATGTCACCATTTATTGCTTTAGGACATGACATCTAGATTAATTCCTGAAGTTTCTGAGTCTGTTTTTTAGAGATTTATGAGAAGGTGTCTTATATTAGTATGTCAAGCTCTTCCACAACAATAAAAATCTTTTTCAACAACAATAAAAACAACAATAAAAAAGAAAATGAGTCCTTGTTTCATTTACAATGATTAATAAAAGCAATGCCAACGAGGTAATGGATATACCCCTAATGTAAATCTTTATACACTTTATTTTTATCTGTTGAGGTGGGTCCGGGAAATTAAGGCCAAGGGCCAGCCATGTCCACCCTTTATGCTAAAACTGTGGTCATAAGTTTCAAGGGGGGATCTTAAAAGTGTATGTCACCTTTACAAGGTTAAGTCTAGAGAAGTTGTTCCAGGATTGGAGTACCTTCTCTTGTTTCCCTATACTTAAAAAAGGGTAACCACCTTGTATTAAATTTGTCTGTGGGTAGCCGAAGCTGGGCTGTGACCACCTCCATTCCCTGAATTTGTCCTATATTTCTAAACCACACACTGGGGGGGGGGGGATTCCGGCATCCAGTTTTGTGTAAGGGCATTAAGTGCTGCTGCAATCAGAATATAAAAAAGTTATTTCCCTGTTGAGGTCTTAATTTCCTGTGGAGGAAGGCCCAGAACCAGGTTCTCAAATTTTAATAAGGTGGAAAGGGAAAGGATTAAAGATACCTCTCCAGAGATGTTATTCCAAAAGGGGGTAATTTTCGGGCAGTCCCAGAAAACATGGTAATGTGATCCTATAGAATCACAGCCTTTCCAGCATTTGTTAGAGAGGTGTTTCATAGTTTTTTACAAATTCAGGAGGCATAGCCTATTATTGAATTTGCCATCAAAGGATGGTTTTAATTATCTATGTATTCAAATTTTAAATTACCCATGAATTTGTCTAGTGTGCCCTTGAATGTATCCATAGTTTTGCTCTCTACAATTGAGACTGGTAATGTATTCCAAGATTTAACCATTCTCTGAGTGAACCATTGATGTCTTTTTTTGGTTCTACAATGCACACCTTTTAATTTCATGTTATGAGATCTTGTATGTGATGTACATTGTTTCCTTCCAACACCTAGATTTTCTAGAAGTCCTGGTTCATTGAAAGCTTTATAGAGCAAACAAAGGTCTCCCCTGAGTTGTCTGTATTGTATAGAAAATAGGCCACATGATCTCAATCTGTCCCTATATGATTTATTAGTCATACCTTGTATTTTTTTAGTCATTCTCCTTTGAACTCCTTCTAATTGTTTTTTACCTTGAATTGTTAAGGGTGCGCAGAATGGGGCACAATATTCCAGGTGATATCTCACCAGACTAGTATACAATGGAAGAATAACCTGAGGTTGTCTGCTTTTGATGTTTTTCCTGATGCAGCCCATGAGTCTCTGACATTTCTCCACTTTCAAAGTAATGTTGTTCTCGAAATTTAGCTTATTATCTATGTTTATCCCCAGATCTTTTTCATTTTCTGTCACTTGTATTTTTACTTTATTTAATGTATAGTCATTTTTTAAATTGTGATAGCCCAAGTGCATTACTTTATACTTTTGCTCGTTGAATTTCATTTTATAATTTCTTGCCCAGGTTTCTAAATTTTCTAATTCATCTTGCAATAAACTGGTAGATTCGATAGTATTGACAATGCAGCCCATTTTGCAGTCGCCTGCATATTTGGATATTCAGATATTATCTGCTGTCTGCATTGAGGATATCAAAATGTTAAATAAAGCAGGGCCCAACACAGAGCCCTGGGGGACCCCACTTGTAACGTCCACCCATGATGACATGGCACCTTTAACAGATGTTCTTTGTCTACGTTTATGTAACCATGAATCAATCCATTTAATTAGTTTGTATGGGAATTTTAGTATGGCTAAATGTTCGAGCAAAATTCTATGACAGACGTGATCAAATGCCTCGGCCAGGTCCAAATAAATTACATCCACAGGTAGTCCCTCGTCCAATGCCACACTTACATTTTCAAAGAAATTAAGTTGGTTCGTTAAGCATGACCTTCCCTTTTTAAAACCATGTTGTGTACTATCTTGTAGTTCATTATGAATGATGTGATCATCCATTCTGCATAAAATTAATCTTTCTAAGATTTTCCCAATGACAAATGTCAGACTTATAGGCCGATAGTTAGACACTACACATTTTACACCTGTTTTATAGATGGGAATTACTACAGCTTCTTTCCATGCTAAGACGCATTCTCCTGATTCGAGGGATAAATTAAATAATTTTCTAAGTGGTCCTATAATTTGTGAAGCAATTTTTTTTAAGAAATTGGGGTGTATTCCATCTGGTCCTGCTGATGAGGTAACTTTTAAATTCTGCAATTCTTTCAGAATTTCTTTGACTGTAATGGGTTCGACTGTAACTTGGTTGGGGTTTGTTATTGCATTATTAAAATGTTCCTTATTAGTAAATATATTATGAAAATATTTATTGAATTCTTCTGCTATTTGAGTTTCATTTACTATAATCCCTGAATCTGTTTGCAATGGGCCAATTGTTACTTTAGATCCTCTTAAGGAGCCAATGTAGTTATAGAACTTTTTCTTGTCATCTAATGTTTCAGTTGCCAAATTAATTTCCATGTATTTTTTTGTTTGCCCTATTTTCAATTTAACTTTATTTGTACATTTTTTGTACTGTTGCCATTTTTCTTGTGATGGATGAGTTTTATATTTCTTATAACTTCTACGTTTTTTGGCAATCAATATCTTAATTTTATTGTTCCACCATAGAGGGTTTCTGTATTCCTTATTGTATTTTTTTCTGTTTGGTACCCAATTATCTAAGCAGTGTTTAAGTTTGGAGAATATACAGTTCCAAACTTGATGTGCATTAAGGCCCTCGCATTCTGAGCTCCAGTCCCATGAACTCAAATATTGTTTTATTTTAATGTAATTAGCTTGTGTGTAGTCCTTGGTTATGGTGTTCCCTTTAGTCTCTGTAACCCTAGTCTGTATGTGGAATAGGATCATATTGTGATCACTATTTCCAAGTGGTTCTAATATTCTGGCTTCGTGTACTAAGGTTCCCATGTTAGTCAGTACAATATTAATGATGTTATTGTTTCTTGTACCGTGGTGTATTATTTGCTCTAAGTTTTGATTAATTGTTATATCAAGGAAATCTTTCTCAGTGTTACCCTTCCAAGTATGTTTTATCCAATCAATATTAGGAAAATTGAAATTACCCATTAGTATATAATTTGTTTTTGGATCAAAACTGTTAATCAGTTTTAGGAAGTCAGTATTCTGTTCCTTGTTCAAATTAGGAGATCTATAGGCCAAACCAATACACACTTTTAATGATGGTAAGAGAATCTCTGCCCATATTATTTCACTATCAATATCCGTCCGCATGTTGGTGTGATTACAGTGAAATGTATAATCTTCAGAGATATATAATACAATCCCTCCATCTTGTTTATCTTTCCTGTTTTTAGTTATCTTATTAAACCCTGGTATATCGACGTTCCAGCTGTCGTCCTGGAACCATGTTTCAGTGACCCCACAGATAGAAATGTTTTCTTTGTGCATTATATATTTTAGTTCTTCAATTTTATGTGACTGGCTTCTAGCATTGAGTAACAGTACTTTTATGTCACTTTTATTCATGTGTGGGAGTTTAGTATTATTGGCTAATGCAGTGGTATTTAAGGGAACTGAAATTGTGTTTCTATGCTTCGGTTGATAAATGTTACCAAGAAGCTCATACCTCCCCCCCAGTACTAGTTTAAATGTTTGTCAAGAGAACGGGTAAGATGTTGCCCAAGTATATCATTTCCTTTTTTGCTTAGATGTAATCTGTCATAACAGAATAGGTCATCGTGGAGGTAAAAGTCTTCCCAGTGAGATATGCAGTGAATATCTTGTTTTAATGTCCAGGTTCTCAGCCAGTTATTAAATTTATAAATTTTTTGGTTGATTCATGGGGTGGCTTTAGGAATAGGCAATACCTCAGAAATCATAACTTCACATCCCAAGTTGATCAATGTATTAACTAAGGCCACCATATCTTTTTAAATTTCCACTAGGGAAATTATTAGTACCCACATGTGTTAGAACAAGGGGATTAGGGCCTAGTCCATGGACCATTGTTTTACACATATATGTTAAATCAGCAATTTTTGCCCAACTAAAAGCTGATAAAGTATAATGTGATTTGTCTGGATTATAAATGGTCCTGTCCAGTTTTTGATCATGGAATCCCCTATTATCAGTAGGTTCCTATGGTGTAGCTGAGTGTTATTGTCAGGTTCCATGTTTACAAGAATTCCACTATCACAATGATTGATATCCTTCCCTGGAATAGTATCTTTACTGGCAATATCTGTATCTAAAGGGGTAAGAAATTCTGGAGTATCATTACCTACTAATTGGTGTATTGAATTATTTTCTAAATTGATATCTAATGTTTGTAATATGGAAAATCTATTTGTAAGGGGGATGTCAAATGTAGCATGCCTTCCTTTCTTTGCTGGTTTAGTGTATTGTATGTTGTACCGCTCTTCATCTCCATCATGTGATGCATCTTCCTCTCTAATTCTTTTACTGTTTTTTTATTGTTAAGTTCTGGTTCAATTAACTCTAATGTGCAAGGAACAGGGTATTGAGGGTTAGGTAAAATACTGAGTTATGTATAGATGAGGTCAGGGAAAATGGAGACAAGTTCTCTTAGTTCCATATGTCTAATTTAGTGCCTAATCTATCTGCCATATTTCTTTGGCTAGTTTCCAGGTGCATTAACCTTTCCGTGAAGGAATTTAATTTGTTCATTAATTCGGCATTATGTATACATTTTTCACATTTGAAGTGATCTGTTGGGTCTTCCTAGGTGATTAAGTACATTAAACAGTTTATACATCTTATAAGGTATTCTCCTTCGTGTAACAAAATAGCATTTGCCATGTTCTTATAGCTATAACCCTTCACTAATAATTACTGGCTTTTATTTTTATACAATGCTCATCAGGTTTGGAATCAAGTACGCAGTGCTAGATGCTGAAATGTCACTCTATCGATATTACGCTAAATGAACTTCTACTATTACCTTACTTATTAGAAGCAAAGTCCTGAAAAGTACTTCCTTATACCTTTCCAAACTCTCCAAACACACCTAACATGCGCTGACGCACGAGTCTTTGCGCTCATCTTCGCACGCTCTGATGCATGCTTGCCCTGCTCAGGCTCACCCTGCTTGCCACAGGGCTCTGTATTTAAGGAAAATATGCCCCGGAAGTGCTCCTAGGGTTCGCGCTACTTTCCCAGTCAGGAAAATGATTAAATTACACTTTTATGCACAGATAAGGGTACTAAGTGCAGTTTCAGAGCTTAGTTTTACCCCTAGTATGCCAAACCCAGTTGTTTTAAAGTTTTACAATGAGCTGTGCAGTGAGGTACAGCACCTCTGCCTGTTTCTATAGTAACAGGGCTCCTAGGATGCCAGAGACTCGCGTTAGCGAATGTGTGCTAAAAATAACAAGGACAACACAATGGCATTATTCAGACAAGGTATATCACACAGAATCAGGGTTTAAAAGTAGCAGCAGCAGTTTCTGAGCAGTTTATGGGCTTGTGCTCACCACAGGGCTCTGTATTTAAGGAAAATATGCCCCGGAAGTGCTCCTAGGGGTCGCGCTATTTTCCCAGTCAGGAAAGTGATTAAATTACAGCTTTATGCACAGATAAGGGTACTAAGTGCAGTTTCAGAGCTTAGTGTTGCCCCTAGTATGCCAAACCCAGTTGTTTTAAAGTTTTGCAATGAGCTGTGCAGTGAGGTACAGTTCCTCTGCCTGTTGCAATAGTAACAGGGCTCCTAGGACGCCAGAGACTCACGATAGCGAGTGTGTGCTAAAAATAACAAAGACAACACAATGGTATTATTCAGACAAGGTATATCACACAGAATCAGGGTTTAAAAGTAGCAGCAGCAGTTTCTGAGCAGTTTAAGGCAGTGTGGGCAGTGATTGTAGGGGTTCTAAAAAAACAAATATTAATTTTCCATCTAAATTCTCTCCACAAGGGTGAATTAGCAGTTTTCTGTACCCCTAACCAAATGTAATGCCATTTTTGTTCTGTAAGGTTTAAGTTTGCCTCCATTTCCCATTTGAATTCTACTCTTTGTATTGCCAAAGTCCCTCTGTCTTCCATCAGTATTTTATATACCTGAGATATAAAGGATCTGGTATCTCCCGTAATGCTTCTTTGATAAGTCAATACATTTGGAGCTGAGGGTCCCTGGGATAAGTCTGTGAGGCCAATAATGCTAGTAATGTAATGTGAACATTGACAGTACCTGAAAAAATCAATGTTACTCAGATGGAATTCCAATTTGAGAGAATGATTTTAACTGGTTCCCTTCTATGAATTGTCTGGGATATTTAAGTCCCTTGGTGATCCATCTAAAAAAACATGAATCCCCAGCTGAGGTTGGAAACCCTGGAAGAAATGAAAGTGGTAGGTATTCCCACACTGGATGGACAATTTCCCTATTCTGTCTAGCTTCCAGCCACTGCAACATTGTGTGTCGAGTGAAGACATTACGAATGTTTTTTAAATCTTTCGCTTGGACCATCCATGGAAGAATGTTTAAGGGGGCTAGTTCACATTCCCTATCCCCCATCTCCAACCAACCATGTTTCTTACCGGGCATCAACATTTTGATAACCGGGAGCAACTGGGCTGCAAGGTAATATTTGGGAAGGTCAGGTAACCCCATCCCTCCCTTACCCTTTTCCTCCATTAATATTTCCCACTGAATTCTTGGGCATTTACTAAGCCATATGAAGTCCGATAGTTTTTTCCTAAGATCCTTCCAGTCCTTATTAGGGATCTGAAGTGGGAGATTGGAAAACAAAAAAAGGAATCTGGGTAGAATGTTCATTTTAACAGTCTCTAGTCTACTGGTAAATGTTAGGGGGAGCAGAGACCATCTGTGGAGGTCAGCTCATATTTGCTGTCCCAGAGCCTCATAGTTATGTTTATATAGCTGATTAAGATTTATGGGTATTTGTATTCCAAGATATCTTATCTTATGTCTGACCCACTTGAATGGGATTTTTGCTCTTAAATCTGATTTCAGAGCCTCCCCTATCAGTAGGACCTCAGATTTTTTTGTGTTGACTTTAAAGCCTGAAATGTCTCCGAAAGAAGACAGGAGCTTCATAAGATGCGGAATAGCAGTCTGTGGGTTTCCCATGTATATTAAGGTATCATCCGCATAAAGGGAGATCTTGTGAGGTGTGTTCTGAATTTCTATGCCTTCAATCTTACTATATTGTCTTACGGCCTGAGCTAGGGGCTCCATACTGAGCGCAAAAAGCAAGGGAGAGAGAGAGGACAACCCTGCCGCGTTCCCCTAGTAATGTTAAAGGGTGAGGAGAAGGTACCATTAACCCTCACTCTGGCCTGGGGGTTTTCATAACATATTTTTATCCACTGGAGAAAATTACCCCAGAACCCCATCTTATGCAGGACTTCAAAAAGGTAGGCCCAGTTCAGCCTATCAAAGGCTTTTTCCACGTTGAGAAAAATAGCCAGGGCGGGTTTGCCCTGCAAGCCACCTGATTTTACAATGTTGAGAAGTCTTCTGACATTGTCATTCATATGACAGTGGGAAATGAAGCCTGTTTGGTCAGGATGAAGTAATAATTCAATGTATTTTTGTAAACGGATAGCTAAGATTTTAGTAAAAATTTTCTGATCTTGGTTGAGCAGAGCTATAGGCCTGAAAGATTCACATTTTGTTGTTTCTTTCCCAGGCTTGGGTATAACAGTTACTATAGAGTGCGCCCAGCTTTCAGGGTCCTTACCTTCCTCTAGACAGTGATTAAATACCTCTGTCAGCAAAGGCACCAGTGGCTCAGTCAGCTCTTTATGTAGTTCCCCACTGAACCCGTCTGGGCCTGGGGTTTTCCCTGATGGTTATTAAAGGAATAATGCATGACAGGGTGTGTGTGTTGTGCTGGGATAACGCCACACCTGGGGGGAGTTGGGCATGAGGCCGCAGGCCGAGTGCATCCAATGCCCCAGGCGTGGCGTTATCCCAAATGACACACACCCTGGAGTGCATTATTCCTTTAATCAGGGTCAGAATCAGGGAGAAATCCACTATGAATTGTTTTAGCTTATTGAGAAAGGGTTTATTATTCAGTAAAGAGACATTAAGTCTTCACAAATCCCAAACGACACACACCCTGGAGTGCATTATTCCTTTAATCAGGGTCAGGATCAGGGAGAAATCCACTATGAATTGTTTTAGCTTATTGAGAAAGGGTTTATTATTCAGTAAAGAGACATTAAGTCTCCATAGTGTCTGTTTATCCCTTGGCAATAAAGAGAGATGGATGGAGATTGGTGAGTGGTCTGACAGGGTTATATTATGTATGTATGATTTGCCTATTAAGTGCAAGGAGGTGGTATGGGTGAAGAATAAATCTATCTGGGAGTATGACTGTTGAGCTGCTGAATAGAAGGTAAAATCTTTCTCCTGTGTGTTATGGGCTCTCCATATGTCTACTAGTCCCAGTTCCTTTGTTAGAGCATTTAGAGATTTGGAGGCTGTTTGAGATGTAGATATGGTACCTGCGGATCTAGCTCTCTGAGGGCAAGGTGCCGTATTAAAGTCTCCCCCCAGGAGAAGCATACCTGGTGGGAGGTCTGCTATTTTTTTGAAAATTAGCTTAAAGAAGTCCTCCTGATTAGAGTTCAGGGCGTAAATGTTGACCAAGTGGAGAAGTCTACCTTGTGACCGTATTGACAGTCTGACGTATCTGCCTTGCATTCCCCCTTCTGATGATTCTATGCTTAAATTTAACCCTTTTCTCCACAAAATCGCCACTCCTGCCTTTTTAGCATGGGGATGCAATGCTGCCACCACATTATCTACCCAGGCCCTTCTTAACTTCAGGTGCTCTGTTATAGACAAATGTGTTTCTTGTAGCAGGATCACATCGCACCGTAATTTGTTAAGCTCCTGTAGTAGCCTGGTACACGTAATGGCTGAATTAACACCCTTCACATTGTATGAACATATTTTTAAAGAGACCCTAGTTGACATATTGGAAAGAGTCGGGATCCGTTGTAGTTAGAGTTATCTCGTGGGTTGGGGTTTTTACCATAAGCAACACTATTCCAATGGTCTACCTCCAATCCTAATGAGAAGGTGCCTAGCTTTATCCTTACCTGTCTAAACCACAGCATCTTTTGTGACAAGGACTCACTCAGTAAAAACTGTACCCTTAACATTGGGTAGTAAATATGACTATAAAACATTTTAGTCATTAACAAGTGTAGAACATTAATAATAAAGAGAAAAAGCAAAAAACAGTACAAGAAGATATTGAACAATTTTTCCCTTCCCCCCAAAATCCAGAGAGAGAGGAGAGAGAGAGAGAGAGAGAGAGAGAGATCCGACATCAATTCCAATCAGAATCCACTTGGGATTCTCACTTTGGTTGCTTCCTAGGTGTAAATCCAGGTCCCTCTGTAAGAAGGAACCTAGGGCCACTAAAAGTGGTCAGTATCTGAACAGACACTATTCATCTCTCTTGAGAGACTAAGAGCTTAGGTGTTTTTGTGCTCTCGAATGTAACAAAAAAAGAAAAAAAGTCACAGAGAGGTAAGAGTTCCACCCTCTCTCCCTTCACCGTCTTATCCCAGTATCTTAAAGCATTCAATGAATCCCCCCTCCCATTTATAATCCTCAGCATAGTTTGTGTCTGCCATTTTCCTTTCAGCCAAATCAGTCCTTCTGGATAGAATAACTTAAATACATTTATGAGGTGCGATATATTCTCTATCTCACCCAGAATAAAAAATGAGAAATATTCCAGTTTAGTTCCCTTTCGAGAGAAGGTTATAGGGTATTCCCCCCCCCTTCATCAAATACCCTGCTTGTATTTGGATTCTACAACCAGAAAAAAAGAAGTGGGGGAGATTTTTGTCTGAGGCAATACTCCATCTAGGGACCATTATATGAATTTTTATTTTATTTTATGGTCATTCAGAAGAAGTAGGCATCTAACCCAGTCAGGGCCCCTTGGAGCTTTTCTATTTCACCCACCCTCCAATCTTCCCCGTATGAAAAGTGAACTAGCTCTTTTATAAAGTTTAAACTGCCAAGGAAATTAGCAAGCTATCCTGTGTTACAGCGGATTGGTGGCCAAATGAGATCCCAAGGAGCAGGGGTAGAAAAAACAAAAACCCCACCAGAGAAACAGAGGGGACTTCACTAAGCATGCTACAACTTTTAGTCATTTGAGTCCTGCCCCAAGTTCAAGTTCTTACAATTTTCCTGGGGACAGTTCAACGAGGAGGATTTTGTTTAGATCCCATCGCGTTGTTGATGTTGGTCTTCCTGCCATCTGCGCACCGTGTTATCATCGTGACATCCTGGATTACTGCATGTGGAAGTACTCCTCAATGCGGGTGTTTCGTTCCTCTCCCTACCATTTGCCATGTGCTTTTTAACAGTCTTTGCTCCAGGAGTTGTAGTTCTATCCTTAGTACTTTAATTCCCCATTCTTTTAGGAGCGGCGCTGCTTCTATCAAATTTGAGTATGTTTTTATCCCCTCTTCTAGATGTATCCTTAGCTTTGCTGGAAAAAACAACTGGGCTTTAACATTTTTCTTCTTCTCCCTCATCTTCTTGATGACTGATTGCACACTGACACTCTCCACTTGCAATGCCGGGGAGAAATCTTGCTCGAAAAAAATAGATGTGTCGTTATATTTTATGTCCTTAAGCATCCACGCTTCCCTCAGGATTCACTCTTTTGATTGAAAAAGTACCAGTCTGACCACCCAGGAATGGAGTCTGGCAGTTGGATTAGTGGGTTTCGGGATTAATGATCTGTGCACTCTATCCATTGGCAAGTTCATGTCTGGAGGGATGGAGAATACCGAATGTAAGAGATGCTGCATGAGGTCTATTGGTGTAGGAAAACCTTCTTCTGATCCCTCTGGGACTCCGTGCACCCGAAAATTATTTCGGCGACAGTGGTTTTCAGTGTCTTTGAGCCTATGGTGAGTTTCCTTGTCCCTTTGCAGCAAATATAGTAGGACCCTGTCTTCTGAATCTTGAGCCTCTGACAACTCGGATAATTCTGTAGTGTAGTCTGCTACCTTGGAGTTGATGTTCCGAACATCTTGTCGCAGATCCGCAAGGGATGATTCAATCTTTTGGACCGAGGTCAGTATTTTTTGCAATGTACGTTCGGATTTTCTTGACAAGCCTAGGTCTTCCTCTTCCATGTCGATTGATGAGTCTGAGAGAGCAGGGTCTCAGTGTGAATGAGTCGAGAAGGCCTCCATTTCTTCGTCCAATGTTAATTGCTTCAACTTTGTTTGAGAGGCGGTATTTTTTGGATTTCTCGGTCTGTGGTTTTTGGCCGACATACCCTCTTGCTCTATGACTATTTATAGCTTCAATTAAATTGATGTGTGGAGAGGATTCCACTTGATTAATCAGACGGTTGCGGGAGCTGGTTGAGTTAGGTTCCCATCAGCTCGGTGACGTCACCGGAAGTCAGAGTCACATTTTTTTGCCCAATTTCATTGCACTGCTGCTTTAATGTTTTTAATTTATTGTTACTTTCTCATGTTATTGCCCTTCAAAATGTTTCAGATTATTAATTATTTATTTCAAAACTTTTACCAGGAAAGGCGTACTGAGCTGCGGGAGGGGATGCAGGAAGCAACAGTGCAGAAAACATTAGTGCGTTGCTACAGAAGGTGTATAGTAATCACAATTATTGTGCAGGGAACACACATAAGGTGCTTAGTAATTGTGTAGCTGTACAGTGATGGTAACAGTACAGTAAGGTGCAAATTATAATGAGCAGGGTTGGCAGATTGTAAATTACAAGAACAGCATTATTTGAGCAAATAAAATTGTGGGATAATGCAACACTTATTTCTCTTGGTCTTTAAAAAAGCATCTGACTCTTTGCAACTGATCTCACAGCTGGTGTTTGGGACATCACAAATTGTTGCTGTGGAAAGCACTATGCTATTATACTGTATATGTGAAAACTATGAGATCAGTTGGAGTCGGCCAAGTGGTTTTCATGCATTTTTCTTATGCAGAATGCCAAGATGTGTTATAACCCCTGAAAAAGAACATTCAAAGTTAACAGTATTTTCTCTAGTAAATCTTCTTAATGGCTGAAACATTATTTTTATGAAAGTACTAGAGATGTGCTGAATCTTAATGGGGAAAAAGAGATTGCCACAATTTGGGACTGAAGATTCGGTTTTGCTAGAACTGAGTGGAACTTTGAAGGTTGGGCTCATATTCTGGCTGGTTGCTGTTGTTATTGTTTTGTTTTCATTTAGTCATGACTGCTTCAGCACTTGCCACTTGCACTGCATGATATGCCACTGCACCCCCCCATGTCATCCAGATGCAAATGCCTTTCTGCTCCTGATGTGACTCTTCCACACTTCATTATATGGATGACATAGTCCTGCACAAGTGCATATTGCAGTACAGTCCTAGAAAATTCCCTGATCATAAAAAATATTGTGCTGCTTCTATTGCCCAGTTTGAGAGACAGAGTGCATGTGCATGAATGCATAAAAGGGAAATACAGGTAACCAAAATGATTCTGGGCAAACAGGGCAGATCCTAGGAGGATCGACGTAAGGCTCTGAACATGTACTCACTGGAGACCAGAAGGGAAAGGGGCAATATGGTAAAGACCTTCAAGTTCCTGAAAAGAATAAACAAGGTAGACTGTGAGGAAATATTCAACAGGAATGGAGAATCAAAAATGCTGGGATATGAGAGGAAGCTGGCAGAGGGGATTTAGGAGGGCTATATGAGAACGTTTTAGTTAACTCAAGAGAGAGGTTGATGAATGGAGCAGCCAGCCAGCAGAGATGGTAGTTGCAAGAACTGTTAATGGTTTCAGACATGGCTGGGAACAAGTAAAAAGCTTAATAATTACTCTGAAGGATAGCAGTAGGGCATGGGGCATCACAGGGAGGCACAGGCAATGCCCTCCCTGAATAGACAATAGTTTCTGTGGTAAGATAGGGTATAATAAGACAGACTAGATGAATCAGTGGTCATTTGTCTGCTGTCATTTTATCCTACACCACACAATAGGTCCACAGCTAAATGTGAAAAACAGATCTGAGTGCCGCAGTTGCAGTAGAAATTGTCAATTGCGGGAATTGCTGCAAATGCATCCAAATGTCTGTGAATAGGACATAGACATCTCTGGAGGAATCTGCATGGATGCAGCATGCATCTGAAATATGGATGCATGTGCTTCATCCAGAAGGTTGAAAATTCTGCCCCATTTGTTCTTGTTTTAAGGAGTAGTGCTCTGGTATTTTATTAACCCCTAGTGTATAGTCAGTATTGTGTGTGTGTGTGTGTGTGTGTGTGTGTGTGTGTGTGTGTGTGTATATATAAATATTAGAGGCAAAAAACTCCATTTAATGCATCAGTTAGGGTTGTTCCACAGCGACAAAAGTGAGGAAACTCAGTGTTAGGGTTGGAAACTCCCCTTGGACCCCCCACAGCCCACCTCCCCAACCGGCATCATGGTGCACCATGGGGTCATCGACTAACTCACCCCCATCACATGTGTAAAGAATTGGGTGTATGAAATGGGGTGAGATTAGACTGACATTACGGCACACCATAATGCCGATTAAAAGGAAAATGAAATCAAAGGAAGTTATAACCCTTACTTTTGTCACTATAAAACCCAACTGAACACGAAATGGAAATTCTGCTCTAATTCCTTTCTTTTAGAATGATGATGAGAAATAGTGACTGTAATCAAGCGGCGGGATGTCTCGAGACATAGTAACAACAACAGCAATGCAAAACAGAAGCGCCAACAGTGGTGCACATGGTAATGCAAACGTAAATGGTAAAGGAAACGCGAATAGAACGTAACACAAAGTGACAATCAAGCGAACAGTGACGAAATGACATTGAAGCGCCAGACGAAACGCACCAGTAACGTGAACAGTGATGGCAGTGGGTATTTAAAATGGAAATGTTAAGTGACACAGCAAAAAGAATGTGAAGGGGAACAGAAACGGAAACGCGAACGCAAGTCCACATGTAAACGCAAACTGTAACGAGTACAGTCATGGTGCCAGAACTGTAAATGCAAATGGTAAAGATAACAGGAAGAATAACACCAAAGGAAACAGAAACGGAAACGGGAACAGAAGCGCGTACGGAAACGCAAACCAAAACGAGCATGGGCACAGTACCGCAATTGTAAACGCAAATGGTAACGGTAACAGCAGCAATAACACCAAAGCAAAAAGAAACACAAAAGGAAACACACGTGCATGTGGAAAGGCAAACCGTAATGTGCACGGGCACAGTAAAGGAATTGTAAATGCAAATGGTAACAGTAACAGCAAGGAAGACGCAAAACGAAAGAGAAACGGAAACACAAATGAAAGGGCTGCCGTAAACAGAAATGGCAATGCACACGGTAACAAAAACAAAATGCAAAGAGAAATAGTAGGTAAATACACGGTAACAGTAATGAAAATGCAAGCGCAAATGATAACGCAGAGGGTAACGCACACAGTGGCGTACACGGGAACGTAAACGCAAACGGGGACAGAAATGTAAGTTGAAACAGTAACTGCAACAGTAACGGAAGGGCATACCCTGTTTTTGCTGAACAGGTGAATAGAGAAACACAGTATGTACAAAGAATGTATGCATTGTAATGGGCATCGAAGTTGAAAACCAGGCATTGAAGAACTTAATTGCTAATATCTCAGCAACCGCACGACGTAGAAAAGAAATTTTAATTTCACAAAAATCATGGTTTTCCTGGCTAGGATTTTGCAAGTAGCTCGCAACAAAAAATCTGTATCTCGCATCGTTTTCGAGATACAAGCCCCGAAAGGCGTGGCATATGCCACCGTGTTAGTCTATGGGAAAAAATGCCAACTCCAGAGTACCGTGACTTTACAGCCATGCAATATTTTTTTCTCCAAACCACCAAAAGGCACATCTGTGAGATGCTGGCTGTGTTCCCTCCAAATGTCAGGCCAAAAGACCTAACCGTTCTTTTGCAGCAAGGTGGCAAAGAACTCCTGTCATTTTGGCCATAGTGTTGCAAAGTACTTTTGTGATTTGCAAAAGCTTTTGCACAGATTTGCAAAAGTGTCACGTGCACAACAGTACTTTGTGAAAGTACTTTTCCAGAGCTTTGAAAAACCTATTTCTGGGGTGTTTAACCCCAAAATAAAGACATGGCTAGCATCCTCAGGCTCCGACTAGGTGAATACAAAAAGAATAGTTTCCCTAGATGGTCCCAATTTTAAATGGCAAGCATTTTTCTGATCACCAACTGAAAACAAAATGGCAGATTTGCGAACGTACTAGGGCCATTTGCGACAGTAAAAAGTGCATTTGCGAAAGTGTCGAACTTTTTGTTAACTTTTCCCATTGACTCATAATGGGAACTTGTTTTTTGAATAACTTTTGAACCGTTCAATATTTTTTCACAAAATCTTCAAAAGGCACATCGGGCACCCCAGCTGCATGATCCCTGAAGTTTTCGTACTGCTCGCGCAAACCGCACGACCTGTAGGCACGAGCAAAGAATTCACCATATAGCGTAAATGCACGTGCAGATCAAGCTTAATAATTCCACAGCAGTATATCCAACCAGTACAAAAGTTTGCCAGATCCCAAGATGTATGGTTCTTGATTGTGCATTTTAAATTTCAGACAAATCCATTGAACGGTCGTAAAGTTATTAAGGTGTAAAGTTTGACCCTTTAACCTTAAAAGGGCTCCTCAACCCTAACTATGGTAGCACTAACGTGCTACCATAATATACATATATATTTTTTTTCATGGCAAAAAACTTTGTTTAATGCATCAGTTAGGGTTGTTCCACAGCGACAAAAGCCAGGAAATTCGGTGTTAGGGTTGAAAGCCCCCACTTACCCCAGCCCGCCCCCAACCGGCATCGGGGTGTGCATTAGGGTCATCAGCTCTAACTCTCACCCCATCACATATGTATAAAGCTGAGGTATAGGAGATTGGGGTGAGAGTTGGGACCGACCCCAATGCACTGAGTGCTGATTGAGGGTGAGCTGGGGCTACTGAAGGGCTTTCAACTAACCGAAGATTTTGGCTTTGACACTATGGAACAACCCTAACTGATGCATTAAAAAGAGTTTTTGCCATGAATTTCCCTTCTTTTTGAGAATGAGGACTATAAATAGTGAATAGAATGCGATGGTGGGAGCGCGGGCACTCCCACCACTTGATGTCTTGTGACATAGTAATGGTAACTGCAACACAAGCGCAAGCACTAACGGTTATGCACATGGTGATGCAAATGTAAATGGTAATGCAAACATTAATAGAAATGCAAAATGACTCAAAAGTGAACAGTGACGCAAACGGAGACAGAAGTGCATACAGAAAAGCAACTGGTAATGCGCATAGGCATGGTACCGGAATTGTAAATGCAAATGGTAAAGATAACAAGAAGAATAATGCCAAAGGAAACAGAAATGGAAACGGGAGCAGAAGCGCGTACGGAAACGCAAACCGAAACGAGCATGGGCACAGTACCGCAATTGTAAACGCATATGGTAATGGTAACAGCAACAATAACACCAAAGCAAACAGAAACACAAAAGGAAACGCAAGTGCATATGGAAACGCAAACCGTAATGTGCACGGGCACAGTAAAGGAATTGTAAATGCAAATGTTAACAATAACAGCAAGGAAGACGCAAAACGAAAGAGAAATGGAAACGCAAATGAAAGGGCTGCTGTAAACAGAAACGGCAATGCGCACAGTGATGCAAACAAAAATGCAAAGAGAAACAGTAGTGTAAATGCAATGGTAACAGTAATGAAAACGCAAGTGCAAATGACAACGCAAAGGGTAACGCACACGGAGGCGTACACGGGAATGTAAACTCAAATGGGAACAGAAACGCAAGTTGAAACAGTAACTGCAACAGTAATGGAAGCGCATACCCTGTTTTTGCTGAACAGGTGCATAGAGAAACACAGTGTGTACAAAGAATGTATGCATTGTAATGGGCATCAAAGCTGAAAACGAGCTTTGGAAGTACTTAATTGCTAATATCTCAGTAACCTCACGACATAGAAAAAAAATTTTAATTTCACAGAAATCATGATTTTCCTAGCTAGGATTTTGCAATTACATAGCTCATAGGGCTATGTAGCTCGCAACAAAAAATCTGTATCTCACATCGTTTTTGAGATACAAGCCCCAAAATGCGCGGAGTATGCCACCATGTTAGTCTATGGGAAAAAATGCCAACTTCAGAGTACCATAACTTTGCAACCATGCAATAGTTTTTCACCAAATTACCAAAAGGCACATCTGTGAGATGCTGGCTGTGTTCCTTCCAAATGTCAGGCCAAAAGACCTTACCGTTCTTTTGCAGCAAGGTGGCAAAGAACTCCTGTCATTTTGGCCATAGTGTTGCAAAGTGTTTCGTGATTTCCAAAAGCTTTCACACAGATTTGCGAAAGTGTCGTGAGTATGACAGTACTTTGCGAAAGTACTTTTTCCAGAACTTAGAAAAACCTATTTCTGGGGTGTTTAACCCCAAAATAAAGACATGGCTAGCATCCTCATGCTCCGACTAGGTGAACACAAAAATAATTGTTTCACTAGATGGTCCTAATTTTAAATGGCAAGCATTTTTCTGATCACCAACTGAAAACAAAATGGCGGATTTGTGAAAGTACTAGGGCCATTTGCGACAGTAAAAAGTGCATTTGCGAAAGTGTCGAACTTTTTGTTAACTTTTCCCATTGACTCATAATGGGAACTTGTTTTTTGAATAACATTTGAACTGTTCAATATTTTGTCACAAAATCTTCAAAAGGCACATCGGGCACCCCGGCTGCATGATCCCTGAAGTTTTCAGACTGCTCGCATAAACCGCATGACCTGTAGGCACGAGCAAAGAATTCACCATATAGCGTAAATGCACGTGCAGATCAAGCTTAATAATTCCACAGCAGTATATCCAACCAGTACAAAAGTTTGGCAGATCCCAAGGTGTATGGTTCTTGATCATGCATTCCAAATTTCCGTCAAATCCGTTGAACGGTCGCAAAGTTATTAAGGTGTAAATGAGGACTATAAATAGTGAATAGAATACGAATATGAGTGGAGACGCGGCACTCCACCCTCGATGTCTAAGGACATAGTAACAGTAACTACAACAAGAAGTGCAAGCGCTTAACGGTTATGCATATGGTGACACAAATGTAAATGGTAATGCAAACGTTAATAGAAATGCAAAATGATGCCAAAGTGAACAGTGATACAAATGGAGACGCAAGTGCATACGGAAACACAACTGGTAAGGCACACAGTCTTGGTACCGCTATTGTAAATGCAAATGTTAACTGTTACAGCAACAATAATGCCAAGGGGAGCAGAAATGGAAAGACAAACGCAAGTGCTTATGGAAATGCAAAGCATAATGTGCACGGTCACGGTACCACAATTGCAAATGCAAATGGTAATGATAAGAGCAAAAATAACACCAAACAAAACAGAAATGCAAAGGCAAAGGGAAGTGCGTACTGAAATGCAAACCGTAATGCACATGGTCACAGTACTGCAAATGGAAATGCAAATGGTAACGGTAACAGCTAAAATAACGCCAAAGGAAACAGAAACGGAAGCACGAACGCAAGCACATACAGAAATGCAAACCGTTACATGCACAGTCATGGTACCACAATTGTAAATGCAAATGGTAATGGTAACAGCAACAATAATGCCAAAGGAAACAGAAATGCAAATGCAAGCGCGTACGGAAACGCAAACCGTAATGCGCATGGTGACGGTACCGCAATTGTAAATGCTAATGGTAATGGTAACAGTAATAATAACTCCAAAGAAAACAGAAATGCAAACACAATCGCAAGCTCGTAAGGAAATGCAAACCATGACGTGCATGGTGATGGTACAGCAATTGGAAATACAAATGGTAATGTTAACAGCAGAAATAACAGCAAAGTAAACAGAAATGGAAATGCGAACACAACTGCGTACGCAAACGAGAACGCAAAGGGTAACGCATCTGGTGGCGTACACGAGAATGGTAACGCAAATGGGTACAGAAACACAAGTGGGAACGGTAAGTGTAACAGTAACGTAAGTGCACACCCTGTACTTGCCCAACAGCTGCATAGACAAACACAGTGTGTAGAAAGAATGTATGCATAATAATGGGTCTCAGAGCAGAAAATGAGCTGTTGGAATACTAAATTGCTGATATCTCAGGAACCATATGACGAAGAAAAATTTTTTTAATTTCACATGATTCATGAGTTTCCGGGCTAGGTTTCTGCCACAACGAAAATTCCATATCTCGCACCGTTTTCGAGATACAAGCCCCGAAATGTGCGGCATACACCACCATGTTAGTCTCTGGGGAAAAATGTCAACTTCAGAGCACCATAACTTGGCATCTTTACAATATTTTTTCACCAAACCACCAAAAAGCACATCTGTGAGATGTTGGCTGCCTTCCCTCCAAATTTCAGCCCAAAAGACCAAACCGTTCTTATGCAGCGGGGTGGCAAAGAATTCCTGTCATTTTGGCCATAGTCTGGAAAAATAATGTGGCAATTTGCGAAAACTTTCACAAAATTTTGCAAAAGTGTCGCAAGTGTGATGCTACTTTGCAAAACTACTTTTTCCAGAAATCTGAAAAACATATTTCTGGGGTGTTTAACCCCAAAATAAAGACATGGCTAGTATCCTTAGGGTCCGACTAGGTGAACACAAAAATAATTGTATTCCTAGAGGGTTCCAATTTTAAATGCCAAGCATTTTTCTGATCAGTAACTGAAAAAAAATGGCAGATTTGCGACACTACTAGGGCCATTTGCGACACTAAAAAGTGCATTTGCGAAAGTGTTGAACTTTTTGTTAACTTTTCCCATTGACTTACAATGGGAACTTGTTTTTTGAATAACTTTTGAACAGTTCAATATTTTTTCACAAAATCTTCAAAAGGCACATTGGGGACCCAGGCCACACATTCCCTGAAGTTTTGGACGACCCATAAACCCGCGTGACCTGTTGGCGTGAGCAAACAATGTGCAAAAAAGCATAGTTGTGCATTCGGATGTTGCTTAATAACTCCGCAGCTGTATATCCAACTGGTACAAAAGTTGGCAGATCCCAAGATCTACCATGTTCAACCATGCATACCAAATTGCAAGCAAATCCATTGAATGGTGACAACGTTATTAAGGTGCAAAGTTTCACCCTTTAACCTTAAAAGTGCTACTCAACCCTAACTATGGTAGCACTACCGTTCTCATAATATATATATATATATATATATATATATATATGTGTGTGTGTGTGGGGGATTTTTCTGGTATTTGAGTAGTCCCAGGCCAGCAGCCTTTGTTTTAAAGGAGTTGTGGTGCTCCAGAATTTGAGTTTCCCCTGACTTTTAACCATAGTTATGGAGGAATGTAATGGATTACCTTAATGGATGGGTGTAATTGACAATCTGTTTCTTTTAAAATTATTTATTTGTTTTAGTTTTTATTATTCTTTAAAGTAGCAGTGCAAGGAAATAATTTTTTTTCTCAAAAAGCTAGTGTCAGCTACTATTAATAAATTATATAAGCATATCGGTCATATCTACTTTTCTAGGTACTTCCTATGCTGCACACCATCAGTTTTTGTTATAGTCTTGATCCTAACCCATACCAGATCTACAATGGTGGTCCAGATTCATGAAGCAATTTGAGACTAAATCCCACTCTGCAACTCCAGTTGTGAACCGAAATCTCTGCAGCTGTGGAGATTAGTATTCACAGTCCCCCATTGCTACGGAGATGTTACTCTGGGTCCCACCAGCTGTAACATTTTTCTGCAGCTGCAGGGACTTCCATTTCAAGACCACCTGCAAGCTGCCATAAATCGTGGAGCTGGTCCTAAGCCAGCTCCACCTTTAAGAATACCGCAGCTGTGGGAAAAATTGCAGATCCGCAAGTGGCAACTCACTTGCACTGGATTTTCCTGCAGCTGCAGGATGTTCATGTGCTTTGTGAATTTGGCCCAGCATTTCTAGGTCAAATGTGGTGGCCATTCTTTTCTCTTGGAAAAAAATGAATTAAAACATTAATAAAACAATCACATTTTGGTGGAACTACAAAATGTTACCACAAGGTGAAACTGGGAGATCCCTATAATCTTTTATTCTAAAAAAAAAAAAGTAGGGTTAAATTTTTAGCCCAGTTTTGTTGCACTTCTGCTTTCAAACTGAAAAGAGTGACTATTATATTGACCTTATACTGGCCATGAATCCCAGTCCAGAACCTAAACCAGGGCTGATATAGCAAAACTAAAACCAACACCAGATCCTTTCTGGCTTTGCCATCCCTGGAAAGCACACACTGAAGCGGATACCATGGCACAAATTCTACCCCCATCACATTTTCTATCATTACCTGCAAAGCTGGTGGGGGAGTTGGAGGACAATGAGTTATACAGTACTAGTGTATATCCCAACAAGGAACAGCACATCTGCTCTGCTGCAGCTGGTAGAAGAGGTTTTGTACAAAGCCATCTGACAGATTTTTTAGGGATATTTCACACTCCATTAACAGCATGTTAGTCTTACAGGACATGCTGGACATTTCCTTGCAAATGCTCAGTTTTAGAATGGAAAATATCCTGCAAGCAAAGTAAAACCTTTCACATTTCAAGCTTTTTTTTTTTTTTTGGCAAATTCCAAAGGGGAGTCCATGCAAACAGTATCTATAATAAGGCTGGCCTAAAGACACAGTTTGGATGTTCCATGCAAAATGATGCTCAATATACTTCCCTTCAGCGATAGCTACCTCAGTTGCTGGTAAGCTGCCAGGGTTTCATTCCAGAGTCCAGGAAACTCATGCTCATTTGAACTCTGAGCGCTGTTCTAATAGGTCACCAGCTTGTGCAAAAAGTTCTGTTCACGAGCAGAGGCAAAATCACAAACTTCACTTTTATGTTTCCATGAATAGAACTGTGCAGAATGTTCTCTGCAAAAAGCAAATCATGCAAAACAGTTTTTTCCGGAACTGTTGAACATGGATCATTTGGAGGTATGAATATAAATTTTGAAAATAGGAACATTATGAGCAGCGACAACAGCATTAGTACAAGCATGCTGTCCACTCTAATTATTTCATTTTATGGAAGCAAAAACTGAGTGCAATACATAAGCAGGTAGAAAGTGTATGGAGTACAGGAGTTAGGTCTGAATCATGTTTTCTTTCAGTTTTTGTGCCACTGGTTCCCTTTCCCTACCTCACTATGGTGGAAATAATTAACTGTTTTATTCATTTGTAATTTTTGACCTGGAAGGATACATTAAGCTTTGGTAGCTTATTTCCAAGTGCATCCCTGGAGGTGAGTTACATGGACCTGTTTTATGGATGGGGGACTATTGACACCAAAGAAGCATCCCCTATTTTTCTTCAGTAAGTGCCATGGGTCTTTCACCTCCCATGAACAATGACAGAGATGAACAGAAGGTACCTCGGTTTAACATCTGATCCAAAGAATGGCACCTCAACATTGCAACACCCCCATGTACTACACTATGTTGTCATTGATGGTAATTACTCCAAGTACCTGGCGTGGGGCTTGAATCCACTACTTTCTTACCTCAGAGGTAAGCATGCTGCCTACTGAGCCACTGACTCTCAATGCTTGCACCATTCCTTCCACCCATAAGGTGGGCCAACAGCTACCTTCACAGCTGATACCACTGCCTGTTTGAGGTAGGCCAGCAGTGGGTGGCTATGTGTCGAGTGTCTCACTCCCATCTGACCCGCGAGTTAAGTATCTCCCCTCCACAACCCACCTGACTTTCTGATGGATCCTGTGTAAAAATCTGGGGATCACACACCAATTCTGGCCTTCCAGGTGCCAGCATGATGCACTTAATACCACATATGTTGGCCAGCCCGTACAGGGGTGACAGTACCTTGATGGCCAACTAAAGATGGGATACAAGAGCCAGCTTGATAAGCTAGAGGTATGCAGGTATACAGGCCCATAACCAGTACAAAAAATATGAGGCTAAGGGTTAAGGATGTTCGCTTTTTACTTGGTCTAAGATATTGACAAGCTCATCGGGGATGTGGCACAATGGTGTTACAAGTCCCACTGCTCGTACAAAAATCCAGCCCTTACTTTTCAGGGCCCTTAGCATGTGACATGTTTGGGGAAAATGTTGAAAAACATAGCATCTACACACTGATCTTCCATGTATTTTCTGTATTTGTTTTATTTTTGTTTACCAGAAAGATGAGCTCACTATAGCCAAAACTCCATTTGCAGGAGTGATCTAGGAGTCAAAATCCATAGAACAGTTAATCATGTTGTTATTTATTATTTTTTATTTTCTTGTAAACTGGTGACTGGAAATGGCCCACTAAGCCAAGGCTCATTTCCAGATGTGACCCGGTGGAGGGGGTTATGGAGCAAATATGACAAAATACTCAAACAATACTGTCAAAATCATAGGCAAATTGAAAAAAATCAACCACTGGTTTTAAAATTTGGCTAAACTGTAAAAAGCTTGGAGGAAGAGAAAAAATAAACAA
Source organism: Neoceratodus forsteri (assembly GCA_016271365.2). Classification (NCBI taxonomy): domain Eukaryota; kingdom Metazoa; phylum Chordata; order Ceratodontiformes; family Ceratodontidae; genus Neoceratodus; species Neoceratodus forsteri. Next base: position 86,197,880 of record CM028138.1, read on the forward strand.
ACTAGTTACTAGTTTTCTGACCCCACAAGATCACCGCTCTATAGTGGTGTCTAGAGCAAACAGAGTATTGGGAGCAATTATTAGGAATATTGTAAGTGGCAGAGCAGAAGTGATTATGCCACTGTATTGCGCTTATATCTATTCAATATTGGAACATGATTGCCAGTTGTGGTGTCCATATAGGGAAATGACATATAGTATCTAGGCATGAAAGGGTACAGTGGAAAGTATCTAAAGCTGCAAGAGGAATGAAAAACACGTCATATCAGAAAAGACTAAAACATTTGGAACTATATTCACTGGAACATAGAAGCCTGTGGGGTGAAATGTTGTTATTCTTATAGTGGAGCAAATACAAGAGGTTATCCATTACAATTAAAGTCAAGAAGGTTTAGAACAGACAAAAGGAAGTACTATTAATCTGTATGAATTGTGAACCTGAGGAATAGTGTACTGAGGCATATGGTTGAGTTTAAGAGCAGAGATAGTTTTAAGTGTAGTTTGGGTATTATTTTTTTTTTATTTATTTTTTTAGGACTGTGGTAGACTGGCGTACTATTTATAAACAGGAGCAATTATGGGAACATCACCTTTACGCTGCTTACTTCTCTGTAAACTTTTGTAGGGAGATATATTAACCAAACAAAACAAAGGAAAAATACCTTACCTTCACCTTTCTTTTGGTCTACACTCCTTACTCTTCTAGCACTAACGCCACTCTTAGGTTCCGCTCACGGCCTAGTTTGTCTAGGGTAAAGCGTGAGGGCCTAGATTGATAGGGACTAGTGGTCATCAGATTTCTCATTCCATGCTGTAGTCTGTAGGTCTAGGTTGAGATATTCTGTAGTTCAAGATGTAGTCCAATTGTCATGTTCTCTAAGAATAGTTGCAGGGGTGGAACCCTCTGTATGGGTTATTTTAGTCATATGACAGCAATTGTGTGACACCCTCGAATGTTTAAACCCAGGAGGCATTTGGAAAACTGGCTTCTGCTTGATTCTGAATTACCCACAAAATCTGCCCATACATGCCTGGCTTCTTTCCATTCCTCTTCCTTTAGTGGGATTACATCCCTCCACTTTCACTTGAAGTGGATCGCTTGAATCCAAGGGCTCTTTGGTCATAAAATTGCAACTCTGTGACACCCACCTATGTTTAGGCTTCCTGCAGGCTAGAGTCTGGGCAGATCTCCATAGCAAATCCCAGCTCCCCACAGCAGGCTAATCATCCATTATCATGGGAGCCAGGCTTCCTTTCTTGAAGGGAGGGACCTTCCACTTGAGGTCACTTCGGTTATACAATATCAGCTCTGTGACAACTTCAAGGATGATCATCATGTTAGAATAATGGAGTGAGTTTATAAACCCTCTAAAGTTTTCTTTGACTATACAAAAGCTCAGATGATTTGAGTTGCCCCATTTTTCTAGTCTTTTTGTATTTAGTTTCAGTGGTGTGTCATGGGTCCTATTGCTTAGGCTCAAAAAGCCATTGTAGACTCCATTTCATGCCGGGATTATAAATTAGATTGAATAACCTGGGGGTGGTGAACCAAAGCCATAAAACCCTGTGAGATTTTCCTCATGGGGGGGGTCTTCTCCTCCATGCTGATAGTCATACAGCAGTGAGGCAGTATAGCACAATGGTTTAAGGCTCTGAGCTGCAAACCTGGATATCTGGGTTTGAATCCCACAGCCCCCACTTGCATACTGTGTGATCCTAAGCAAGTCACTTAACTTCCTTGTGCTTCCAGGTTGCACCTGTAAACAAGATTCAGCTTAGTGTGTCTCTCCTGGTTAAAAAAAAATAAATAAATACAGGTAGGTAATTCATGTTAGTTAGTTCCTTCCTTTGACTGAGTTGGGAATCTGGTAGTGGCTCCTTTCATTCTGTTTATCACCATGGCCTTCCCTCGCTCCTTAGTGTATCCAGCGTCTCAGTGTTTTTTCTGCACCTTTAGTTCTGAATTTTGGGGGTCTTCCCTAATGTACTTTGCTCCTGTAGCACCTCTATAAGTGGAATCTTCCTCAACTGTGTTCCATGCCCTCGCCACCTTGAAAAGGGTGGTAGTTATTTTAGAACAGGAAGCATATGGGTGCTACATTTATATTGTAGTACTAACCTACAAATAGAGTTATGAAAACAGAAATTTAGAAAGAGTTGGAATTGTTGCAGCAGAATAAATAAGTCACAGTAAATAAAAAAACATTATAATCATTCCTTGGAATGAAAGTTTTCTTGACACCAGGGTAAGGCAACTATTGAGTCTTTAAAGAAGACCAAGGCACATGTAAGTTGTTTTTACCAAGGGATCCATATTAGGAATGAGACACATGCCTATCTAGTATCATCTCAAGTACATAAAAGAATTACCATTTTAATATCAACTTGATTCAGTGTTCTGCTTACTAATGGGTTAGCCAGGAAACTGTGCTTTTGTGCATTAACAAAAAACACACTTTTAGTGTTGCCTTCCTTAAGAACGAAAATGATATCAATAACCAGGAGTGGACTCTTGTAACATCCTCATGGACAGTATCATTCAAAAGGCCCTTATGGCACCTTCTAGTGAACGGGACAATATCATCTGTATACAACAGAATTTTAACATTTGCAACAACATTAGGTAAACTGGTATGATAAAAACTATATAAAAGGAACACAAGGATAGCTCCATTGCACACATTTAATTTTATAGATACAGATTAAGAAACAGTACTGCCCAGTCTCACTAATTATGTTCTATAAACTAAATAGTTTTACCCCAGCATGCAGGAAATCTTTACATGCTTAGTGCAACTTGCAGAAATGGATAGATTAACCTGCTACAAATAATCTATCCAAATATCAAAGCTCCTGGCAGTCATTTATGACGTATACAAAACCAAGGGTAGGAATAGATTAAATCTCCTTACTGAGCCCCTCCCCCTATGTTGCACCCATGAGGTTGGAGAAGTACCGTAGACAATTTCAGGAGGTATATAGTTGTCTTAATTAGTTTTAGGTTCTTTGTGGTTGTTTCCCTTTTTCCTTTTTTTAGGGCAGAAAGTCTTCTGGATTTTAGTACTCATAATGCACCATGTAGCTGAGTTGGTCATGTGTTAAGAGAACAAATCGAACACACGTGAGAAATTAAAATCACCATATGCTGAATGCATCATTGTCCCTGGTATGTAAACCAATGTCACTGTGTGTATGATGTCAATGCTTGCTGTACCTCCTGCATACCAATTTGCGTACCATCATAAACACCCTTCCAAACACAAGGGTAATACTTTACGTGGATGATGCAGTCATCAGTTCAAGTAGCCCCTGCCAGGAGATGCCCACTCGTGACCTCCAACTCAGCTTTGCATCCCTTGAAAACTGGTTTCTACAGAATAAACTTGGCTCAACTATAAAAAGACTAAGACAATGCTTTTCTCTAGCTCACAGAAGAGAAGTAAGGTAGATTCACTCAACATCCATAATGTAAATGGAGTAACTCTAGATCAGTTAGACTGATTCAAATGCCTAGGAATAACTATTGACCAGATACTGATATTTGCCACACATTTGGATGAAATCATCTGCGACATCAACAGAAAACCAAGTGCACTCTACAGACTGAGGTACAACCTCAGCCCAGAAGCCAAACAAGTGGCAGTCACCAAATCCATCCTCCCTCTTATTGACTACGGTATCATGGTCTAGGGGTCTGTCTCCAATACAGTGCTAAACAGGGTCTGGTTAGTCTTCAACAAAGCATGTCACTTTGTCACTGGGGTGGACAAATCCACCCACACATGCACACTCTATGCTCAAGTAAAATGGCTCCTCCTACACAACAGAATCAAGCACCAGACCAGCTTGCTGGGTAAGAAAAAATGATCGGGCCTGACACCCCCCTCCCCAAGGATTGCAATCTCTGTGAAGCCCTTCCCAAAGTCCTTAGCCTACCAGAAGCATGCAGTCTATGGTACCCTTGCAGTGCCATACTGCAGAACAAATGTGGCCAAATGCTCATTTGCAGCCAGAGCCCCACAGTGGCTGAACAAATTGCCAGTGTTGCTAACAGAACTAACTAAATTCTGACTTTTCAAAAGGGAGTTACTGAAGGCACTCCTACCTGGGACCAGCTGTAGCTGCTTCAACCAAAAAACTTGGCACCTGCACCACTCCTCACCTCAGTTGAAGTATTCTCTTGACCACCTACTGATGCCTGTTACCAGGCTTTAACATTCTCCTCAGATGCCCCGTGTGTATTCTGTACTCATGATACCCCTTTGGTTCATTTGGTCAAAAACCTGCCCTCCCAGACAATGACCCATAAGGCTGCCACTCCTGTATTGCATTAATTAACTGTGAACTATGATGTCCTAGTGTTGTACACTATTTAACTGTGAACTATGATGTCCTATGTTGTAACCTTGCTGGCGTAACTGACGAGGAACCTTTGTAAATGAGCATGTTGCTCAAAGGTGTACATCTGATTGCATAAAATAAATAAATAAATAATAAAAATATAACCTGAAACTTTAAAAGCAAAATAAAAAGTTTAACTGCAAAAAAAAAAGTAAATAGTTTTCATTTTTCTCACATCAGTTCTTTTGAGATATGGAGACTTTTGTTGTGCATGAAAGTAAATTGTAGTCCTGGTTCTGAAGATTTAGTTCCTAAGCTTTTGAAATATGGACCTTTTAAATAGAAGACAAAGAACCTCAGCACGCAAGCACTGAGGCAAAGGTTACCCCAAAGGACATTGGCCAGTAAGCAAAGTTTCAAAGAAATACAAAATCACACATGCCCCCATAATGCAAAGCATCATGGGCTGCATTTGCAAATCACCACAGAATGTTATGCTGGTTCAACTTTAAGCAGAATTGCATGGTGCTGTAAGGCCTCACACAGTATGCAAAGGGTGCCAACAGAAGACATAGACACGTGTTTCATCCTACCAGGACTCATCCCTCGTCCCTCGTCTGTTTGACACCCCAGTGGCATGACCCAGCTACCTTCATCTACCTTTATTTTACCCCATTAATGAATCCTTTAAATGGGGTGCTTCTGACAGTTTAGAAGGAGGTAACAGTCATTCTAATTCACAACGGTTGACCTCATGGAAAACTTACATAATTTAGGCCAACTTCTCTTCTCCCAGTAGTTTCAAAACTGCTGGAATGACTGGTCTTCAACCTTCTTTCCAAATATATGGCTTATGATAGTCAGCTAGATAGCTACCAAGCAAGATTTAAATTTTAGCACTTGATAGTCACTGCAGTGTCAAGGGTCTTGGATGACATCAACATGGTAGCTGATTCCAGCAAGTTCACTAGGGCTGTCTTTTTGTTGACTTCTCCAAGGACATTAACACTATGGACCATACTTTATTGCTTGACAGACTCTCTGAGCTAAATTTTGACAATAAGACTATTGGATGGTTTAATGACTATTTCCATGCTCTTAGTCAGAAAATAAGGAGGTGTAATTAGGGTCATTGTCAGTTGTTTCGAGGGCTCAGCCCTGGGCACCATTTTGTTTTCCATGTATAATAATTTGAGCTGGCTTCATCACCAATGCTTACATCGGCTGCATGCTGATGACACTATGCTACACTGCTGTATATGTTTCCAGCACAGTCTGTCTAGACTACCTTGCAATGAAGTTTTGATTCTCTTCAGAGTTAGTTTTGTGGCTCCAAACATTTGATTAACAAGTCTAAGGCAATGCATTGATGATTCTTGGATCTTGGCAAGCCTTCAGGAAGCAGTAACACTCAGGGTTAGATTATTTTTTTTTTATTTCAGTCCACTCACTGTGACATTTTTAGGTCCTACTTTAATCATGTTGGATTGTAGTTTATTGAATTATAGTACCCCCACCTAACTTTAGATAGTGATAGTGCCTTCCCTATAGTCATTGTTGTTGCTAGAAATTGTTTTTATTTTGACTGTTGTGATTCTCTTTTGTAAGATTTTCTTAGGAAATTAATAAGAAAACAAAAGTTAAAAATAAAAGCCCAAGGCCAGATTTTTGGTCCTGCTAGTAAATGATGTAACCAGATTCTGATAGACAATCTATCACCACTCTGTCCAAGAACAGTAAGAGAATATAATTTCTTATGAGTATCTGGGGTTCTGGTTAGACTATCTTGTTTCAGGAAAGACTCATACTGATAAATTGATTAAGGGTATGTCTCCCAAAATAGGATTCTTGTATAAGAATTGTCATCATTTTTACATTCCATGAAACCATTCAGTATTAAATTCAATGCTTTATTTTTCCATCTCTTGACTACAAGAATATTATGTATGATAGGGAGTTTGAAGCATGTTTACACAAACAAGATGTTTTGAACGATCGCATGATGCAGAGCTCAGAGTAGTAGCCTCTCCATATCTCTCCAGCCACTAGTTAAAACAGAAGAATTAACCCTCTTGACTTCACTGCTGCAACTGGAAAGTACCATGGACATAGAGATGAAAAAACCTCAGCCCAGGCATACACTACCGGTTACTCCTGAACAGGCCTCGAAAAAAACATGGACTTCCAGCTTGGTCATGGGACTGTCTGCAGCATCCTCTACTGCGGAGCAGGAACCGCTTATGCTTAACAGATTTCTCAAAGAGTTCAGGCCTTTCAGGGAGGATCTGCACAGTCTCAAGACTGATCTAAAATCGCTTACCCATGCTGTAGAAGATGTAGTTCAACGGGCCTCCGATAACTCAGCCAGACTTTCCTCCTTAGAGGAGAAGGTCGAGAAAATTGATCTGGAACTGGTGACAATAAGGCAAAAAATGTCTCGACTCAAACTGAAGGTGGAAGACCTAGAGGGTCGCAGCTGCAGGAACAATGCTGTCCTCATAGGTCTCCCAGAGGAAGGCCACTGCCAACTATCCCCATCCCCCTGAACTACTGACAAGGCACTCCGTGGCTGCTTATTCCCCCTCCCACTCTCATAAAGTGTTTTTCTTGTTATTTTAACTTGTACCAATGTTTTGAGTTATTCTGTAAGTTCTGAATCCAAGCTGAATCATTCATTGTAATGTAACTTTTCTTTCTCCTATTGTTCTTTGTTTTGCAATCTATGATGTGGAACCTTTGTAAAAGAGCTTGCGCTCAAAGGCCTTTTCCGAATCACTAAATAAATAAATAAATAAATAAATAAAATACCATTGTATTCATACAGAAAATGGTGGAGAAGATTGTGGGCCCCTCATCATTTGGTTCTAGCTACATTATTGAAAGGGCTCATAGGGCTCTCCGCTCCAAACCACATGCTGAGCCCCCCCCCCCCCCATGCCTCTGATTTTCCAATTCTTAAACTTTCTGGAGCACCAGCATTTTTTACTAAAATCAAAGAGCTCCAAGAAGCGAGATGGAAAGCTACCAAAATTAGTATGGCAAGACCTACCGGCCACTTTACGCCAGAAGAGATCCGCTTTTTTCACCCCCTGGTATCCAAGATCATTGGAGCTGGGATAAAATTCAAGATGGTTTACCCTGCAAAACTGCAAGTACTGGTTAATGGGGCTTGGCTTTCTTATGAGGAACCAGAGTCTGCTGTGGCAGGACTTAAGGTTGCCCTTCCTGATCTCTTCTGCGCTCCCTGAACTGGTACAGAGGTACGTGGTGTCTTAAGCTCGCAAGCATAAAGCGTATCGACCATCACTGGCTTTACCAGAATATGTGTAGTGACTGATGTTTTTTCTCTGTCCTAACTACCTTCTATGGCAATAGAGGATTGCATAGCTTCTGTAGACTTTGTATGGTGTTAAGGGCACTTCGGAGATATCGCACAGGATTGATATAACTGGCTGAGCCATGTGATCCTCAGTCTGTGCTTGTTAACAAAGCCTGCCTTCTCTTGAAATCTCCATGACTTTTAATAGACACTGTCCTCTCATGCGATTGTGTGCAACATTGAGCGGCTGCTTTTGCTGAACTATTTCCAGCTGTAACACAACGTCTTCCCACTGGAGGAGGTGCGCAGCATACTTCAGATGGGCTCTCACCGATCTAAATGTATCCTATAAGAAAACATGCATCTTGCCGGATTGTTTCAGTGGCAGTTCACCCTTCAAAGTTTGTATCTTCAACTTTCCAGGCAGGTTTTCAGTGCTCTCAGTTTTCATTTTGGATCCTTCCTGCACATTGCTAGGTCTACAAAGCAAGCACACCTACGAACTAACTTGTCATGGGATATCCCAGCACCCCCGCTTAGCCAAATGGAATGTTGCATTAAAGGAAGATGGGGAACAAGGTTTAGTGCCCCAGAAGGACTCATAGAATGTCAGTCTTTTTAATTTAATTTTACTTTGACTTTTTCTATATAGCAGACCGTTTTGATAACCTGTTTACTGCCTCATTTGGGGAATGCCCACGATCATCATTTATGGGTTCAGGTCACCAGTTATGTTATGCCCCAAAATAGGGCTTGTTTCATTTAAGGATTTCAGACTTTTCTTTCCTGGTTTTATGACCTGCTGGCATCTTACGCTGCTCTTTGATCATATGACTGGATACCCCAAAAGCAGTTGGGAGGGGTCCACTGCTGGAACTTATTAGCATTTTTGCTCTCAGACAAATTTATGCCTGTGGCCACTATGTTATATAAATATGTTAAGGAGCATAGTATTATTTTACTCTGCCAACAGACATCTAGATTGCTCCTGCTTCCTATCAGGGGTCTGTGACCAATATAGTATTTTTATGTTTTGGATTCCAGGCACATTACTCAACAATACCTGTGTAATGAGAGAACCATTGCACAATGTTCATGGGAATGCTTTTACTGATATATTACTTTGTTCGGTAATTGCTAAGTTGCTTGAATTGCATCTGAGTATTAAGAATATCTGTCACTATTTCCTATAAGAATGTTAAGAAAATAGTTAGGTATAGTTTTAAGGAATTACTTAGGGTGGCTGGAGGGAGGGAGAGAGGTGGTGAAATATGCTGTAGAGCAAAATTCACAACAGTAGAGGGAGGGGAGGTTGGGAAAGTTATGAAAGCTTGTTAAACAGTGTTAGTAACTTTGGTTTGGGGATTTGGTGGGGGCGGGAGGGGTTTGGGAGGGGGTCTGGGAGTATGGGTGGGAAGGTGGTTGGGAGATATCTTGCACAAGCCACTCTGGTTTAATACTAATTTGGGCAGGTACCTTTTTTCCCTTCATTCAGGGGTACATAATTCCAATAGCTGTGGCTCAATGGCTAGGGACCTAACTTTGCCTCATGGAATGTTAAAGGGGCGAGGCATAAACTGAAACAATATAATATACTTAAACATTTGCAATTACTTAAGGTGGATGTCTCCTTTATTAAGGAATCACATCTGATGATCCCAGAAACAATGAAACTGAGATGGCAGCAAATAGGTCAAGTTTTCACTGCTGAAGGTACTACTCAGAGTTGTGAGGTAGTGATACTGGTAGCCCGATCAATCCCATTCTCCCCGCTAAATATTATTGCTGACCCACATGATAGATTTCAATTTGTTCATTTGAAACTGCATGCCACTGATCTCCTTTTGGGAAGCATATATGGCCTGAAAATGACTCTCCCGGGTTCTTTATGCAGCTGGTCAATACATTAGCTCCCTTTCTCTCCATCCCAATGATCTTGGGCGGTGATCTAAATTTAACTTTCAATCCAAACTTGGACCATACAGGAAACAAGTTCAAGGGTCTTTCGCCAGCACAAAGAGCATTAAGGGATATGGTGGATCAGGTGGGTCTATATGATGTCTGGCGAATCCACCACCCATCTGATAAAAGGTATACGTTTACCTCCTCGGTCCATGGGACCTCTTCTAGAATTGATTATGTCATGGTCTTGCATAGTCTTTTCCCAGGGGTAATGAATTCATCCATTCATCCAGGTCCCCTTCCGATCACTCCATAGTCACATGTCACTTCTCATTCTCCTGTCTCCCTAAAGGTGGGAGGCATTGGAAACTTAATAACCAGCTCTTAAAGGACCCTGGCATAGTCCAACACATTTCTGATCATATTGTACAGTCTATATTAGTTAATCACAGGTAAATCTGATATCGAATGATGTGCATTAAAAGTTTATTTAAGGGGGTTACTGATTGGTGTGGCCTCTAACTGGAAAAAGAAGAGAGCAGGCCAGCTGCTAAACTTTCTTTCTTGAATTAGAAAAATAGAAGCCACACTATCCCAGGCAACGCCTGACCATATCAGGCAAGAACTCATCATGCTGAACAATTCTTATTTAGATCCTCTGAGGGAGAAGGCAGAGTTCACGATCCTGAAAACCAATGCGTCATATCCTGATCAAGGAGAGAAAGCCGGTTGTCTTCTTGCCTTAAGACTCCAACAACAAGAGTCTTCCAGGCTCACTGCGGCCATCAGGTCATCTGCGGATGGCTCCCTGAAAGTTGCCCCAGCTGACATTACAGCTAAATTTCAAACTTATTATACACAGCTGTACAGCTCTATGTCAAACCCTCCCTCCCGAGATATGCTGGATAATTACCTTGCTGGCTCTCAACTGCCTTCTCTCTCAGACTCCCGATGGCTCCTATTATGTGCTCCTATTTCCCCAAACTGAGCTTTTTAGAATAATAAAACAGCTCCCCACTGAGAAGACCCTGGGGCCAGACAGCTTTTCTCCCAACTTTTATAATGTTTTTGCAAAGCAACTGGTCCCTCTACTGCTTCCACTATATCAGCATATTCATGCACACTACAGTCATTGTCTTAGAATGCTTAGTTCAAAGGCCTTGAGTGACATAAGGCATTTCCTCAGACTGCACTCCTTCTTCAAGTGCATCTAGTCCAAGGTCCCTGACTACCCCTTAATAAGACTGAATAGAAGGGTGGCCCATTCAAGTCTATACTCAGTTAATTTCTTAGGATTTTTATCTCTGAAGTATACTATGCAAGAGGAAAACAGGCTTTCAGCTATTTTGTTCCTGCTCTTTGACACTCTTTACCAAATAAATTATGAAGTTTATCTGTTATTTTTTTTTTATTTAGTTGTTTAACCAGGTATAGCACACTAAGCTGAAAGTTTTGTTACAGGAGTGACCTGGGAGCACAAGGAGGTTAAGTGACTTGCTCAGGGTCACACAGTATGCAAGTGGAAGCTGTGGGATTCAAACCCAGGTCTGGTCTGCTGGGTGTCATCAGATTTGCAGCGCAGAGCCTTAGACCACTGTGCTATACTGCCTCCTTAAGGTTGTTAGGTCATCTAAGTTTGAGATCAGCAAATAGTTTATAGAAGGTATGCCTGTAACGTGAGCATGCTGTGGTGAAGTAACCTGAACGTTATTTGTTATGTACACTGTGTACTTGAAATTTGTACTTGAGATTGTAGCACTCTTTCAGAATAGAACTGTATGTACTTATTACATATGAAGGACACCATTGTAACTGAGCCTTGCTCAAATGTTTCATCTAAAAAATGAAAACAAATGAATAGATTGGCAAAGCATTCAAAAACATTATCTGAGACACCTAGCCCCACTAGTCTACACAGCAGGTGACCATGGTCCGGAAAATGAAATGCCTTAATAAGGTCTGGAAACAATGCTGCCACTGCCACACCCACATCCTAGGCCTCATGAAGAAAATCAGTTAATGTTAGTAGGGTTTTCTAAGCATTATAAGTGTCAGTAAAGCCATAATGAGCTTCACTTAAATTGTATTCCAACAGATAGGTCACCAATTGATCAAGGACTATTTGCTCAAGGACCTTGAACAAGGGTGAGAAAAAGTCTAGATGATAATTATTGACTACTAGCCTATGTTTATGTTTATATTTGTGTTACTCTGTGGTTTAAAATATTTCTTGTAATTTTTATCGCATGTAGAGATGCTTGCAGTATTTGTGCTATATACTGTAATAAAAATGTGATAACTAGGAATAAAGTGAAGTTATGTATAAAATTATATTAATAAATCGCAATGCTAAATACGGCATACATAAGGTACAGAAACATCAACTGTTGACTGTTGGTACTGTCACAAAGCTGAAACACACCAGTGCTCTCAGAGTTGGGAAGGGGGAGGCAGACAATGGAACAAACAGTGAGGGTGTCTGAAAGGAGTTATGAGGAGTAGGAAAGAGTGTGGGGTGGGGGGGGAGGAAGCTCAAACGACAGGAGGTCAATTGATTGGAGGGCAAAAATAATAACCAGATCATTAAAAACACAATTTGCAGGATACCCAGTGATCCAGTGCACTACCATGCTGCTGAGCTGGCGACCTGAGTTTGGAAGGAATCTTAGAAGGCCAGTTACAAGGTGTCCAGGATGGCCCATGGCAGAGCTATTTATCAAGGGATAGACTGGCAGCATGTTCTACCAGCGCACAAACCCCTACTGGTTAGCCTGGGAGCACACGCTTCCATTTGGGGAAGTTCTGCGTGCATGAGTGGATCCATCTTTTGTGAGTCTTGTGCATTACTGCCAGGGTCATGGGAGGAGTCTGAAAGACAAAAAAGGGGAAATTTAAATCCTGCTGCCATCAGAATGATGGTCACCTTTGAATCTGACCTGGTTCCTGTCTGCGAATCTCCACTGGCCCTGACCATGGAGACAGCAGCAGAGGAAGCTGGGTGGTTGGTTGCCTGAGTGTGAACATGAGGAAAGAGTGCAAAATGGATGGATGCCCAGACAACAGGGAACATGTTAAAAAAAACACAATTCACACACTACAATACAACACTATTTATCTTTCCCTCATTCATTATTGTTGAGGAAAACTGCTTCAGACTAAGATCCTTGAACCTCAGACTTTATCTCCTCCATATGCCTGTCAAATAGGATCTAATAATCTCCTGTTTATGAATCATAACTGGTTGTTATGGAAATGACTATGATGCCATAAGCAGGAGATTATGTTGAGGGCTCTACTTCCTTACAAATTTCATTAGCATTAAAGAATAAGGTGAATGCATGTGAAGGTGGGGGGGGATCTTTCAACCATTGCATTTCACCCCCATAATTGAGGAGCAGTTAGCTTCTGGGAGTGTACTGAGGGAATAAAGTGACAAATGCAGGTGGCTAGAATAAATCAAAATACTGAAGTTACAGTATTAGTGGACTAAATTGTAACCATTACATTTTCCAGTACAGATTGTTCCTATAGAAGTCCTCAGTTTTGAATCTATGTTTCTAGTTGTCTCCTGAAAAGATTGTCAGTGTGATATTTTCTGCTAATCTTCAGTAAGGATGAGTGTTTGCTGAATTTGCTTTGGGTGAACATGCTGGAGTCTGCCGTTTGTGACACTAGTAAAGCAGGTCTGAAGAAACTGTTTTTCCGTGTGGCATTTTGGCACTTTGACATCGTGAAGCACTTTCTCCAGGGAGCACACACTGAACGTGTCCCAAGTTGTTGGCAAGGGAGAGGCAAGATGGCCACAGTGCTGCTCCTGTCTCTGTTGCACCATGCTCATTTGGCATGTGATGGCCTCCTTACAAAACTCTTTATTTTCAGTACTGTTCTAAACTCGATGAATGAAACTCCAAATATTTTAATTTATTTTAACTTCTGGTTAGTAGCATTGAACTTTTGAAAGGACTGCTGATGGGAGTTCGCCATCTTTGTAGGAGTCAAACCGATGGCTGTTATACACTGAACTCGGCAGGTTCTGCTGTCGGTGCCTTTATGACAGGGCAGTTACCGTGTTTTGAGATGAGCAGACTGTTCTTTCAAGTCAGGCAGAAATTGTTAACTGGCATCCCCTGATTTACAAGAGAGTGGCACAGCTCAGAAGGTACACATGGCAAGGAGGAATAATTGTAACATAACCTACTGAAAACCTACTAGAAAACCTGCTAGAATTGGAACCAGGAAAGCCATAGGCAGAAAAAAAGGAGGAGGCTTGACTTGAGATTGTAGTGGCACTGCAAGTTTCGATAGACTCGTAAGCCTTTTTAAAAAGGTATGCTAGTGTTGCCTAGGGAGTTGGGGTTATCAATGTTTGTGTTGAAGACCCTGAAGTTATTGTGTTTAATGGAGCCTTTTTGATTTATTTTTGTAGATGTTTCACAGGAGATCTCTGCCGGAATAGAAGAGGGATTCCTGGAGGAGTGTTGTGGATCATTTTGGACCATGGAAGAGTGATTGGAAAGAGCTCAAAAAGTGTAATGGACTCCTGGAGCAGGTAGACTTAACTAATTGGTTAAGAAATAGTTGATGATAACTCAAGCCTTTGTTCATATTTTCATTCCTTAAAATACTCCCGGCCAGTAAGAGAAAGCCACACTCATAGATGCCCGGTATACTGACACCGCAGTGAATCCCCCATGGCGAAGACCACCACAGTGACAGAAATCGGCCAAAATCTGCCTGTCACTATGATGGTCTCCGCACGGCCAGGGAATTGCTGTGCATGGTGTATCGCCCCCCTCATCCAACTCCAACTCGGAGTTGAAATCCTAGAGACCGGGGGGCAAAGCCCCCCACATGGGGGGGTTCATGGGGCGCTGCCCCCAATGAAATCAGGAGGCATCCCCGACACTGCATTGCCGACACTCAGCAATGCAGCTGTCACTGTCAGGGATGTCTCCGGAGCCGCTGTCGCTGCGGCATGGTAAAACCATAGATGCCCCCCCCAGAGGTAGTGGTAGCCGACTTTCTGTCTGGGGCTGTCGAAGTTTACTTAATTTAATACCTATTTCAAACTGCTGTATTCCAAGGTATATGGTGTGACTGTCCCTGGCCTGGACTGCTTTGCAGCCACATTTGCTAATAAACTTTTTTTCCAGCTCCTACAAAGCAACCTTGAACAACAATAAAACAAAAAGGGGGAGGGGGATAAAGCAAGATATGTTATGTTATGTATTTTTAGAACTTGCTGACTTTATTTTCTGGTGAAGTGAAATGGGTTAGGACACTTTAGATATAAGACAGATATAGTTTTTAAGAAAGAAGTTAAGAAGTTCTTTTTTTTATTTCTGTTTATTGCTTCTTTTGTTGAAAAAACAATACAGATATTCATCTCATGCAAGAGATCTAACATTCTGGTCCTTATATATGGGATAACACAAATTTACTCTTACACTCTGTTACAGCAGGAGTAGGGAGAAAACAAAAGATTAGGTAACAAACTACCCAAAATCCTTAATGTCCTATAAAAAGCCATCTGCTTCATAGCTAAGGTTAGTATCCATAGGTAGAGTTCTCAGGTAGTAATCTTGCACTAGCCTGTAGTGCTATTAACCTTAAGAAAAATATACTGTTTTTTAAAGTTGTGAGATTCCCCATCACTCCGCATCTCCCCCACATATCCATCCAACCCAAACATACTAACTTTATAGGGAAAAAAAACACCAGACTATATCAAATTTTAACATGCAGCATCAGTTACACGGGAAAATTAAGATCTAAAAGGGGTAAATAAAAAAATACTTTGAGCAGTTTTATAATATTGAGCAGTTCTTCATATGCCATTAATTTTATTTAAGCCCCTTATTCCAAAAAGAGAAAGTTCTCCCCAGTGGAGTAACTAGCCATAAAAAAAGTGTACGCACCAATAATCTAAAGTATAGGCCGAGTTCTGGGGTCCGCCTAGGCCTCCAGAAAATGTTGGGGTTTTGGTGCATTTTAGGGGTAATCTGAAACAGAATTAGCTACCCTGTTACCCTCCCTCCCCATGCCTAAGTAAGTTGCACTATAGTCCTTTCTGCAGTCCCCACAGTTCAGTGAGCTGCCCAAACCACTCACCTGTCAACTCCTTTCCTCCTGAGTCCCTCCCATCCCAACCATAACAGGCAGGGGCGTGGGTAGGACATTTTTGGAGAGTGCTTGGATATGATATTTATGAATAAGGAGAAATAAAGCTGGGGTCTGGGGCTGCAGGCCCCAAACTCTGGGGTTTACATGCTTTGTGGTGAGTTTTAGGGTTTTTCTTGAAGAAAAACACACTTTTGTTACATCTTGCCTACCCCTAATTTCAAGATAAATGTTTCCCCCCATGGAATCAGGGGTGTTGGAGGCTCTGGCTGGCATTAGAGTCTGCAGTTTAAATGGTTGTGGACAAGTGGCTGTCAAACAGTGCCATCAACCACCTACCCCGTATGCATTTTTTGTAATATACTGTGAAAGATTTCTACACTAAGGCTGGGGGTCATTCTATAGGGTTTACATGCTCTGTGGTGAGTTTTAGGGTTTTTCTTGAAAAAAAACACACTTTTGTTATATCTTCCCTACTCCTAATTTCAGGGGAAAATGTTCCCCATGGAATCAAGGGTGTGACAGACTTTGGCTAACATTAGAGTCTGCAGCTCCAGTGGTTGTGGACAACTGGCTGTCCAACAATGCCATCAACCACCCACCCCATATGCAGTTTTTGTAATATGTCATAAAAGATTTTTACAGAAAAGCTCCGGGGTACATGCCCAACATAGACTCACACACACACACACATAAAAAATAATGTGGAACTGCATAGAACAAGTATCTTGGAGGGGTAAAGAATATAAAGGCCCTGATCACAGAAGGTACACACAGAAACTGAGAGGCCATGTCCAGGCAATCTCACTAGCTAGGATCAGCGACAAAGAGAGTTACCAACCCTCCATGTGGTACCCACAAAACTGTCGTGATCTCTCCCTTCGTACCCCATAGGGTGGTAACTCCTCTGGAACAGAGAGTATGAATGGCCAAAACCAAACTAACACAGTTGCATAAGCATAACACCATACTGGCTGCGTAGGTCAGTGAATAAAGAGTTGATAACAGACCTGTCTGACATAGGGTGCACTGCAAAACAGTTATTTCAGTAAAGCTACTGCCACCGGTACAAGAAAATAAAAAGCCACAGCTACCCCTGGAGGAGATCAATCATTCCAACAAGATGGTGAGAGGAAAACAAATCAAAGACAGAGATCAGTTTGATGAGAAACAAACTACTGCTAGGAACCCAGTGAGCCATAAAAGTCTGACTTGCCAGGTCAAGTTGGTCATATTCTCCAAGTCCTGTTATGACTAAGCAGCAGCCACCCAATACACAGTTGAAGTTCTATAAAAAAGCATTGAGCCTGTGGCCCACCCACCATCAGACTGCTTTCCCATGTTACAGGCACAAAAAGTGAGTTTCAAGTCTCATCGCGCGGGGGAACTTCAGCTAAATGGTGGCGTGGGTGACAGTGGAGCACATTAAATACAAATACCACCAACAGTCTAATCTGGTTCAAGGTCAGTTGGCATTCATCTGTATCCCCCTCCCCCAGGGTCATGCCTGAAAATAGGCAGGATTTGTCTAGTGCACTTACCCGGTCAACAAAAACTAAATAAATAAATCTATAAACAACAGCTCAGTCGGTACAAAGGAGAAGGTCATAGGGTTCAATGCAGTCTGCAGGAAAATTTTACATTGCTGGCAGTCATGGCAGAGTATAGATAAATAAATTACCATGCTGCCAGGACTGAGGATTCCCGACCCCTGCACCATGCAGGTCACCATGGCAGACAGGCAGTTCAATTCTGCATCCTGACCCTCAGAGATGCAGAATTGAACTGCCTGTCTGCCATGGTGTGCTGCATGGTGCAGGAGTTGGGAATTGGGTCTAAGACAGGCATGGAATTGGAAAATGACACATATGTCTAGAAGGTTAGGCAAAAAGATATTTTTAGATTCAAACAGACACTTTAACTAAACTATCTGTCCATTTTTTTCACATTACCCCAGTGCTATCAACACCATTCCATCACTATTCTGCTCCCCAGCAGCCATGGATGGCTCTGCTCTGTAGCTGCAGATCTTCCAAGCCACGACCCCCATGGCAGTGGAGTACCCATAGTCAAATGACAGTCCCGTCATCCCACTCCCAACCCGACCCAAGATTTGACCATCATCTTAATCTTGCACATGACATAGGTGCGCAGCAGAACAGATCCAAATGCACTTCTGGGCTTAACACTGCCACAACACACGAGTGCTAAGGAAATACCGCCAAATTACAACCACCGTTCTGATCTCTTTGTGCAGGCACCGTCGATCAGCAACTAGTGTGCTCAGTCGCACCATCACCAACTCTCTCCAAGTCCTCAGCTGAATGAAAATTCATGCAGGCAGCAGGGCCACAGGAAAATGCATAGGGCCAGGTTTTCCTTGAAATTTATATTATTTGTATCCTCATTTTTCCCAACATATACCCATGTTATAAACACAGTAACACATTCCTGGGTGTGGTTTAGTCTGGACAAATGCACTGCTAGGGGCAGAAAGGCAGGAGGCTGTTATGCCCCAGGCAAGAATTTATCCAAACTAAATCACACCAAGTCATGTGTGATTGATTAAATAACATACAGGGACCATGCCAAAAGGGTTGGGGAGCTAAAGCATCCCAAAATGCTACTTTGACAGCAAACACTCTATTTTCAACTCTTGTTCTGACTGCAGAATTAATCTTAAAAAAAAATCTGAATCAGAACCCCCTTCTTCTGGGTCTAGAACATGTAGTACCCTGGTCTTTATTTTGTTCATCTTAATCCTCATAACACGATTGAAAATGAATTTCAATTGGTTAGTTAAAAATGTCACCTTTCTTAAAGTCACTGTTAATGTTCTGATCTTAAAGCCTACTGAAAAAACTGCATACATTAATCAAGTGTGTCCCTTTAGAAAACAGTATCGCATTTGAAGCATCTCCGGAAGTGTCCCAGAAACAAACGTGATGTGAACAAACATCTCATTATAGCCATATTGAGCCAAATAAAATCAGTAGCATAGTCCTAGTCTGGTACTTCTGACTGATTTGTTCTTCCAGGGACAGAATTTGGGGGAAAACTGGGGCATGCTCCTGCTCCAACTAAAAGTGCCTATATGGCATACCCCCTCAATTCGAACTTCGAGCACAGGGTTCCTCTTAGCTAATGCAGTGCATAACATCAAAAAAATGCAAGATGAGGGGAACCGATTTTTTAACTGTTCCACTGAAATATGTTGTGCAGTAATTCTCGAGGGAGATGCCAAGTGCATTTACATTTATTCTAAATGGAGTGACTTCCTGTACTTCAAAAGACTGATAGCATTGGCGGAGGTGACGTTTCGTTATTTGCATTGATCTAAAAAGTTTAGTTCAAGGCAAACGTGGCTCTCGGAATTACATCACAGTGACCAGCCAGATTGAACAAATACAACTTACACATAATTGTAAATTATTCTTGCCATGTTTTTGACCATTCCTCAAGTTTCCCAAGATCCCAACACTTTTTTCCCACCCCTTTCTGGGTGTCCACCCTATTGCAAATGTTTGTATTATCTGCACAAAAGCATACCTTCCCATCAATATCCCCTATCAAGATGTTGTTGAAGAGGCCTGATCCCAGAACTGAGCCAGTGTTGTTCCCCACTTGTCACATCCCCATATTTGGAATGAGTACCATTAACCACCACACTGTGTCTTCTATCCCTTAACAGTTTTTAATCCAGTTTACAACTAGGGATCCCACTTCTCGGTTTGTCAACTTCTCAGTCAGTCTTCTATGCAGCACCATGTCGAAGGCCTTGCTAATGACTAAATAGGCCATGTCCACTGCTCACCCCTGATCAATTTCCCTGGTCATCCCATCAAGGAAATCTATTAGATTCATTTGGCATGACCTCCTACCCATGAATCCGTATCTTCTGTGGTCTTCAGGACTGTTAGATTCGAGGTACTCTATCATCCTTTTTTTCATTAGTATTTAGGGTTTCCATCAATTTCTCCATCACTAATGTGAGACTGATTGGCCTATAGTTGCTGGCCTCCTCCCTACAGCTGCTCTTATGTAGAAGGACAATATCGGCCTTCCTTCACTCCTCTATGATTGCTCCTGTTTCTAGTGAGTTGTTAAAAAAGGTTGTCACTGGGGCAGCAAGAACCTCCTTAAGCTCTTTTAGTACTCTGGGGTGAGTCATCCAGTCCCATAGCTTTGTCCACCTTCAGGGCTGCAACTCCTTTCAGCACTCTTTTTCTGAAAATGGACCTGTGTCCACCCCCTCACCCCCTCACCTTGTCCTTGTTTCTCCCTGGTGGTCCATCCCCTATTCCCTCCACAGTGAAGACTGAGCAGAAGTACCTGTTTAAAATGCCAGCTTTTTCTTGGTCTCCTTCTTTTTGCCCTCCTAATTCTTACCGTCCCTACCCTTGTTTTCCTCTTCTTACTTATGTATCTGATGAAAGTCTTATCTCCTGTGACGACTGATTTGGCAATCCTTACCTATGTCTGCATCTTTTTTCCCCTCACCACCTTGCCTGCTTCCTTTTGCTTTTCAAGGTATACCTCCCTGTCATACGCTCTCTCCCTCTCTGTTTCCTTATACCTTTTGAATGCAACCCTTTTTTCTTTTACCACCCTTGCCACTTCCTTGGAGAACTATAATGGATTCCTTTTCCTTCTGTTTTGCATACTTCCTGCACACATATGTTCGTTGCTTTAGTCATGCCCTCCCTTATTCTTCCCCTCTGTGCCTCCACCCCTTCCTGGTACTCCTCTACCCCTCATAGGTAGTTCCTGAGGCAGTCACCCATTTAAAGTCCAGAACCCTCATCCTCGTGTGGTTTGTCTGTGCTATCCCTGTTTGTAAGCACCAAGTCTAGCACAGCCTCATTCCTAATGGGTTCTTTGGCGATCTCCCTTTGCTGTTTCATGTTTGACTAACTGTCTGAGAAAAGCCCCTTGCAGGGAGTCATGGATGGCACTGCTCCTTACCAGAGCTGCCACTGGAAGGCTCTACTCTACATATGGCAGACTGAAGTCACCAACTGGCAGCACCTGCCCCTTACTTGCCATTCTGATTATGGCTTCCCCAAGAGCCTTATCCATCTCCTCGTCCTGTTTTGGAGGACTGCACACTACTCCAGCATAGACTGTGAGCCCAAAGCCTGCTGGCAGTCCCATCAAGTCTGCTTATGCTGTACCAGCCTGCACTGGTCCAGGTTAGACTCAGCACCCTATTAGTGACCCTGTCCTGTTACCTGCCTAACACCCCTTTCCTCTGCATATACTTTTGCCAACCTCATGTATCTATCCTACTCTCCTTTGAATCTAATTGCTGTCTCTACAGTAACCACTTCACTAGGCAAGCATTACTTTTATCTCTCACTGTCTCCATGAAGAAGTACAGTACTGTACTTCTGCATATCCCTACTGAAATCCCTATGCCATCAGCCTATAGTTGTATACCTTTGTTGCTGAACCCTCATATCACGTGAATAACTTTGGACAACCTACCTTATGGATCACCAAAAACTTTCAATGTCTAAATCGTGTCTCCCCTCTCCCTTCTGGCCTTCAGTGTGTACACATTCATGCTGGCCAACCGCTCCTCCTACAGTTTTCCCTGCATTTTTTTAATCATCGGCATTGCTCTCTTCTGTACTGATTCAGTGCTCTCCCTATCTTTTGGAAAAAGAGGACTCCAAATCCTTATGCGATAGTCTAGATATGGTGTCACCGGAGACCTTTAGAAGGGGAGAACTACCTTGTGCCATCTGCTAGAACCCCCCCCCCCCACTGATGCACATCAGCATTCTGCTGACCTTCCCATATGTTTGCTACACTGGGCTGTAGATTTGAGGCTATTAATTGTGATAATACAAAGGTCTCTCTTGAGTTATTTTTGCAAGCATGGCTTCTTTCTTTCCATTTTATTTTATGGCTTTATCATGTTTAGCATCCATATTCTTGATAGCATCTAATTATTTATTATTTATTTATTTGAACATTTGTGACTGGGAGAGGCACACTAATCCATGGCTTGTTTCCAGGTGTGACCCGGGGGTAAGGGAAGGGGAATATGTGTACAGATGTAGACTGACTTACATAACAAAATAAAGCTGTTGATGGTATTTTAGTGAATGGAGGAATTTGGCCAGGACACAGGGGTTATTTCCCTACTCTACAGTAGAGGGCGCTGTGACTGGAGCTGTGATGGCCAGCTCCCCCTGAGTCAGAAAGGAGGAAGAATGTTGACAAGGGCTAGCAGCAGGTCTCGTCCCCAGCCAATCTACGACTAGCGACTGAAATACAGGAAGAAGAAATGATACTGGGAGAAGAAACTTTTGTTTTGGCAACAGAAAACATGATGGAATGTGGAATCACTCACTGTGCAGCAGATTTGGATAATACTCAGCACTCAATGGGAGATGTCCAGCTGGAGGAATCAGAAGAGGTGATTTGTACGCGTTTGCAGCTAGAAGAGTGACCGTTCCTAGGGCACAGGAACCTTTTGGAGCAAGCCCTGAAGGATTGTGAGCATCCCAGGGAGATGGACAGGCAAGTCTGTGAAACAAATGGACTTGATGAGAAACCAGAGCCCTGGGCAGCTGAACGTGCTAGCGGCATACAGAAAAAATGAGAAGAAGATCCAGGAAACCGACACCAGCTCTCCGAAATTACAGGTACCACTTTTTTACCCAGTAAATGATTCGGATGGGAGCAACATGGTTAGGCAACAGAACATAATGCGAGATACTGGAGAAATGTCTAATGAGGTGAACAGAGGGATAGAGGAAAGGCCAGGAACGTCAGGCAAATCTCTGTTACAGCAGCAAAATATAACCTTTACGATTATCATTTCAACAGGGAGAACAGGAAAGAAATGCATGCAGAAAGAAATATTAAATAAAGGCAAAAAAGGGTGGGGGCACAGAAGGAAGGGCAGATTCAAACAGACAGTGTGGGAGATGCTACTACACCTCTTACCTCTACTAGTCCTAGTTCAATCACACCAGAGTGGGTTACAGAAGCACTGCAGGGTGCAGGGTGGGTGAAGAATTTAGAAGGATCAGGGTGGGATGCTAACCTACCAGTCACCTTTGGGGGTACACAGGCCTCCATGAGGACATCTGGGGAAGATGCAACTGAAAGTGAGATCCCCATAGATAACATTATATCAGGACAAGCGATTCCCACAGGAGAAACGCAAGACCCATCAGGAACTGTGCACGAAGATTTAATTATGAGTATTAAACATTTGGAAGGAGAAATACACACTCAAGGTATACAGAAGGTACAGAAATAGGTTTCACCTGTTCCCCTCTCCCCCAGAATCAATATTATTCATGGCATTGCACAAAGCATAGCTGATAATCAAAACACTGAACAAAACAACACACATGAGGAACTGAGGCAAGAAGAACAGATACCCCGTAATGTGTGGAATACAAATGTCAGGGACCACCTATTTCCAGGCAACAGAAATGATAGAGCTGAGCCAGCAACAAGATGGAATGCAGTTTGTCTCAGATACAGGGGAGACATGAATGATATTCCAGACAGGATATTTGAGGGGAGAGCTTTACTCAGACAAGCATGATATATTATGCTTATGAAATGTATGTGTTGATCCATATGCTTGGGGACATCATGTACAATATTAGCTTCAAACACCCTGCAGGATTGGAAAGGCTCTGGAAGCAATACCAGGCCTTAAAAAACACGCCCCTCTGGAGACCCTTCTTAGCAATACCCTTAACAAAACCTAGTTTAAAAAAAATCACAGTCCTCTTTTGTAGCGAAGGGGTAAACGTAGCAGACATTACATACTGGCTAAAGCAGTGCTGTACAATAAATGGATGTCCAGAACCCATACTGGACGAGGAACACATCTGGACTGGGGGATGGAAATATAAAATAACTTTGAAACAAGACAATGGGATCACAAAACATCCACCCAATCATTTTTTTCTGGGTAGAGACAGGGGTGTTATTCTTTACCCCGGACAGCCGAGGGTCTGCTATAAATGTGGGGATGTGGGACATCTCAGCAATGTTTGTGAGAAGTAAAGGTGTGGGCTCTGTGGAGAGCTAGGCCACATAGGGCACACTGCAGGCCTACTGGGTCATAATGTTGTATGCTTAATAGCATATGACATTATAACTAACCCGTAATAGCACTGTCTATGACAGCGAATGGTACAGTACTGCATATACTGCTGTACACGGTATTGCACCATTCACACACTCCCAGGCAGAGGATAAGACCTCTGCTGGGAGTGGGTTACAACGAGCAGCTGCCATGGCTCACTGAACAGAGCCACAGCAGCAGGAACCCAGGCACTGTGACTGGGACCAGGTTTGATTCCCGGTCCCAGAAATGTTTTTTTTTTTGGTCTTTGTGTGCTCCCTGAGTTGGACCACCCCTGGAGTTAAGAATCTTTAGTAGGGGGGTCCGGGGTTGGAGCCCCCCCACAGAAAGAAAGAGTTATGCTGCGTGGCATAAATCGTGCTGTGTTGACAGCGCAATTTAGCCATGCAGCAAAATGTCTTACGACATTATGACCCCATGCCCATTGCAGGCAATCCCCGAAGTGCAACCTATGTGACGAAAATGGACACACATTCAGGAATTGTGTGTGGGCTTCACATAATAGTCTTGACCAGGCACTAAAGGCAGAACAGGATGTATATGTGGCAATGGCACAGAAAGAAAAAGTGAGACTTCATGATCTCACATCACAAACAGAGAACTCGGACCCTAAACCACAAAGGGTAAATAGGAGGCGTAAGGAAACTATAGAAAACACAGCTCATTCTCAGGATACACCAGAGGTTAATGTGGTACAACATGAGAATCCAGGAGAGGATATAACAGAACATACATGAGAAATTCCTGAAGACCCCATTTTGGAGCCAGAACAGCTAGTAAGGTCAGAGGCTGAGTTCACTGCAGAACACACGTCCAAAATTGTGAACATAACAGAAACCCTTCCAGTAGATAGAGGAATGGAGAAAGAGATACGTCCACCAGAAACTGCTATTGATCCCTCTTTTAAAAGAGTCACAAGGTCAAAGGCAGGCTACAAACTTACCATGGGATAGAGTAACCTTAAGGAGAAAGAAGCTATACACACACAGAATACATATGAAGCCTTGATGGACATAGAGGAGGATGACACAAGAAAAGACTCTGATGTATCTTCTATTACATATTCACAGCCAGATATTACCAGAGAGACAACAGGAGGGGATAAGCCAAGGAAAAAGAGGAAAAAGAGAAAATGGGAAAGAAAAACTGACCCAAATGCATGCTTCTATTTCTTGCATTACATCAAATGTCAATAGTTTAAAATGTCAGGAAGAAAGGCTTATTACTTTTGCCAGTTTAATAGCAGGAGGTGGGCAGATTTCTTTTGTGCAGGATACCAGGCTACATAGCAACCCTGAAATCATGCAAGCTCAACAAGATTGGAGATGGGGACCTTCACCATGATCAACAGGGAAAGACACCTGTTCAGGTGTAGGTATTATGTTTGCCCAGATTGTAGTACCACTGATTTGGAGGGTGATTTATATAGAGATTTGAACATTCCATGCATTTCCCAACAAGATGAAACAGATTTGATCTATTTGACCATTACTAGTGAAGAAATTAAAATGGCTTTTAGCAAATTGTTAACTAAAACAACACCTGGAATAAATGGCATACCAAATGACTTCAACAAAACTTTTATAGAACAACTAACCCCTGTGCTGGAAACAGTATATTAGGCAATACAGCAAGAACACAGGCTGTGTATAAGCATGAAAGAAGGCATTATGATTTTTTTATATAAAAAGGGAGATCCACAAAACATACGCAGTTGGAGACCTTTAAGCCTACTGACTACGGATTACAAAACACTGACCAAAATATTGTCGGCTCGGCTAGCAAAGATTGTGCAAAAAGTTGTCTTGGAAACCCAATCATGTGCAATCCCAGGTAGGAACATCTATCAGAATTTGATCCATGTCAGGGAAATATTTGAACTGGGGATGGCACTGGAAACAAATGGATATTTATTTTCCTTAGATCAGGAGAAGACATTCGATGCCATAAAACAGGAACATATATGGAAAGTATTGAAAGTATATGGCATACCAGATCCGATGGTTGAATTAATAAAACTATTACATAAGGACATACAGACAACCCCCTGATCACTGGGCACCTAGGCATCCCAGTATATGTGAAAAAGGGTGTGCGGCAGGGATGCCCATTATGTCTGTTACTTTATGTTTTTGGACTAGATCCAATACTACAACTGATAGAAAATACAGCTGAGATAACACCAATAAAGAGTAAAACAGGAAGGGTATGTAGAAAAGTCATGGCATATGCAGGCGACTGTGTTCTGACACTAGCCACTCTGAAAGATGGACAGACAGCCCTACACATGATAGACCAAGTTTCAGTGGACACAGGGATATGCATAAACCTTTTAAAAAGTAAAGTGTTACCAATTGGTGCTGCACTTGTGGATCCTGAGTTTACAATTCCTGTGACAAAAGGACCGCTTTGAATTCTAGGACTTGAATTTGGGACTGAGGAGGCAGAAAAACAAAATTGGGAATTAGCATATATTACGGCCTTACAGAAGGCACAAACGTGGAAATCCTGGAAGATGACAAGAAAAAAAAAGAGTACATCTCATAAGGGCGAACATAGCTCCGATTTTTATTAATATGTATCGCACATATATCCCTTACCTTTTGACATGCACAGACAAATTTTAGGAGTATTTGTTTTACTACTATGGGGAGTAGACCGAACCCAGTTAAGAGAGCACACACATACAGGACATGGAAACAGGGGGTACTCAATATGTTACAGCCCTTGGTTTATTTTTTTGCTAATTTCTTCTACTCAAATATTAAACCATTAATATTGGGAAATGAGAATGCAGGAATCAGTAGGATGCAAGAGTGTAGTGCAGGCTGTCTGATGGCTTGAGGCAGGGGGAAATGGCATGTTACTGATAAAGCCTTACCAGTATATGTACAGACCACATTGCAATATATTCGTATGTGGGAGATAGAGCTCAAGTGGGTTTTAAACATGATGAAGAAACAGTTTTATAGAACTCTGTTGGAAAAATGTTAATTTGAAGAGCCTGTCTTTCTACTTGAATCAGGACTTGATTGTGTACAATTGCTAGATAGCATGACAGAGGCTAAAATTCTTCTGAAGATGCAAGATATTGTTTGGCTATGTGGGCATGGTAAGCTTAATGTCAAAGGGAATCAGAAACATAAAAGTCAGGGGGAAAGGGTATGTACTGAAAGGGGCTGTCAAGATAATATTGAAACTATACAGCATATGATCTTTGATTGTAGCTACATTAATGGATTTTGGTCTCTCTTAGCAAGTATGTAGAATGATAATGTTTTCACTGCTATAACTTAACGAAACTCTGGTACAAGGCCAAATCCCACCTAGTTGGAAAAAATGGAAAAAAGCACTGTATATGTCATTTTTACATTTATAAAATGGACAATCTGGCAGGCTAGGTGTCAGAGAGTATTATGAAATGAGGAGGTACCGCTCCAAGATGTGTTTTTTAAACTTCAAGCAGAACTAGACAAAGTATATATCTATGAAAAAAAGATGCTGAGAGAAGAAGCAAGTGACTATTTATGGGAAGGGATACACTGAGTGAGTTGATGGTTTCTCTTCTGACATAAATGATACAATATATTTTTTTTTGAGGTGTGGTCTTCATGTGTAAATCAGGAAAGGATGTACTAAGAGTTGGTGTAATGAATGTACTGTAACAAGATTATACAGCGTATACTGTATTTTGGGTTGATATAAGTTTTGGAGAAGAGGTGAAGATTTCAGTCTATGAAAATAATTGGTTTGATATGAGTATATGCGGTTTTCTTTTTCTTTCATTCTGTATTTAATTTGTTCATATCATTTGTACTGGTTGTATTCTTTCGAATGTTGGCTTTTGAATATCAGTAAAAATTTCCCCTACTCTGATGGCAGGGGGCGTGGTTTCTCTGCTGTAGGGTGTGTGAGCCCCAGTACTATGGAGGATGCTAATCAATCAATCAATCAACCAATCTCTTTATTTAGTCAGGCAGAACACCATTGAGCAGGGTTCCTTTACAAGATAGACCCGGAGTAAATACACAACAAGTATCAAAACAACAGTTTGGAATAGACATAAGTACATTGGCAGACAGTGTACAGTAATTACAAATAACATGGCATTGCAGCATCATGGTAGACATTAGAAGAGCACAAGAGTGGCATAAATTACAGGCATGATGTAAAGGCAGGCAGTATACAGCTATATGCAGATTCTATACAAGGCAAGTACATGTAGAGCAATGAAGTACAATTTTCATATTGACCGATAGGTTAGGCTTAGTAAAGCATTGCACAGCCTTTGCGAAGTCTACATAGCAAGGCCAGTGTAAGCACAGGGTGTGCAAAAGTCAGAGAAGGTTGGCAAAGATTAGAAAGGGAAGTGGTACATGAGGCAGGGTGGGGAAGAGGTGAAGTACCTGCAAGAATGGCATGGTTTACACTGGACAGGTGCGGAATGTCTAAGGGGTATGAAGGGAGAATATAGAAGCAAATAGGCAGGGGGAGACAGGCAGGGAAAAAGTAGAGTCAGACTTAGGAGGTGTCAATGCCAGAAACAGTTACAGGTCTCCAGAAGGGATCATTGAACAAGGTTTATGAAAGCAGCTGGATGCCACACCTCGCTCCATGCTGACGACCTGGGTTCAGGAATGGACTCAGGTCTCCAGGGGTCAGCAGGGGTGGAGAGGGATTGTGCATCTGTGGACTGTTCTCCCTCTCTGGGGGTGGGGGTCTCCCAGTTATTTGCGCACCAGCGACCTCTGGCGGAGGCTAGGGGGAATGCATGGTAGAGGTGAGCTTGGGGCACAGCAACAGAGGGGAGTGTGTGCAGACTCATGCACTCCCTCTCCCTCCATTGGCGTCATTGCATGCCCCAGCCCATGTCAAGCTGAACAGGGGAA
Source organism: Neoceratodus forsteri (assembly GCA_016271365.2). Taxonomy (NCBI): domain Eukaryota; kingdom Metazoa; phylum Chordata; order Ceratodontiformes; family Ceratodontidae; genus Neoceratodus; species Neoceratodus forsteri. The sequence continues at coordinate 86,226,576 of CM028138.1, forward strand.
AGTGCGGTGCTCGGTCACTGCAGCTTGAGGGCTGTCTGAGGGGAACTGCATAGACCTGGGGGCACCACCACAGAATACTGGATCCTGAGTCTGTGGGGAGTAAGGAGGACTCCCTGCTGCCCCATTTCGGGGGGGGGGCAAGCTGTGGGGTAGATGGTGGTGGGGGCTTCACTGGGGGCCAGGGCAGTACTGGTCAGTGGCCAGAGAGGGACAGATGCCGGGACATGGAACGCAGACCGATGAGGCCACACAGGTAAAAAGTACTAACAAACAAAAAAATGAAAGCAGCCAATGGCAATGGTATGAGTTGTAGTGTTTTTTGAGCATTACTCCAGAGGACAGGAAGGATGTGGCTTATCACCGCATGACCAAAGTGCCTCCTAACTTTGGGGATGTAATGGGAGATCTGAGACTGACTTCTTAGCAGGTAGCTGCTGGGGTTGCAGATGAGTAGACAATCCTTGATATATTGAGGCACCTTATTAGAGACGGCCCTATAGATACAGAGCACAGCATTCTTATGTCACCTGAGACTAAGTGAGCCACAACCTACACTCTTGTATAGGGCACAGTGGTGTGTTGAGTATGGGGTGCCAGTGATGAACCTAAGCACCTGATGATATAGGGTATCAAGCTTGGCGAGGGCCATGCTTGAGCTATGCCCATATAGAAAGTCTGCATAGTCAAGGAGGGGCAGGAATGTTGTTTGTACCAACCTAAATTTACCCTCAAATGTCAACAGATGCCTGATTCTGAAAAAAATCCCAAGCCTCTGTTTAAGCTTTTTAGAGATTTCTTCAATATGGACTTTGAAAGAAAGTTTGGGGTCTATCTACACCCCCAGGTATTTGAAAGAATCGACATAGTCCAGCAATTTGCCAAGCAAGGTGTGGATTTGTGGGACTGTCCCTGCGGTGTTGAGATTGGGGAAGTTCACTGTTGGAGAGAAGATCATGGCCTTCATTTTCCTAGCATCTAACTGAAGCTTAGAGTAAAGAAGATTGTTCTGCAGGTGGTTAAATTCTGTTTGAAGGTTGCTACACATGAGTTCCAGGGTAGGTCTGGCTCCATACAACACAGTGTCATCAACAAAGAGGTGGATATCTGCTGACTTGACTATGGTATTTAAATCATTTATGTAGATGGCAAATAAGAGTGGGCCCAGGATGGACTTTTGAGGTGCCCCTCTTGAAAGAGTTTTGAGGGGGTAGAAATCCCCCCCCACCTTGATCCCTTGATGTTGATCAGAAAGATAGTTGGAGAACCACTCAAGGTCCAAATTACAAACACCAATATTTTGTTTGGCATCCAAGAGCAAGGTGTGGTCCATCATGTTGAAGGCTTTGCTAAGGTCAAGAATCAGTGCGTATACATAACTTCTGGCATCCAGGGCACACAACCATTCACTCATGACCTTAGCAAGTGCTGAGGTGGTACTATGGCGGGACTGAAAGCCAGACTGAGCTGGGTTTAGTAGGTCCGAGTCACTGATGTGCTGTCTAAGCTGGGTATTAGCAATTTTTTCAAGGAGTAGGAAAATAGGGCAGTAATTGTTTAGATCAATAGTACTGCCAGATTTAAAGAGTGGAATGATGTGGGCAGTTTTCCAGATGGCTGGGAGTGAGTCCTGGACAAGAAACTTATTGAAGAGATGGGTAATTGGGGGCAACAGAATGTGGAAGCCCAGTTTGAGGAAGAAGGGCTTTATCAGGTCTGTACCTGCACTTTTCCTGTTATCCAGATGGTGCATAAGGTCCTCAACTTCCTTCACTGAGATAGAGGAGAAGGAGAATGCCTTGCATGGTTCGGGTGAGGCTGGGGCTGGGTCTGGGCAAGTAGAGCTTGAGGTATATAGTTGTGCATGGAGGCTATAGGCAGGGGAATTGTTGAACGCTTAGGCCTGCTGTGGCAAGGTGATCATTAAAGAGTTTGGGGATTTCTTGTTTGTCAGGAGCAATGGAGTTGCTGGATGAGATTTGTGGTGGAAATAGGCTAGCAGAGTTGTGACTTTGGATTTCCTTTAAGGTTTTACAAAATTTAGTTGTGCTGTTAGAGGAAGAGTTCAGTTCAGAGCGATAGTAGCTAGCTTTTGCTTCCCTAATTGATCTGGTGCAATGGTTCCTGGCAGCCCTGAAGGCTGCCCAATCGTTAGGCTGCTTGGTCTTCCTAGCCTTCTTCCAAAGACAGTCTTTGTAGAGCAGGTCTGCTTTCAAGCTGGCCGAGAACCAAGGACATGTTTTCTTATTAGTCTGGATTTTTACAAGTGGCACATGTTTATTGATGGATCTGAGAACATTATTTTGGAAGACTTCATAAGCTTCATCAATTGAAGGAGCCAGGTAGAAGTCCTGCCAACTCACGTGTTGCAAGTCAAAGAGGAAGGCATTAGGATCAAAGTGTTGTTTTGATCTTTTAAAGACATTGCTACAGGCCTTCTGGAGGAGGTTGTGGAGTCAAAAACAGTGGTTGAATTCAAGCATGCATGCATGGGACAGCCATAAGGCAATTCTAGGGGGTGGGGTAGAAAGAAGTAGGCTACTGGTTAACTAGGATCTGCAGCTTATCCATTAGGTAGGTATATGGGCAGACTGGGTGGGCCAAGCGGTCCTTATCTGCCATCAAATTCTATGTTTCTATGTTTCTATTGCTACAGGAGAAAACAAGCCTAGGGTAGGTCCTCACACAGGCTATAACACAGTGATCACTATGACCATTGAAGGAAATGCCAGAGTGGGAACATAGGTTGGGTTTGTTGACCAGAATAACATCAAGCAAGGTACTGTCCTTAGGGTGTTTTTTGTTGGGACGGGTGATCAGCTAGTGGAGGAGGAAATGGTGATACGATGAAAGCAACTTCAGGCAAGGTGAGAGAGGTCGCTGGAATGCACTTACGAGGTGGCCAGAAAATGCGCTCAGCAACCTCGCTGCAGCAGATGGCAATGCTGGGTGTCGGTGACACCACATAGGGGGATGGATAAATGGCTACCCCCTATCTGAAAAGCTGAACAATGACAGCAATATAACGCTACAGCAAGAATCAGTCCAGGATCAGGAGATCCAAAATGAAGTTATTCACATGAAGAAATGCCTTTTACAAGTGGAATAGAGTTACCCGAAGGTAAAACGATTCCTTGAGGATGAGAAAACACGAAAGAGAGATATCCATGCCTCACCAGATCAGACACCAGAAAATCCAGCCAAAGTTTTCAGCTTCTCCAGGAGTGAGGCAAACCAGGAAATACAGCAACCCTCCAAGGAGAATCTTGAGAGTCAAGGTGTATCGGTAGGGGAGAATTGGTCCAGAGACAACATTGTTTGGTGCAGGCTGGATCCGCACACCAAATGGAGAATGGGTCCCAGATGCGGTGGTGTCTTTACCAAGTACCTCACAACAACAGGAGCAGATCAGTGAAATGGCAGAAAACACCAGACCAGGAGCTGTCACTGCAGAAAAAACTGCAGCTGACCAAGCCCAAAAGCAAGTACCAGGTCAAACAGCAACCATCACAATAGCTGAAGGCAGCATTTCCTAATCCCCTTTAGGCACTCCAATGAATAATGAATTTTTTGAAGCAAAGTCTGGGCTACCAGAGACAAAGGAGGAAACTACAGATTTAACTATAAATGCTGAACTTAACATGTCAGATGCAGAAGGAGATGAGGTTTCCACCCCACACCAGTTCCACCTACCCATGCCAGCCTACTGAAAAAAACTGTGGAACTGGCAAATGGCACAATCCTGTGTGCCTTCAATATTTGGGTAGGCAAGAAAAAATATCTCATAGTTTTTTTGTTGGCAAAACATTGCTAAAACAGACAATAGAGTTTTATCCTGCTGGAGTATATGCTCTGATCCATATCCCTGGAGAAAATACTTTTGATATTAGTTTCCATATTTCAGCAATACTTGACCAATTTGGGATAAAATACTCTGCCCTGAAAACTAATCCAGCATAGGAAAATGTTCAAGCAATTCCATTAACTAAATAAACCTTTAAGGTTATAAATGTTCTCTTCTGAAATGAAGGAGTGAACATTGTAGACATTATATACTGGCTGAAAAAGAAAGCCAGGGAACCGTGAACCCATTTTAGATTCTGAAGGCTTTTGAAATGGGGGTTGGTGATTCAAAGTTAACCTCCTTCAAGTTGACTCTGGTCTGAAACATCTCCCCAACTGTTTCTATTTGGGGAGAGATAAAGGTTTTATTTTCTATCCAGGCCAGCCTCATTACTGTTATAAATGTGGTTCTCCAAGGCATTTAAGTCGGACTTGTGAGGTGATGAAATGTGTACAGTGTGGGAAGGTGGAGCACTCCATGTTTCATTGTAGAAATTCTCTAAAATGCAGCCTGTGTGAGGAGAGTCACTCCTTCACAGACTGTCCATGGGTGGCACACAACACAACTGATGCTGACTACGGAGTACAGGATTTTTATATAAATAGGGCAGTGAAATCAGCCAAGTCTGTTTCTCTACAGGTTATTCCCCTTCAAAGACAGGAGAATGCACTGAGAACAGTGGACCCCACCCCCAGACAAACCCCATCAGCAGTACCTAATGCTACATCTGACATCAGGACAGAGGACACCACTGAGCCAACCACCCTAGAAAGTACCCTGAGCTGGCAAACACTAGCACTGCATTTATGCTCCCCCCACCCCCCTGACCCACCTCAAGACTCTTACCAAGTGGTAAAAAAAAAGAGTGGACATAGGAAGATGGGGCCAAGCAAAACCAGTACTTCTGTACACACTGTTCCAATACAGAATACATACACCATTTTACAGGAAGAGGACACGTAAAGAGAGACAGATTCTGACTCTGACTCTAGTCACTCATCACAGCCAGATAGTGGCTCTGACAGGGTACTCCTTCTGGAAGATAATGACCCCAAACCACTTAGGAGATAAATGAGGACAAGAGCAGGAAAAAAAAAAGTATGATTAAGATAGGTTTATAGATAAATCCCTGGATGATTTGATGGTTGCCTCCTTGAATATCAATAGCATCAAAACTGACCGAAAATGCACTCTCACATTCTCTCATTTTGAAAATGCCCATTTTAATCTTGCATACTTCCAGAACACCAGGCTACACTCCAATATAGAAATTCAGGAGGCTAGTTTAGCTTGGGTGTGCAGTACTGCTTATTGGTCCACAGGCACAGAGGCTTATAGCAGAGTCGGCATTTGTATAAGTAATTCTGCTGCTAAAGTAGCACATGAAGTAGACATTATTCCTGGGAGGGTGTCATTGTGAGATATCTCACTTCAAAATATGAAATGTCACTGCATAAACGTTTATGCACCCCAAACTGAGGCTACTAGGATTGAAATATTTCAAACATTGTTACCATATTTATTTACATCTAAGTATGTGCAGTTGGGGGGTGATTTTAACTGTAGCAGGTACACCACAGATCAGGGCTTAAAAACAAAAATATATTGTGATGTCTCCTGTCTGAATAATTTACTATCTCAGACTGGATTGATAGATGCTTTTGACACAGGTCAAATGCCACCATCAAAAACATATTTTCGAGGTACCCTCTCCACGATAATCGATTACTGGCCTGTATCAGACAGTTTAGAGATTAAAACCTCAAAAGTAGTACCAGTGGCATCATCTGATCATGCCTTATAGATGTTAACAGTCTCTAATTATGAAAAAAAGGGGAGTGTACCAGGATACTGGTGAACGAATTTGAGTCTTCTAGCTGGCCCACTAATTATGCAGGGATTTAATGACCTATTAAAAGCAAGAAAGTCAGTATCCTTCTTGTATGACTCCCCCCTTGAGTGGTGGGAGACAAAAATGGACATTCAACAATATTTCCAGATCACTGGAAGACTGAAAGGTAAAATAAAAACAGACCAATGTAAATCTTACAAACAAGAATTATACGCCCTACAATCTCTTCAGGAACATTCTGAGATTGACCTTTCATCTCACATTTCAGAGATCAAACAAAAAATGGCTGACATACAGTATAACAGACTCAAATCTCTAGAAATAGAACAAATAATTGGGATGCAGGGAGGACAGGATTTTCTGAATCCATTTCAGTTCTGCCAAACACAGCAACAACAGATGTTTATTTCTACACTGATCATCCCGTCAGGTACAGTTCTCACAAGGAAATCAGAGATTTTGAGAGAAGTTCAAAATCATGTTAAAAAATTATTTTCAGGGCCCAGACAGAAAGGAGTGGTTAGAGACATGTAATCTCCCTACACCACACCAACAGACCCTGATTCAGCCCATCTCTAAACTGGAACTCATAGGGGTGATTGTGTCATTAAAATCTGAGTCAGCACTGGGGAAAGATGGTCTCCCCTGTGAAATTTATAAATATAAAATACATACATTATTAGAAGAATTGCTGGTGCTGTTTAATGCAACGTTGTCTTCAGCTAAAATTACAGAAAGTATGAAAGTTGGCTTGTTAACACTGCTGTATAATTCAGGAGATAGAAGTTTGTCAAGCAGATGGAGAGCTATAGTACACTTAAATGCTGACTTTAAAATTTTAACCAACATTTTAAGCAACATGTTAGCATTAGCAGCTTCATCCATTATCCACCCATCTCAAGCATGTGCTATTCTGGGCAGAACTGTACAAGATAACCTTATTCTACTAAGAGAAATCATGGGAAAAGGTCAAGAGGGTAAATTGTCAGGATTTCTATTATCTGTCGACCAAGCACAGGCATTTGATAATGTATCCCACCAGTATTTCTGGGAATGTTTGGTAACCTATGGCATCCTCATTAGATTTGCAGAATGCATTCAAGTATCTTACAACAAAGTATTAGTAGTATCTTATTGTTATGGTTGGCTAGAAACAGAGTGTAGAGTTACCAAGGGAGTTAGACAAGGATTTCCATTAAGTCCTTTGCTCTATGTGATAACTCTGGACCCTCTGATTAGGAAAATTAATCATTCACAATTCATCTCACATCTATATTTTTCTAGTGCAGGTCCTGAATTCCACACTATAGCCTATGCAGATGATCTCTGCCTTATAATGGCCAATGTAGAATCCTGTACACAGGTTGGTGACATTTTGTCTGAATTCACAGAAACTTTCAGTTCTTCAGTAAATTATGGGAAAAGCAACTGTTTCATGATCAGTGACACTGGCTATACCCTAGATACTATTATCAATATTCCACCATCTAGAGGGCCATGCCCTATTTGGGGTATACTCTTTAGCCATGGAGATATAGCACTTACGAATTGGCAAAACCAGTTGGATCAGGCACAGGAAAAAGTGGAAAAGTGGAACCGATGGAGGATGTCCAAGCTCAAGAGGGTATATATGGTGAAAACATACATGTTGGCCTCTTTCTTCCATTTAAGTAGTATGTTCCAAATTCCAAAACAAATAGAGACAACAATGTATGGGTGTTTTATTAAATGCATCTGGGGAAGTTGATTGAACCCCATTAAAAGGGGTATTATATTTTTAGACAAATTTCAGGACTATCTTAAACTGGTTAATCCTATTCCTTTCTTTTTCTCTATGTATGTAAAGGCAAATATAAAGCCTCTTCTTCTTAGTAAAGACAAATTATGGATCCCATGGGTACAAGATGTTATAAATCCTATTTTACAGATATAGCCACTACAAAGTGAACTTACATGACAACAGTCTCTTTCAGCGTTACCTGTAGAGTTTCAAGCTTGCTTTGGTAAAATTAAATTATGGATGTTATCAAAGCATCAACTTTTCACTTTACAAAGGAAGGCAGTTTATGAGCACATAATGCAGAGATACTTTAAGGAACAACCACATTTTTCAGACATACCTCAACAAGATAGGAATTCCATTGGTAACATGCTCACATCCACCCACATTCCCACACAATGAGGAAGGGGTTCTAGACCCTGAAGTGCTGAGATTTTTTGCACTAATGTGGGAGCTTTCATTTTGGCATTGCTGCACTTTTTATAGTGTCTTGCACATGTGCAAGCAACATTTTGTGGCAGTAGGAAATGGTAGTAGGAGAAATGCAGAAGTGTGTCAGTTTTGGCAAATGCAGGGCATGCTTTAGAAGGTGCATCCCTCATTCCCCAATTAGTGAGAATGCTAGCAGTGACACAAGTTTTATACAAAGTGCCACCAACATGAAATGAATTTGCTGCTGCAATCAGAGGCAAGCTCATCATGCAGTGGCACAGATGACGTGCCTCCACTATGTGCCTTTCTTGGCGAAACATTTCAATAAATATAGCAGTGGCAGTGGCAGCAGGAGAGCAAATCTTGTAACCTCTCTACCTCACCACCTCACTGGTCCCTGCCTGAATGGTGGGAGGAGGATCTTTTCTTGCCTGCCTCCTCCACATCCCACTGTCTCCAGGCTGAAAAGTTTCTCCCATCCATGTGGAGCAGGCTACAGCCTAAGCTCTGTACAGGCTTGGAGTAGTCCATGTCCAAAGGCACTTTTACTGTAAGTGTGATCTGATCATGCTGGTGGAACCCCATCCCCAGCCTGCTGACAGCAGGGTGCATAATCCTATCCCAGTACTTTAATGTGGCACACTGGGAGCCCACCCCAGTGTGCCAAACCATGCTGTAGTGTTTCTGACACTGGGATGCTCACTCCCAGTGTCAGATGTGTCCCCCAGACATATTCTATGATCTTGAGGTGCCCAATACCTGGGTCGGCATGTATTCTCTTAGTAGAGTGGCCCACCCTAGTGTGCCAACATCCATGGTTTTTCTGTTAAAAAGAAAACAGAGCCACAATGTCATTTTTGTTTTTTAACCTGAAAAACAAGAAAACTGTCCTCATCATTGCTGCCAGCTCCCTCCCCCAACCTCCACCCTCATTCTGTGCATCTCACCTCCCCGTAGCCCCCTCACCTGATACTTACCTGCGGAGGTTGGGAACAGTGATTTTCAGTGGACTGGGAATATGTCTGCACTCTTCAAACACTAACTGCAAAGTCAAGAAATTACAGTAAGTCCTATAATGACACTGAATGGAGGGTTTCAATTTAGGTGGATATCTCAGCAATTTTTGGGAGTTTTGATCCCAAATTTTCAACATGGGGTTCTCGGGACCCCACCTCATGAACAAAAAAGGTCATTTCACGGTCACGATGCAGAATCACCTTTTGGGATCAATTAATGAAATTGCAGTGCCACTGTTCATGAGGTGGACTCCCAAAAAGCCTATGTTGCAAATTTGGTGAAAAAACTGCAAAAATTACTGTGTTACGAGTGTGTGTTGCACAGTTTCCATACATGCTCATATTTTTGCCAGTTTTTAATAATTTCACTCCAGATTTTCAACATTGACATTTTTTCTCAACCCCTTATGAACAGTGTAGCTGTCATTTTTCACATCCTGCCCAAAATGTGGTTTTGCACATGTGGCACACAATGACATGGTCGCTGTGGGAAATCAGTGTTGAGGACAGAGTAAAAAAATCACAGTGATACTGTTCATGAGCAGAGGTCCCAGAATGTCTATGTTGAAAATTTGGTTAAAACAATCCCCCAAAAAATTGCATTACAGGCATGCATTGCGCAGTTTGAATGTATGTTCGTGATGTCACCAGTGTTTCATATTTTCACTCCAGATTTTCAACATTTCCATTTTTTTATACCTCCTTATGAACAGTACAGCTGTTATTTTTCACATCCTACCAAAATGTGTTTTCACACATGTGGCGCACAATGATTACATTGCTGCAGGAGTAATGCACTGGATAATGTATATTTTGTGGTTACATTATTTGTTTCTCCACCATTTATGGTGTACTTGAGCAGGGAAATAAAGAAGCTTCTTGAATTTGATTTTCTTAATGGCATTATTAATTATATAAAATAATTGGTCCTCATTTAATATAATTTTTTGTAAGGAGAGCTTCCATCAAATACGCCATATATAAAATTTGAAACATGCTAATATTAGCCATATAGTCTGTCTATCATATTTTGACCATTTATAAGGTAGAATCCCTAACTACAAAGTATCTGGGGTAATCATATTAAAAGGAGAAGAGGGCCATTTATGTCCCATCATGTTCCAAAATGTCATAGCATAAAGACATTCAAAACATAGGTTATGCATAGTTTCTATTATTTTTGTGCAAGTAGGCATGGAACAGTACCGGTCTTCTATGTCTTTGTGTTTTAAATGTCCATTTATGTTTAGCCTCCCATGTAATGATAACCAGGTAACACCCTACCATTCCTCATAAAGTAGAAGGCAGCCCTTATAGGCTATGAGAGGGTGAAGAGAAAATATAACAGTCCCAAAAGAACTCACACTCCAGACTTAAATTCAATAGAAATACTATTTTTACTGTATTAGGATGGTACTTACAAAGTACAATGCATATCCATAGCTATGTCAGTAAGAACACACATTTGTCAATGCCGAATGTTGTTTTGCTGGCATTGGCATTGGTAGTACAAGAGTTAGAGAGATGCATAATAGGAATGGCAGTGAAGTTTGGAATTGACACCAACCCCACCCCACCCCACAGAGACTGACAGGCATTGAGGTGTGCCTTTGGGTCATGCCATTTCACTTCACCCTACCCTGCAGACACTGATAAGTGTCTTGGTGTGCCTTGGGGTCTTCGGGCCATACGCTCATCCCAATACATAAGGAAATACACTGAAATGGGTGCAGTATAGTAGAAAGGGGTGAACTTTGAGGCTGAAGAGCCCAAGGCACACCTCAATGCCTGTCACTGGCTGCAGGGTGGTGGTGGTGGTGGTGGTGGTGGTGGTGGAATGGCATGAGCATTTCAGCCGACAATCCCAAGTCACACCCTTGATTTCTGTCAGTCTCTATAGGGTGGGGCATTACAGTTGGAAACCCTAATGCCCCAGGTGTTTGTTAGTATTTGCACTCCAAATTTTCAACATGGGCTTTTTGTGACCCCACCACATGAGTAGTGGCACTATCAGTTCATTAGCCAAAAGGTGATTTTGCAGAGCGACTCTGCCATTTGGTGCTACAGGTGTGAAAACACATTTTGGCCAGGATGTGAAAAATGACAACTGTACTGTTCATGAGAAGGTGTAAAAAAATGGCAATGTTAAAAAATCCGGAGTGAAAATATGAAAAACTGGTGGTTATGAGCATGAGTAGAAACTGCGCAATGCATGCTCTTAATGAAATTATTTTAGGGATTTGTTTAACCAAATTTTCAACATAGACATTCTGGGACCTCAGCTCATGAACAGTGTCACTGTGATTTTCTTAATGTGTCCCGAACACTGATTTCCCACAGCAACCTCGCTATTCTGCACTGGAAGTGCAAAAACACATTTTGGTCATTATGTGAAAAATGACAGCTGTACTGTTCATAAGGAGGTGTGGAAAAATGCCAATGTTCAAAATCTGGAGTGAAAATATTACAAATTTGCGAAGTTACAAGTGTGCATGGAAACTGCACTCCGCAAGCTTGTAAAACAGTCATTTTTTGGATTTTGTTCACCAAATTTGCAACATAGGCTTTTTGAGAGCCCACCCCATGAACACTGGCATTGTCATTTCATTAATCAATCCTGAAAGATGATTCTGTGCAGTGACCGTGAAATCACCTTTCGGGACTGAATAACGCTATGACAGTGGTTGAATTCATGAGGAGGGGTCCCAATAACCCCATGTTGAAAATATGGTGCCAAAATTCCCAAAAATGCCTGAGATATGCACCAAAGTTGAGAAAAACCTATTTATGCCATTATACAGCTTACCGGCATTTCTTCAGTTCGCAGACGGCTTTGAAGAGTGCAAATGTGTTCCCGATCTACTGAAGATCGTCGCATCAGGCTCCAGAGGTAAGTATGGGGTGAGGGGTGTGGGAGGAAGGGTGCTCAGTGGGTGGGTGTGGGTTGGGGAGGATGGCTACTGGGTGGGACCATTTCCTTTCTTTCATGGAGAAAAAAAAAAGTAATCACAGGAAGTTTTTTTTTTTCAGGCATGCTTTCAGCACACTGGGGTGGGCTCACAGTGTGCCACTTTCCATTTTTGGGGTGGGGAGACTTAAACCAATGGGGATTGGGCCCCCTGTCAGCAAAGAATGACTATTTGGGGGCACATGATGCCAAGGAGGATTGGGAACCCCCTCAGCACACAACAAATGGGGGAGGGGGTTACATTATGCTGACAGGGAGTGGGCTCCCCCATCAGCAAATGAACTGGGTCAGGGGCATGCCAATAGGGGGATTGGCTACCCCTTTCAGCTTTCATGGGGCTGTGAGGTGGTGGCAGACACTGCCATGTTTACAAAAAATGTTACACTAGGCAAAGTACTGCCCTGCAATGACGGGTTGCTCCCTCATTGCAGCAGAATGGCTGACACTGCAATGACAAGGCAGCCTCTCATTGCAGTGGTGAAATCATTTCAACTTGATGGCACTTTTGGAAACCAATGTCATCAGCACAGTGTGCCTGCATTGGTCCACCAGCGCCAAGCCCCCAAATGCAGTGCCACCCTTGGCTGCCACAGTGCCACATCTCCACAACCCACTTCTCTCCTAAGCTGCTGCATAATGTCTCTTGTGCATGCGCTCAAGCAAACATAAAAATTAAAAAACAAAACCTTCCCTAGAATAGACAGCTTAATTTCAGAATTTTGCAAAGCATTTCAAGATTTTATTTGTACAGTCTTGACTTTTCTCTTTAACTCAATGCTAAAAATGAATAAATTTCCTGCAGACTACACACAAGCACTCAAAATATTGTTATTTAAAAAGGGGGAGAAAAAAGACATAAATAACTGGAGACCTATTAGTTTACTTAATGTGGATTACAAAATGTTGGCCTCTCTACTTGTCCACAGACTTACCACAGTTGCAAAAGATTTAATTTTGCCAGTCCAAACCTGTGCTATATCTGAGAGATACATTTTTAATAGCTTATTTTTTTTAAGAGACCTGGAGGACCTCGGCACTCTAACCAATGTCAGGGAATATTGTTATCCTTAGACCAATAAAAAACTTTTGACAATGTTTGTCATATACATTTATCTGAAGTATTGGAACACTACAAAATTCCTACAGTTTTTATCAATTTGATTGTTCTGCTGTACAGAAGAGCATTTGCACAACCTTGTATAAATAAAGCATTTAGGAAAAAATTTAAAATACAAAAGGAGGTACAACAAGGGTGTCCCCTTGTCCCTTTACTATATTTATTTGCAATTGACCCTTTCATAAGGAAAATCTACCACAATTCACATATCCCTGGGATTGTATTACCCAAACAAAACTCTCCTACAAACATATGTGCTTATGCAGATGATCTGTGTTTATGCTTCAAAGATGAAACAGGGGAGCCACATTAGCAACTGCACTTGCAGAGTATACTCAAATTTCAGGCATTCAATAAAACTTACAAAAAAGCACAGGTATGTGGCTTAATCCAAATATTGCCAATAAAAGTATTACGCAGATACATAATATAAAAGTTGGAAAAGAACCTATCAAAACTTTAGGGATTACTTTTGGAACAACAAATGATGCTGTCCATAACTGGGAAACAGTTTTAAATATTGCACAGGGCCTTGTAAACCAGTGGAAAAAACAATCAATCTCAAAAAAAGAAAAGGATGTATTTTATTAAGACCTTTTTGGTCCCTCAGCTTACCCATATAGCTACTATTTTTCCCATCCTCTCTATCTTGGAAGCTCGAGTTTTGAACATTTTTCTTCAATGCCTGTGGGGCAGAAGACTAAACCCCACAAAAAAGAATTTTACATATTATGGATTTAGCCAAGAGGGTATTAATATGATTAATCCCATATTTCTTTATAGTATTTTTTGTCTATAAAACTTCATATCTCTCCTGAACAACACTCACTCTTTTTGGTAAGAAATCTCCTATCTTTGGTTTACCTCTTTTAGAGACAAGTGGGGTTTAGGAACTTTATCCGTTTCCATGATAACTTATACCAAAAATATGCCAACATTCATAAACCACAGCCTTACTAAACTGAGACATTGGAAAATCACACACTTTTTTTATCCACTAATAGGAATCTGTTTCACTCAAGCATTATATAGGATATCTTGTTTGAACCACCCCTTTTTCCACAATGCACAGACGCTCTTGTGACTGAAGCTTGTAAACAGCTGATAGATGTCAAAATCCCCTACCAAATGTGGGATGTGGGATGACTTCCATGTCATGGTAGACTGGGAGTAAGAAACACATTAAAGCACAAGCCCATAGAAGAATGAATGTGGCCCAGGACAACATGTCCACCATCTTTAGAGACACAGGAGCATTTCTTTTTACAATGCCCCTTTGTACAAGCTTTTTGGACAGCTTTAGGCACAAGGTGGAACACACTCCAACAGTTACAAGTAACATATGAGACAGTTGTCCTAGGTATTTATACACCTATTTAAAAGACAAAGAACCTCTGTGCGCAAACACTGAGGCAAGGGTTACCCCAAAGGGCATTTGGCTGGGAAGCCAAGTTTCAAGAAAATACAAAATCACACATGCCCCCACAATGCAAAGCATCATGGGCTACATATGCAAATCACCACAAAATGTTATGCTGGTCCAACTTTAAGCAGAATTGCATGGTGCCGAAGGCCTCTCACACAGTTTGCAAAGGGTGCTAACAAGAAGACATGAACCGTGTTTAGTCCTGCCAGGACTCATCAGTATCCTTGTCTGTTTGACACCCAGTGGAATGGACCAGCTACCCTAAAGGCAGTGTGCCTTGGATATATTGTGGTGAACCCATTAAAATAAAAAACATTTAAAAGACAAAGAACCTCTGTGTGCAAACACTGAGGCAGGGGTTACCCCAAAGGGCATTTGGCTGGGAAGCCAAGTTTCAAGAAAATACAAAATCACACATGCCCCCACAATGCAAAGCATCATGGGCTACATATGCAAATCACCACAGAATGTTATGCTGGTCCAACTTTAAGCAGAATTGCATGGTGCTGAAAGGCCTCTCACACAGTTTGCAAAGGGTGCTAACAGAAGACATAGACACGTGTTTCGTCCTACCAGGACTCATCAGTATGCCTCATCTGTTTGACATCCCAGTGGAATGGACCAGCTACCCTAGAGGCAGTGTGCCTTGGATATATTGTGGTGAACCCATTAAAATAAAAAACATTTAAAGGCAAAAGAACCTCTATGCATAAACACTGAGGCAAGGGTTACCCAAAGGGCATTTGGCTTGGAAGCCAAGTTTCAAGAAAATACAAAATCACACATCCCCCACAATGCAAAGCATCATGGGCTACATATACAAATCACACAGATGTATGCTGGTCAACACAAGCAGAATTGCATGGTGCTGAAAGGCCTCTCACACAGTTTGCAAAGGGTGCTAACAGAAGACATAGACCACGTGTTTAAGTCCTACCAGGACTCATCAGTATGCCTCATCTGTTTGACATCCCAGTGGAGATGGACCAGCTACCCTAGAGGCAGTGTGCCTTGGATATATTGTGGTGAACCCATTAAAATAAAAAAAACATTTAAAGACAAAAGAACCTCTATAATGAAACACTGAGGCAAGGGTTACCCAAAGGGCATTTGGCTTGGAAGCCAAGTTTCAAGAAAATACAAAATCACATACCCCCACAATGCAAAGCATCATGAACTACAGTCCTAGTAGGGCCAAACACGTGTCTATATCTTCTGTTAGCACCCTTTGCAAACTGTGTGAGAGGCCTTTCAGCACCATGCAATTCTGTAAAGTTGGACCAGCATAACATTCTGTGGTGATTTGCATAGCAGCCCATGATGCTTTGCATTGTGGGGCATGTGTGATTTGTTTCTGTGAGCTTGCTTCTGACAAACTGCCTCAGATGTAAATACTTTAAAACAACCCCTCAATGTTCTCTTTAAATATTTTATTTTAATGATTCACTGTATCAGGCACTACTCTAGGCTAGTCATTTAAGTGTCAGGCTCAGGCAGGCTGCTCTGACAGGCTCCTATTAGAGACAGCTGCTGTCTGTGTCTTTCTGTTGCCCCTTACAAACTGTGACTTCGGCCTCTGGTCTGCCAATTGAGACCAACCTGTTTATTCTGTTATATATAATATGATCTTCTATGAGGTATATGTGTATTCTCCCCACCTAAACTTAAGAAATATGAAGCAAAATTAAGAATTATATTTGCAACCTGTAAATTGTACTTTTGGCAGGCTAGATGTTCCCTTTTATTACATCAGAATACTTTTACTCCTGAATATGTAGAAATACAAGTAGAAAACTGTCTTATGATAAAGCATGTTTCAAAACAAGGTAAATTAAGAACTGATATGCTTCATGCTTTATGAGATCAAAATCCATGTTTTTGGAAACCTAAGTCAGGTTGGATATATATTTCCTTTCAATAGAAATATCTGTTGTCTTTTTTTTCCCCTTTCCCTTTTCACAGTTTGTTTGTATGATTTGTTAAAGGCTGGCCAGATAGGGAAGAAGTCTGTGGTGATGTAAACACATTTATTTTTGTTTAAATTTTTATCATTTGATTTTCTTTTAAATGTTTCATTTTATGTTTCCTTTATATGTGTGTGTGTGTATATATATATATATATATATACTTTAATTCTTTCTGTTTTTTTTTTATTTGATGCATGATTTTTCTTTCCTGTATGCGTGTGTGTGTGTGTATATATATATATAAATTCCCCTACTCTTACTGAGAAGTGCCATGGGATCTTTAACATCCGCCTGAATAACCAACAGAACAGGCAGATGAAACCTCGGTTTAACATCCCATCTGAAAGACAGCACCTCTGAAGTGTATCACCCCCCCTTGATGCACTACAGTGTCAATATTTGGATTTATCTCACGTTCCCGATGTGGGGCTAGAACCTACCACCTCTCAATCTTCCAGCCTCAGAGGTGAGTGTGCTGTCTGCTGAGCCACTGACGCTGCCATAATTTAAAAAAGTAAAAAATTTAGTTCTCATTTAGAGCAGAATTAAGGCTCCAAATTAATTTACACTATCCAGGCTGAGTCAGAACTGGGCCAGTGGCAGATCCAAACAAGATCAGTGGACTAGACTGGGCAAAATCAGATTCAAATCTCAGAATTCTCTGATTTAATGAGTCTAGATGAGGAAGGTTGGCCTAACACAGGGCCAATCCTCCTATACCATCCCTAGAACATAGAGTATAGCCACTTAAAGAAAACTTAAACTGCTTTTGGTTCTTCACCGGCAGGGGATAAATGGACTGGACCACTCATGATTCTTTTGTCTTGTTTGCATATTCTATTCAAGATGTCCTCTCCATGCAGGGAGAGTGTTCAGAGTCCTTCATTTTGTAAAACAAGGCTCCATTTTACTCCTGTTAGATTGATCCACATGCTCACAAGACTGCCATCAGGACTGTTTGGTTTTATGATAGGGAGATATTAGTTTGTAAAAAAAAAAAAATGAAATGGTTGTCCAGTAGGCCAGCTCAGAGGAGATACAGTACTGTGTCAAGCTGACATGAGGGAGTCCCCAGAATTCTACCCGGAGGTTGGATCAGGTCATGCATGTCAGAGGGAATTGGTACTTGGTTCTTTGGTCCTATGCTGGGAATGGCTGCCTGACATTTAACCATATATATTTAGTCTATGCTACTGTGCAACTGTGGTTTGTAGAGTTCTGCATGTCAAATAGTTATGGTGTTTAACTCATACTGCTCAAACTTTAATTAAGTTACTTACAATTGCAATAAATAGAGTAACTAATTAAACAGCTAACTAATGAACATTTGTGCATCCCAGCCAGCTCACCATGGAGTGACATTAGCACTGGCTGCAAAGTGAGTTTCTCACTTGTATTCCCAAGTCCCAGAACAAGGCTGAGTAAGAACAACCCTGTTGTCAAGGTGGGAGTGTAGTGTATTGCAGATATGTAGAGTACTGCAATTACAGTAAGCAACACTAGGGGGTGCTTCAATAGTCTCCTTGCATTGTTCCTGAACTTCTTAATGGGGTAGTGCAGGGGGTAATTGAGAGAAAAGAATATTGAAACAATGATATTCAACATATTCAACATTGCCTCCAATGATTGGAACTAATTTCTATGCGTATGTTTCTATTTTTAGGCTAAGTAAGCAATAATGACAAGGTGAGTGGTGGTTGTTGGGGGATTATAGGCATACTATAAGGCATATGTATATTCCCCTATTGACCACACACCCTGGAGTATGTTAATGCACTCACAAAATGTCTTTTCATTTTGTGAAGGAAGGCCAGTGACTAGTTTTGGTTTGAAGGTGGGCAGCTGTTGGCAAATTTTCATAACCCTACTGACTAATCAACAAACAGTATTTTTGTAAACATCTTATAAATATCAACAAGTTAGGAAATTGAGATATTTATGGAATTGGCTACATACTCCACTGCGCTGTACTGTGACTAGGTATTAGGCTGGGGCCTTCTGCTTTCACCTCCCCATTTTCTCCATCTCCTACCTCCCTGTCTTCTATTCAGCTCTAAACCTGTCATAGCTGATGTCTGTGTCCTGGTTAGGTTTCTAGATGCAGTGACAATTTTTGACTGTAAGCAAATACATGGTTCTTTGTTTATGGAAATGTGGTAGTACCACTGAGTGAAACTGTGAGACAGAAAACATGCATCAGTCAACAAATACAAAGGGTGGGTTTACCACGCTTGTAGGAAACTGCAAATGTCGACACATTCAGCAGCATCATATATTAAAACTAATTGCTCTCAAGCTCTCTAGTATTATACATTGTTCATGTAATTACCATCCAGAGGTCTGCTGGCCCATATCTTAACCTCCAGGTACACGACCAGATTATGTATAATTGATGATGGGTGCAGGGATACCATTCCCTCTTTAGAAATGATAGATTTTTTTTTTATTTGGTTTTGTTATTCTGGTGAGCTACTTTCCATTTTACTTCCAGTCTTTCACCTACAGTACTTCAACACAACCAACCCATGTTCCTTTTGTCATCCGGATTCTTGCACCTTCCCATCATTTGTAGTGTTCATCCTACCCACAGCAGGGTCTATCCTACCTCTCAGATCCAGTGTAGGGCAAGGACTTGTCAAACAGATAGATGGCTATTGTAGGGGGTAGACAGTGCTGTGTATAATTTATTTTCAGATCAAAATCAACAGATTTTACATTGTTTTGAATTAATGAAAGTCTGCATTATATGGTTGAGTATTCTGAGAAAAAAAACTTCATCAACATGTTTTCTTGTAAAAATACATCTTTTTTGTTTTATTTATTGATTCATTTATTAATTAACATTAAATGTCTGACCAGGAAAGGCACACTAAGCTGTGACAGCTTGTTTCCAGGTGTATCCTGGAGAGTGGGTTGCATGGATCTGTTTGTACTGATGGGGGAATGTTGGGCATGACACTGGAGAAACCCCACTACTCATCATCAAGAGGTGCTATGGAATAGTTTACTTCCACCTCTACAGTGACCAGTGATGGGCAGACAGGACCTTGGTTTGACATCTCATGAAAAGATAGCACCTCAACACTGCAGACCCCTCCCCCATAACACACTATAGTGTCAGTAATGGGTATTACCCCAGGTGCCTAGTGTGAGGCTAGAACCCATGACCTTCTAAACTTTCAGCCCTGGGGGGGGGGGTCGTGCTCCCTACTGAGCCACTGACAATAATTGTTACCCTATTTACTCCTTTATCTGTTGCTGTGATTACCTGTTGTAATTTTTCTCAACTGAATCGGATGCAATTATAAATGAGACCTGTGCTCAGCTAGGTTTTAAATGAAAAAAATTAAATTAAAAATTAAAACTGTGTGGAAAATTTTAATTTTTCAGGGAATCTCTTACCAATCACAGAAAAGTTTTCCATGAAGTTTATGCAATATTCTTCTCGTTGTGTTTTTTTAGTGAAGTTGGTTAAGTTTACTTTGTTTTGTGAACTGAAAAACAGCAAACATGTTGGAATTATGATTAGAAAATTGTGCAAAGATAAATTTCAAGGCTACATTTTACACAATAAGCATATGGAAGCACATATGGAACAATGACTTTGTGCATCACTAGCTGCCCAGCATCATTAGTGATTGATTAATTGATTGACTGATTGATTTGATTGAAAACTGATGACCAGAAAAGGCACCCTAAGCTGACACTTGTTTCCAGGCGCTACCAAGGGGAACAGGAACAGGGAAGAACAGTGATACAATAGTTGACATGGGAGTAATACAATAAATACTACAGTCAGTCAAAAGTAGAAACTGAAGCTTACTACTAATAGTAGTAGGGCAGCAACCCAAACAACACAATAAGTTACAACAAAAGATGACCCCTCCAAAGAGTTGGAAGATAAAAAAACAGAAAGCAAAATCTGAACTGAAATAGGTAAGTGCAATAAACATGAAACTTACAAAGTGCACCATGCAATCTTGGAGAAGCACTGGGGGTGTGCAAAAGTCAAGTAGATGCTGAATAGGGTGCCCAAGGGATGAGAAGGAGTGTCACAATGGCATGCAACTCCTATTTGTTACCCAGTATTAGCCCCTACAACAGTATCCATTAAGCCAGACCTTTTAAAGGTGATGGCTGATGTCACCTGGTTTAGTGCTAGATGAAATTTGATTTTTGTCTATGAAATAAGACAAAATTATGGATTTCACATCTATGAAAATTTCATGACATGATATGAGAATGTTGAGAGTATTTTGCCAAAATTTAATGTTCAGTTACTTTGGTCTAATTTAAAATCTTCTCATTTATATTTTGCTAAATCTGGCATGTTCAAAGTTGTAAACTACATCAGTAAGTGTACTAAGTTTTAGGTCTCTAGAAGCAAAGCAGAATGAGTTATAGGAATTCAAATGCTCCATCTAAATGTAATTTTCAGTTATTATTATCTAATTTTAAATCTATTTATTCAACTGCTACTACATTTGAAAATTACTATGCAACACGATATGTGTTCCAAGTTTCAGGTCCTTAGCTCTAAAGGGGCTACCTGCTAGGCAGAAATTGCCAGAACATATTTTTCAGTAATTTCCATCTAATGTTAAAAATTCTTATCAGTGTGTCACAAGGTTTGACACATTTGAAGCATTTCACCGCATGGGTATGCGTAATCAGTTTTAGGTCTCTAGCTTCAAAAAGAGCTGAGTTGTAAGTAGCCAAATTATAACTTTCAATTATTTCCAACCAGTTTTTGAAACTACTTACATACATTTTACCTCATTTGAAAACAAACTCTGGCCAGAGATGATAGGGCTGCAAGAGAGGAAAGTGGGGCATCCTTAGGATACGCGGAGGCTCATAAAATTGCAACTGGCAATAAAGGTGATGAAAAGTACATCAGACCTGGTATTAATTATCCACAAGGCATATTTTCAACAGTTGGTTAGTAGATGAAAGTATTTAAAAAAGTTACATATAAACCACAGTAACAGTAAATATTAATTTATATTGAAGTCCATTTTGCACATGTTGGGGTGAAGCACTGAGGATATAACATGTTTAGGTGTTCATCGATATATATTCCTTCTCTTGAGAGACATTTTCTCTTGCACTATGGATCCAATGAACTCTGTGATACAAAATAAAAATGCCAGGCGTGTATTCTAAAAAAACAATAAAAAGCAGGACATTATATCAGATGCTCATTTAGTCAATCATACAGTAGCAGCTGTAGAAAAGTGTTTCAGTACTGAGGTATATCTAGGTATACTGAGGCAGAATGAGGCAAAATCACATTACAGTCAATGCAAATTGCAACTTGAATGCCTCAGTGGTACCTCAAGGTAAGCAACTTTTGGATAGCTACCACTATAATACAATACAAATACACACTTCTGTTGTAAAGTATGCCTGCCATCTTTATATACAGGAAATAAAGATTGTCTATAGAAATCATTCACACCAGGGCTATACGAGCCCCCAAGGTATAGATCTGTTATGGCTCAGCGTCTGATATAATAATGCCCTACTTTTATATTTTAGAATAGATTCCTGATATTTGGAATCATTATACTGAAGAAATCATTGGTTCCACAGTTCTAAACAAAATGTTTCTCAAGTGAAGTGATATATAAATGAATACCTGTCAATTTCATATCATCACTGCTTCACTACAACATCCACAAAATGTATTTCTATATGGTTTATATTTCCTGATATAGTAGTTTATATGTAAAGTTTTTTTATAACTACATGCACTAACCAACTGTGAAAATATGCCTTTTGGGTAGTTTAAACCAGGTTTGAAATACTTTTCATTATCTTAATTGCCGGTTGTAATTTTATAAGTGCTTCTTCGTATCCTGAGGATGCATCATATTCATTGTTTCAAATGTTTTATTTGTACACATCACTGGTGGTGGAAAATATAATAATCAGTTCTAAAAGTGCTATAAGTATAGCATAAGGAAAAAACAGTGATTTCTGAATGGTGTACCGCAGACAGAGGCAGGGATTAAGCAGTGTTGTGCAGTAAGCGCTACCCAGGTCACTGTCCATATTACCAGGAAGAAGACAAGGGCTGGGAAATCAAAAATGGTGGATGAGCTGCTCCCATGGCAGAGAGAACTGAGACATGCAGCTGCTTGGCCACAATGGTGGTGGAGATCAGGGTCCTAATCCTGGTAGTCAAGATGTTGTTTTTCTCCCGTAATCCAGATCCAACTCAGAGCTGATTATTTTAGTTAAGGTGTGGGGCGGGGGGGCAGAGTCCCCACTAAAATAAGTACTTGGACTGGTAGCAGTCATCAGTATGCTTTGTGACTGCTACCAGTGACGTTGCTTTTACTTTCTGCA
Source organism: Neoceratodus forsteri (assembly GCA_016271365.2). Lineage (NCBI taxonomy): Eukaryota > Metazoa > Chordata > Ceratodontiformes > Ceratodontidae > Neoceratodus > Neoceratodus forsteri. The sequence continues at coordinate 86,249,329 of CM028138.1, forward strand.
TTTGTTCATGCCATTGTTCTGCATAGTGCTGTATGGAAGGTGCTGTTATTGACAGTGCTGTTCATTCATGTGCCATTCAGACCTAGTGACAGATAATATAATGGCATTTCTGCATTAAGTTACTAACTCTGATAAAATTCTGCTTCTGGGGTGAAACATCAATTGTTTTCGTCTCAACGTGACATAGCATAGCTCGTTGATATTGCACTACTGCACTTTTGTTGTTTTTAGTTTTCATCCTATGAATTCCCATATGCTTTTCTATTAAGCAGCTTAAAGTTTTACTGCTGACTATGGAACAACACTGCTTTTTATTCGATGTACAAGTGGCAAGTACACAAATGTGCAATAGTACAATGAATAGCAGGGAGCAATGCTACAATAGATTAATGCAGAAAACAACTAACGTTTCTCTCTAAAACATCACTGTAAATGGGCTCCCACTGAATAGTGGCAAGTCAAAATAATGGCTTATTGCTAATTGACTTGTATCCATTTCTATGATATGATTCTGTGATTATCTGCTTACTTTTTTCATTGACTGTTAGACTGGGGAACTGGGCACCTAGTGCTAGAATGGAGGGTTGGCAGCACTAAGCTGTCATTGTTTGCTTACTTTTTTCATTTACTGTCTGACTGTAGGTTTAGGGACTTGGTGTCAGAAGTGGGGACGTATGTTGACAACAGGGTTGACCAGCAAGTGGCTACTTACTTTAATTTTAGTTTACCACCCTACCCCATAATTGGGCACCCAGTGTTGGGGCAATGGGTGGCACTGCGGCTTGGCTCCTGGTGACTACCTAGCTGCCTGAATCAGGAGTCACCATGCCTATCATACCCACCAAGCTAGAACTGTATTGTCATTGCTTGTAAGCTGCAGCACAGAAGCCCCCACAACCCAGCAGTATAGCTAACCTTAAAAGAGCTGTACTATGCTGTACTTTTTCCATAAAATACTAGAGCACAGTCTGGTCAGTAATGACAGAGTGTAGCATTAGCTAACCACCCTGCCCAGCCAGTAGCTATAGCACAGAGTCAGACCCAGAAGTAAAAGTTGTCACCAGCAGCAAAAACAGCCAAGAAGAAAACTGCCTGTAGAACCAGAGTGACAGGGTTCTGACAGTTTGTGCCTTTACATTAATGTAAGTGAATAGATTTATTTGAAAATGTCTCAGTACTGTGGGGGGGGGAAGAAACTCAAAAGAGAGAAAGCATGGCCCTCAATCTCCTGGCTTGCCACTGCGGGTGGTCAATCCATTGAGGATCATTTTGGTAGGTGGATGCCTGCTGTAAAGGGTTGGGATAGCCATTTTTTCTTGTTTGAGTGATGGGGAAGGCTTTACTTCTCCTGCCCTAGGGGAATAGTTTTGCTTTTACTGGTGGGGGGGCCCTGATTCTCCCTGCTTGGGGGATGAGGATGGCCCTGCTTGTTTGGGCTTGGGGGAAGGGTATCTCCCTGTTTCTCCTGGCTTGGGGGTGGCCCTGCTTTTCCCAGTTTGGGGATGGCCCTATCTTCTGGGTCATATGGCCCAGCTTCTCCTACTACAGAAAGCAGGGAGCAGGGCCATTCCCACTTCCCCAAGCCAGGAGAGGCAGAGTCATCCATCCCAAGCTAAGAGAAGTTGGGTCATCAGTACCCATTTGTGATGCCGAAATGCATCGCCAAGACACTCAGTCTCCCAACCCCAGGTGCCCGAAACATGGTTGCCTGATATCAAGATATTATCTGCAGTGGAGTAGGAATCCTAAAGTATGGGGGTTGGGGGCAGAGACTCCCACAACAGGGATGCAGGGGGTGAAGCCCCCCAAAACAATCACCAAGGGTAAAATCCCAATGTTGGAAAACCATGTTTCTGGCACCCAGGGTCAGGAGAGTGAGCATCAGGGTGATGCACTGCGGCATTGCATAGTATATCCAGGCCATCCATACCCCTTCCCCCAGGACAGGCGAAGCAGGGCCATCCCCTGTAAAAAAATAAAATGGAATTTGCATTTTTATTTCTAGAAACATAACATTCATCATTAGTTCAAGTACTCCAAGGAGCAAGCATGCATATGCATATATGCTTTCCATTCCAGTTTCAACAGGTGGCCTGGCTTCCAACTGTAGTGCTAGCAAGTGCCCTGGTAACCAACAGAAGCTGGAGCTGCCACTGTTTCTAGATTTACATGCTGTGAAGCTTGATCAAATAGAAGATTCCCTTGTGCTTCATGTATGCATTCCTGAACCCACTGTCATCCCCCCATCATAACCTCCACTGGCTGTTCCAGGAATCCACCACTCTTTCTGTGAAGAAGTACTTCCTCCCATCTCTCCTGAATATACTTCCCCCTCCAGCATCATAGCATGCCCCCTTGGTCTTGAGCACCTTTTCTTCTAAAAAGTACATCCCTTGCAGTGCGTTATTAAGCCTGTGAGATATTTAAAGGTCTCTATCATATCCTCTCCTCCCTCTTCTGTTACAAGATGTACATATGGAGGTCCTTTAGTCTCTCTCTCTCCTCATAGGGCTTTTAATTCACATCTATGTCCTTCCAGGAACGTGGTCTTCTAAACTGGACAGAGTACTCTAGGTGGGATCTTACCAGTGCTCTATAGAGAAGCAACACCACCTCCCTGTTTCTGGTGATACCCCTCCCTATGCACCCTAGCATCCCACTAGCCATTCATGCTGCCTCATTGCACTGTAAGCCACCTTAGGTCATCTGATATGATTACCCCAAGTCTCTTTCTTGCTTGGTAGTCATCAATACCACTCCACGCATTTTGTACTCCACCCCAGGTTTCTGTGCCTTAAGTGCATTATTTGTCCTTTTTTCACACTGAAACACAGATTCTATAACCTTGACCACTTCCTTAGTTTTCTCATGTCTCTTCTCATGCTTTCCAGCCCACCCCTGAAGAGTCCACCCTATTGCAGATTTGGGTGTCATCCACAAAGGGGCAGATCTTCCCTTCCAGCTCCTCTGCAATGTCACTTATAAAGACATTAGAGAGAACCAGTTCCAGCACTGATCCCTGAGGCACCCTGTTGATCACCCTCCCTTCCTCAGAATGAACTCTGTTTACCACCACCCTCTGTTGCCTATCCCCTAAACAGTTTCTTATCCAGTTTACCTCCTTTGGACCCACTCCTAAGCTACTAAGCCTGCTTACTAGTCTCCTGTGTTGAACAACATTCAAAGCCTTACTGAAATCTAGATAACATAGAATCTGATGGCAGATAAGGACCGCTTGGCCCACTTAGTCTGCCCATTTCTCTACCTAATGGATAAGCTGCAGATCCTAGTTAACCAACAGCCTACTTCCTCCTATCTCCCCACTAGAACTGCCTTATGTCTGTCCCATGCATTCTTGAATTCCCCCACTGTTTTTGACTCTATGACCTCCTCAGAAAGGCTGTTCCATGCTTCCTCACATTACCTCTGAGCCATCCCCCCGCTATCTTCAAATTGTGCCCCCTTGTTCTTGCACATATCTTTTTCTGAAAGATGCTACCCTCTTGGACTTTGTTGATTCCCATGAGGTATTTGAAAGTGTCTATCATGTCCTCCTTCTCCCTCCATTCCTTGAGGCTATGCATCTTAAGCTCCTTTAGTCTTTCTTCATATGTCTTCTGGTGCAGACCCTGCACCATTTTGGTTGCCCTCCTCTGGCCAGCCTCCACCCTGTCTATGTCTTTGTGGAGATGGGGTCTCCAGAACTGTACACAGTACTCCAGATGTGATCTTACCAACTGTCTGTATAGAGGGCCAACAACTTTATGTTTTCTACTGGTGATACCTCTCCCTATGTAGCCCAGTATCCCCCAGACCTCCTTACTGCATTCTCACATCACTGGCCCACCTTTAGGTCATCTGATATGACCATCCCCAGGTCCCATTCCATTTTTGTTGTTGTCAGTATCTCACCCCTCACCGTGTACTCTTCCCCTGGGTTTTTGTTTCCCAGGTGCATTACTTAACACTTCTTTGTGTTGAATCTAAGCTGCCATACATCACACCATTCCTCCAACCTTGACAATTCCCTTTTCATCCTTTCCACCCCACCTTGCGTATCAACCCTTTTGCAGATCTTTGTATCATTTGCAAAGAGACATACTTTTCCTTCCAGTCCCTCTGCAATGTCACTTATAAAGACATAAAAAAGGACTGGCCCCAGTACTGAACCCTGCGGTACCCCACTAGTAACCCCCTTTCTTCACTGTGGACTCCATTTACTATTACCCTCTGTATCCTGTTGTCCAGCCAGTGTTTTACCCAGGCTACCACCCTGGGACCCACTCTCAGGCTGGCTAATTTGTTTATTAATCTTTTGTGCCGGACTGTGTCGCATGCCTTGCTGAAGTCTAGGTAGGTCATGTCCACAGCCCCTCCCTGGTCTACTACAGTTATTTTGGTCACCCAATCAAAGAAATCAATTAGATTTGTCTGACATGACCTTCCTACTGTGAATCCATGCTGCCTTGGGTCCTGTGCCTCACTGGCCTCTAGGTACTCAACAATTCTTTCCTTCAAAACTGATTCCATCATGTTCCCTACCACTGAGGTCAAACTGGCAGGTCTGTAGTTTCATACCTCTGTCTTGCTCCCACTTTTATGAAGGGGAGTCACATCCACACTCCTCCAGTCCTCAGGTACCACATCATCCTCCCATGATTTAATAAAAAGGGTAGTCAGTGGTGTTACTAGTTCTTCTCTTAGTTCCATGTCCACTGCTCCACCCCTTCATCAGGAGGGGTAGCACACCCTGAAGTGCTGAGGCAGAATTGTGTGTGGGAGCTTAAATTGTCACAGTGACTGTATATTGTGATATCTTTGTAAGTACTATGAAGTCTGTTTAGTAAATTCTCTCTCATTTAAATTTTGATGTCTGGAGTGCTGGTTCTTTATTTTTCAGAACTATTTATATTTTCCAGCACCCGCTCTTAAATGTGAGTGCTGCCTTCTGTGGAATTTGATCATGACACTCTTCTGGTCTTGCAAGGTGAAACTTCATGTAGTTCAAAAAAGAGCTGATGAATCATAGGACAGCTCTATCCATTGATCTGCATATGCTGCCCAGTAAGCAGAGCTTATCAGCGTCATGATCAGCCTGCTATGGTCCTACCCTCCAAAGTAAAAACAACTCCTCCCACCCTCTGCCAAGTATCTCCCCCCCCCCCCATTGCTTTCCCCTTCTTCATTTTCCTGCGCTGGGGGACCTAATTTCTAGTGCTGGCTAGTTCCTCACAACCCACAGTTTTTACTGTGCGATAACAGGGAGCCCATCCCATTTGCCACCAAATATAACACTGACAGTGGGGTACCCAATCCCCAGTGTCAGTACCTTAAATAAAGAAAACTGAACCTTGTAGTCTTTTTTTTATTTTTATACACCCTGTAAAAAAGAAAACTGTCCATTGATATCTGTTGTGGCCACCAGCATACTGCCAACATTACCCTCTTCCTACCAGACTCTCCCACTCAGCACCACCACCTTCTCTTACTTTAACATTTTTCTAACACAAGGGTGCCCAGTCTCCAGTGCTGGCTAGTACCTCCCACCCTGCCTGTTTTTTTTCTGTGCAAGACTGGAGAGCCCACCCTCAATGCTGTCAAACTTAGCACCGACACTGGAGTGCCTAATCCCCAGTGTCGATACCTGAAATAACGAAAACTGAACCTTGTAGTCTTTTTTTTATTTTTATACACCCTGTAACGAAGAAAAACATCCAATAATATCTGTTATTGCTGCCAGCACACCACCCTCATTACCTTCCCCCACCCGACCTTTTGACTTAGCACCCACCAACACACGCACACACACACACACACACACACACACCCTCAGCTCTTACTTACTGGGGGTCCAATACCATAATCCTCTCTGGACTGGAGACACATCTTCTGTCCTCAATGCTGAACCAGGAACTGAGGAAATCAGGAATGCTGTTCAATGTATTTCAATGGGTTTTTAACTTGTCTTCATAATGTGGTTATTTTTAAATGTTTTTCCCCAAATTTTCAACATGGCCTTTTTCAGAAGGCAGTGGAATTATGTAAATCCATTCTAAAAGGTGGTTTCACAGTCACTGTGTGAAATCCCCTTTTGGGCAGGATTTGAACATTTTCTCCACCCTTGTTCAGGTATCCCATTAAGAGAATGAATGCAAAACAGCAAAAGAATAAGAGCTTACCACTCCGCATCTATCTACCGTCACTGTTGTACTCTGTATTGTAAAGTATTTACTGCCCTCTTCTACAGAAACAATATACTGTCCTTATAACCCTGTATTAGATGTACTACACTGTTCTGTTGTATTCACTAATGTAATGTACCTCCTGTATTAGATGTACTACACTGTTCTGTTGTATTCACTAATGTAATGTACCTCCTGTATTAGATGTACTACACTGTTCTGTTGTATTCACTAATGTAATGTACCTCCTGTATTAGATGTACTACACTGTTCTGTTGTATTCATTAATGTAATGTACCTCCTGTATTAGATGTACTACACTGTTCTGTTGTATTCATTAATGTAATGTACCTCCTGTATTAGATGTACTACACTGTTCTGTTGTATTCACTAATGTAATGTACCTCCTGCCCTCTTCCACAAAAACTGTAAAACTGTATACTGTCTTTGTAATCCTGTACAATATGTCTGACACTGTATTACCTGACTGCATGTGCAAGATTATATGTAGTTAACTCCGGGTCGCCCCTGAAAAATGGACCTTTGGGGCCCAGTGGGCTTATCCGGTTAACAAAATTTATTAAATAAAAAACTAAAATAAAACAGTGACTATCATGATGGTGACATGGTCTGAATAGCACCTGTTTTTCTGAGTGATGAATGCTATCCAACTGCAGTGTAGGGCGTAAACAGTAGGAGTAATCTAGTTGCCAGTCTCAGGTAGAAAACTGTGCTGGATCTGTAGCCTAGACATTAGAGTCACTGGCTTTGTGTGTGGTTGTTGTGCCTGTACCTGGATTCAAAACTTGGCATTACTCATATTTCTTTTCCTTTTTTAAAGTCTTGCACCTACTTTTGTGCCAACTCCCCCCATCCCAAGTGAGAATATAAAGTCCCTTCCCCGAGTTTCTCCCACTTCCTGAGTTCCCCGGCCCTGGAGTCTAAATGTATTTTCTGCCCCCTCTCAGGTTTCTCCCCATCCCTGAATTATGTCCCACCAGGTGATGGTTGTATTAGTTTAGGGGATGTGAGAGGCAAAACCCTCCACAGAAAGTCAGTGCAGCACTGTTTTAGTGATGTGCACCAATCGCTTTTATTGGCAATCACTGGATGTTCACTTGTTATTTTTAACTCACTATTTTTGTAGTCGATCTTTCTGGCTCACTCCTTTGACATGGAATCCTTGTTCATGAGGTGGGGTCACAAGAAGGTTATACTGAAAACTTTGGGCAAAAATATTTAAAAACAACAAAGTTATGCTATGTTGACATTTTTCAATGCACGCTCATAACTTTGGCAATTTTCAGTATTTTGACCCAAAATTTTCAAACAGCCATTTTTTTCACACCACTTCATTGTCATTAAGGTATAATTCAGGATGCATATGAAAACCAGGAGCAGTTACAAAATCTGTAAGTAGCGTTTTATTATTGTAACAACAGAATAAAAAAAATAAAATTCTGCAGAATAGCTCTTATAAGGCAGTTCAAACAAAGTAAAGTGCTTTCATCTGAGGATATCCACTACTTCTAAATTTCAATCTCTCACTCTGTCACTTCAACAAATTATTGCTGTCTTTATATATAAAGTGCTTTCCTCGCAAGTAACTTCTGCATCCCTAGCTCGTTAAAATACCTCCTGTTTTCACACAATGTCCCAAATATTGGTCAGTTTCTGTATGGCTCCCTTTGCCGTAAAGCATTTCTGTTCAATGGTGAAGTACCTTTTCTTTCTGTCATGCAATCTCCTAGTGATATACAAAATGGGATGTTCCTTACTATCTATATTCTGACTCAAGACTGCACCTAGGCCTACATCTGATGTATTGGTCTGTAACAAACATTGTTTCTCAAAGTCGGGGCTTCTTATAACAGGGGCTGAACATAATGCAACCTTAATGGCCCGAAATGCCTCATCACACTTTGGGGTCCATTTTACGTTATTTGGGCATTGTTTCTTTGTGAATTCGGTGAGGAGGGTAGCTAACTGGGCAAAGTTAGGAACAAATCTCTGATAGTAACCAGCCAGTCCTAAAAATGGCGTGACATGTTTCTTTGTTTTAGGGACAAGACTGTTAGCTACAGCTTCTTTTTTAGAAATCTCTGGCTTTACGTCACCATTTCCCAAAACATATCCCAAGTACTTGGTTTTCTACATGCCCAATGCACATTTATTAGGAATAATGGTCATACCTGCCTTCTTGATAATTTGATAACTGCTGATATGTGTAAGGTGGCTTTTCCAGTTTGGTCTGTACACTACAACATCATCCAGGTAAACAGCATAATAACCAGTGTGAGCAGCTAAAATTACATCCAGGTACTGCTGGAATGTAGCAGGTGTGCCATGTAAACCAAATAGCATGGTAGTGAACTGATAGAATCCAAAAGGAGTGGCAAATGCAGTTTTGTCTCTGGATTTCTTAGCCAGGGGAAGTTGCCAGTAACCCTTGGTGAGACTGAGGGTATAAATCTGTCCACCAAATCATCTATCCTGGGCATAGGATAACTTTCAATACTCAGACACTTGATTAAGTTTCCTAAAACCAAGGCAGATTCTTACACCCCTTCTTTTTTATTTACATTCACCATTGGTGATGACCAAGCACGTCTCGACTCTTCTGTGATATGCAATTGTTTCATTTTCTGTATTTCCTTAATCATGTCTGCTCGGAACTGCTCTGGTAATCTGTATGTCTTTTGTCTAATAGGGTGAGCATTCCCTTTCATGATTACATGCTTGACCCCTTTTGCTCATCCTGCCACTGTGGTAAAAATACTGTTAAAGGTCTTTACCAAGTTATGAAATTCTGCAGTTTGTTCAGAGGTTAAAGAAACGTTCACCATTACAGCATCAGCAGCAGTTACAGGTTGTTCTAGTCTCATCCAGGGACAGACAGTGACATGGCACCAGGTAGGCACTCTACCTGGTGCCTTGTCACTTTCTGTCCCTGGATCCCCCCTCCCCCCTTGGTGGTTCAATCTCATCAGCTCTGAGGATATGCAAATGGAAACCCCAATTATAGGTAAATAGTTGATGATTGTTACGGTCTGTATACTGTAACAGTTTTGAGGTCTGCTGAGTTATGTTTAAATATGATGCAGTTTTATTAGGCCATATCACTTGCCCCTCTTTGGCTGTGTTGGACTTGATCAGATTATATTTTGAGTATAATGCAGTGTTACAGTACTTTGCAGCACACTATTAACCATTGCTAGACAATAACAAATAAATAAAAAAAAAAAAAAACGCACCCCACTAGGTGCAAAAGCACTCTCACCCATGCCCAGCTGTCACCCTGACCTCCCCCTATGCCACCTCCCAAGCCCCTTCTGCATCTAGCAGCCTGCTATCAGACCCCATCCCCCTTCACCACAGTGTGTGGCACTGGCGAATGTCCCTTAGACCACCTTCTGGCTGGTCTAAGTGTAGCCCTTTGCTGCGTCCAAGGCAGGGCTTGCAAAATCATGAAAAAAGGGATATTGCAGCCTCACCATGCTGCAAGCCCCCTTGCAACCAGGCGCTCCCTGCTTTATAGAAACATAGAACACAGAAACATAGACTTTGATGGCAGATAAGGACCACTTAGCCCACCTAGTCTGCCCATTTCCCTAACCATTGGATAAGCTGCAGATTCTAGTTTACCAACAGCCTACTTCCTCCTACCCCTCACTATAATTATCGTATAGCTGTCCCATGCATTCTTGAATTCCCCCACTGTTTTTGACCTCACAACCTCCTCAGGAAGGTGGTTCCATGTGTCCACCACTCTCTCTGTGAAAAAATATTTCCTCATGTTGTTCCTGAGCTGTCCCCTCTATCTTTAAATTGTGCCCCCTTGTTCTTGCACATCTTTTTTTCTGAAAGATGCTACCTTCTTGGACTTTGTCGATTCCCTTGAGGTACTTGAAAGTTTCTATCATGTCTCCCTTCTCCCTCTTTTTCCTCAAGGATATACATATTAAGCTCTCTTAGTCTCTTTTCATATGGCTTCTGTTGGAGACCCTGCGCCATTTTAGTTGCCCTCCTCTAGACCGCCTCCATCCTGTCTATGCCCTTACAGAGATGGGGTCTCCAAAACTGCATGCAATACTCCAGATGGAGTCTCACCAACTGTCTATATAGAGGGATAACAACATTCTGTTTTCTACTGGTGGTGCCTCCCCTATCCATCCCAGTATTTATTTTATTTTTTTATTTTAGTCTTTAGTAAGCAGGTAAGGACCACTGGGCACAAGTGCCTGTTTTCAGGAGTAACCTGGGAGCACTGGACAGTTAGTAGCTTGCTCAGAGTCACACAGTATGCAAGTGGAGGTTGTGAGAATCAAACTCAGGTCTGGTCTGCTGAATGTATCAAGCTTGTTCACACCTCATCCCTCTAACCTCTAGGCTATACTGCCAGCCATCAACAGTATCCCCCCAAGCTCTCCTTACTGCCTTCTCACATTGCTTGCCTACTTTAAGGTCATCTGCTATTACTACCCCCATGGTGCAAGGCTGGCATAGTACCACTTTGGTGCAGCGGCTCCCCTATTCGATGCAGACCGCATTTGAAAATTGGGATTGCTGCATCTTTTGATGCAAGGTGCTGTTTGCACAGGCACCTTGTGTCAATACCTGGGCTTTGAAAATTGAGCCCATTGTTTTCTAGTTTACTTGTTTAGTTTTTGTTAACCGAGAAAAGGGTGTTAACCGAGAAAAGTAATGAAACACTACTAAAAGAAAGAATCGTGGAATCCCTTGTGATTGATGACTTGCAAGGTCCAAGGCAATATAGGTTCACATGGGGGAGATCTTGTCAAGCAAACCTAATTGAGTTATTCGACTGGGTGACCAAGGAACTGGATCAGGGAGGAGCGGTGGATGTGGCCCACCTGGATTTCAGTAAGGTCTTTGACACAGTTCCACACAGAAGACTGGTAAACAATCTGAGCAGACTGGGAGTGGGTGCAAAGGTAATAAAATGGGTATGAAGCTGTCTGAGTAACAAGAGCCAGAGGGTGGTGGTAAATGAGGTTCACTCAGAAGAAGGCAGGGTAACCAGCTGGATGCCACAAGGGTCAGTTCTGGGACTGGTCCTTTTCAATGTTTTTGTTGGTGTCACAGCAGAGGAGCTGAACGGGAAGGTATGCCTGTTCGTGGATGACAAAAAACTCTGCAACAGAGTGGACACACATGGAGGGGGGGAAATGAGGGAGAACCTGAAAAAGCTGGAAGACTGGTCAAGGGTATGGCAACTGGGCTTCAATGCCAAAAAGTGCAAAATTATGCACATGGGCACAGAAACCTGATGGTAACAAACCAAATAGGTGGGGAAGTACTGGCAACCACAAAAGAAGAAAGGGACCCGAGGGTCAATATATCTGATGACCTGAAGGTAGCAAAGCAATGTGATAAGGCAGTGGGAAAGGCTACCAGAAACCTGGGGTGCATAGGGAGGGGTATTACCAGCAGAAAGAGGGAGATAGTGTTACCCTGTATAGATCAATGACAATGACCCACCTAGAGTACTGCATCCAATTATGGAGGCCCCATCTCTGGAAGAACATTGAACAGGTGGAGGTAGTACAGAGGAGGGCAACCAGAATGTTGCATGGCATGCATCAGAAGCCCTATGAAGAAAGACTAAAGAAATTAAATATGTACTCTCTAGAAAAGATGAGGGAAAGGAAAGACATGACAGAAACATTCAAATACTTCAAAGGTATTAATAAGATACAGGAGGATAGCATTTTACATAGAAAAGGTGCTCAAGAACAAGACGACATGAAATGAAGCTGGAGGCAGAGAGGCTAAGAGGGGATGTAAAGAAGTAATTCTGCACAGAAAGGGTGGTGATGAGCTGGTACAGACTACCAGCAGAGGTGGTGGGCAGCAAAAGAGTAGCAGGATTAAAACATGCATGTGATAGACACAAGGGGACATTAGTAACAGGGCCAGGGGCAGGGCCAGAGATTGAGTAGGGTGTGCGGTAACACTATACGAAGGGAATTTAAGAACAGACTAGGTGGGCCAAGAGGTTCTTTTCTGCCAACAACTTCTATGTTTCTGTGTTTTTGTGATGCAGATGCATGCCAACTGAAGTTGAACCACTTTAAGCTATTGGTGATATTTTTGATGTATGAGGGAAATGTGGCCAGGACACTGAGGAAACTTCTCTACTCTTCTCAAGAAGTGCCATGAAATCTTTACTTTTCACCAGAACATCCATCAGAAAAGGCACACAGGACCTCAGTTTAACACCTAATCTGAAGGACGGCACACCCCAACAGTAGAGCATTCCCCTAGTACTACACTTAGGTGCCAGAGTTAATGGTACAAGCTCAGTCCCAGAGTGGGACAAGAACCCATGACATTTTGACCCAAAGAAACTGTGCCACCAACTAAACCATGTTGACAAGCACTAGAATGCTAGGGTGCATAGGCAGGGAAATTAGCAGAAGGAGGCGATACTGCACTTGTACAGATTACTGGTACAGTCACACTTGGAGTACTGAGTGCAGTTTTGGAGCCCATACTTGAGGAAGGACAAGGATGAGGCTGAGACAGTGCAGAGAAGGGCCACTAAGATGATTCAGATTCAGCAGGGGAAGCCTTATGAGGAAAGGCTAACAAACCTGGACAAGTACATCCTGGACACCAGAAGAGAGAGGGGTGACATGACAGAGATCTATAATTTTCAACATGGGCTGAATTTATTCACAATTAGAACTATGCACTAGGTTGCACTGTGTACATGTGAGAAATACATATGGGGCCACCCAGCTCTGCACCTGCGGACAGGTGAATGGGATTCAGCATGCACAAATGCACCTTGGTCCATTGTGGCATAAAGGGCAGATTGAAGAGCACAAGTGGGCATCCAAGTGGATACCCGAAGTGCTCCAATAATGGATCCCCTATTCTGCACAGAGCAGAGAATTGTGGGACAGCATGAGTCCCATATTTGTGAAAGGAACAGGTGAAGGGTCAAATTGCCACCACCAGACCTCCCTTCCCAACTGGAGGACTAGGGCAGCATGGCATGACTGGTTTGCATTCCACCACCATGGCTGGCTGATGTCTTCTATGGGAGGCACACAAAGTATACAGTAGGGTCCCTGCTACCATATACTATGCCCAGTCACCCTGCACTTTGTGACTTTTTGAATGGCGTGAAGTGCAGGCACAGCTGCATGAATGGCTGGAGTATCAAATGTGGAAGGGGGTGGGTTCCTTTCATGCATGCATCCAGTGATCTGGGGATCCTTAATGCATGGCAATCGAGCTTAGGCATGACTATGCACCACGGATCCACAGTACATAGGCACAACACCCCATTGTGCATAGGGTCAATGAATGCAAGCACAGGTATAAGCAATAACTCTATAAAACTGGTTGGAGGAAAGTTCATAAAGAATGACCAGAAGTATTTCATAATTTAAACTTCTGACACCAGAACCTGTATCTTGGCAAAACCTGCATTTTTTGAAGTTCCAAGACCTGGGGACTGAAGTCCAGCTAGTCTTCTCTGTCACCAGGGAAAATGTTACCCGGATGTGGTCACTGCCTCCAAAAATTTCCTTCTTGTTTACACTGGAGATGACCCAATCCTGACTGCTGAGAACAAGGTCAAGGGTAGCCTCAAACATTGACCAGGAAGCATTTTAATGAGGTGCACAGCACCATACTCCACTGAGCAGTTTGGGGACCTGTTGTAAGATACCCAAAGGGTGACTGTTTGCCCAACTTTTCCCCTAACTTGAATCAGATGCCCAACCCCATTCAAAAGTAGATCCCCTACTCCACGCAGAGCAGGGGATCATGGGACAGCATGAGTCCTATACCTGTGAAAGGAACAGGTGAGGGTCCGAATTGCCAACCCCAGCCCTCCCTTCCCAACTGGAGGATAGGGGCAGCATGGCATGACTGATCTACATTCTGCCGTCATGGCTTGATGATGTCTTCTATGGGAGGCACACAAAGTATACAGCAGGATCCCTGCTGCTATATACTGTGACCCCTCACCTGGCACTCTGTGCCTTTGTGAATGGTGTGGAGTGCATGCAAGCCCCCAGGCACACTCCTGGACTGCCTACATGCATAAATGCACAAATATCCAGGAGTGCAGAAGAGGGGTGGGTTCCCTTCATGCATGCATGCAGGAGCCTGGATGACCTCTAATGCATACCATTCTAGCATAGGCATGCCAATGTACCATGGATCCAAAGTGCGTAGGCACAAAACCCCTTTGTGCATAGAGCCAGTGAGTGCAATCAAGGATATAAAGGGTAACTCTATAAAACTGGCTAGAGGAACATTCAGAAAGAATGTCCAGAATTATTTAATAATTTAAATCTTTGACACCAGATCCTTCATCTTGGCAAAACCTGCATTTTTTGAAGTTCCAGGACCTGGGGACTGAAGCCCAACTAGTCTTCTCCGTCACCAGGGAAAATGTTACCCAGATGTGGTCACTGCCTCCAACCATTTCCTTCATGTTTACACTGACGATGACCAAATCTCCACTGCTGAGAACAAGGTCAAGGGTGGCTTCATACATTGGGAAACAAAAACCCAGGGGAAGAGTACACAATGGGGGGTGAGATACTAACAACAACAAAAATGGAAAGGGACCTGGGGGTAGTCATATCAGATGACCTAAAGGTGGGCAAGCAATGTGAGAGGGCAGCAAGGAGGGCTGGGGGTTACTGGGATGCATAGGAGAGGCATCACCAGTAGAAAACAGGAAGTTATTATCCTCTGTGCAGACAGCTGGTCAGACCCCATCTGAGTACTGTGTGCAGTTCTGGAGACCCAATCTCCACAAAGACATAGACAGGATGGAAGCTGTCCAGAGGAGGGCACTAAATGGTGCAGGGTCTGCACCAGAAGACATATGAAGAGAGACTTAAGGAGCTTAATATGTATAGCCTCGAGGAAAGAGAGGGGCATGATAGAAACTTTCAAGTACCTCAAGGGAATCAACAAAGTCCAAGAGGTAGCATCTTTCAAAAAGAGAGGTGTGCAAGAACAGAGGCACAATTTGAAGATGGGGGCAGCTCAGAGGTAATTAGGAAGTATTATTTCACAGAGAGGTTGTGGATGCATGGAACGGCCTTCTGAGGAGGTTGTGGAGTCAAAATCAGTGGTGGAATTCAAGCATGCATGGGACAGTCATAAGGCAATTCTGGGGGTTGGGGGTAGGAAGAAGTAGGCTGCTGGTTAACTAGGATCTGCAGCTTATCCAGTAGGTAGGGAAATGGGCAGACTAGGTGGGCCAAGCAGTCCTTATCTGCCATCAGATTCTATGTTTCTATGTTTCTATTGACCAGGAAGCAGTTCAAAAAGGTGCACGGCATCATACTCCACTGAGCAGTTTGGGGACCTGTTGTAAAATACCCAGAGGGTGACTCAGCTTTTCCCTAGCTTGAACCAGATGAACTCTGTTACACTGTTTGCTCTTCTGATGATATCCTTGTCCTCCACAGAGATTTACTCCTTAGAAAGAGATCAATCACACGCCCTTTCCAGTGGACATTCCAGAGGGGGGTTTAGGGGTTAGATCCCCATTTCTACAAATTTACTGTGTCGTTCTCTCTCTTGACCCCTCTAAAAATGTGCAAATCCCCACCTTTGTAAATTATCTAGATTCACTCCTGCTTTAAGGTCTGGTTTGGAATAGTCTATATCCCTCTGTCCTCAACCAAATATCTGTGAATGCAACTGTGCTTTAGCCTTCAAAGTGCATCAAGCTCCCAGGCGCACCCATTTTGACGGCATGCTCCTCAGAGTGACCTCATATTTCAAGAAGATTGTTTAGGTGAAGTTCCAAAACTTTATGAAAATCAATAAATAACTGTTTTGCTGAAAAAAAAATCTTATGCTTAAAAATCTGAGATTTTTTTCTTATGCAATTAATTTCCTGTTAAAATGAGTGATAAACACACAAGTTCACCAATGCATAAAATTTACCGAAGCCATGTCATTATTCATGATAATGACTGTCACTTTAGTAAGGGTTTCTAGTGATTTTTTGCACACAAAATAATTCACCCTTCTAGTTCACATCCCACACAGGATATCCCAGTTTGCAGAAGCTTTGTACGGATCCCTTAAACATACCATGACTCAGGAGGCAGGCCAGTAGCATTTTTTACATCCATGATAATAAATGTCACTTCATTAAGGCAATTTATGTGATTTTTGCACACAACAAAATCATCCCATCCTAGTTCACATCCCAAATACGGTATACCAGTCGGCAGAAGTTCTGTACAGATCCCTTAAACATAACATGACTTAGGAGGCAAGCTAGCAGCATCTTTTACAAGATGGCTGCCCCCAAAGCTGGGAACCATGTCAGCAGACCCCCCTCTTACAAGTCTCCCAGACACATCCTGGGACACTAGTGTTTATTATAATAATAATAAAATTTATTTAATTGAGCGCCTTTCAAAATTTCAAGGCACTGTACAGCAAGAACAAACATAAAACATATTCAATACAATCAATAAAATCAAATATGAACATATATTCCAATACAACAGTATAAAATCAAAACAAAGAAGGAAACACCTTTTCCCATAAAAAGGTCTTTAGTGCCTGCTTAAAACTCCCCACCGTCCTACACTCCCAGAGTTGACAGGACAGAGAATTCCAGAGGATAGGTGCAGCAAATCCAAATGCACGGGCACCAAATGACTTCAAATTTACCCTAGGAATCTCCAGCAACCCCTCGTCAGCCGAGCGGAGCTGTCGCAGAGGGGTGTAAGGCACCAGGAGTTCTTTCAAGTAGTCAGGACCCTGACCGTGTAGGGCTTTGTAGGTCAAAAGACCAACTTTAAAGGTGATCTGCCACTGTATTGGCAGCCAGTGCAGAGCATACAGCACAGGGGTACTATGAGAACTTCTAGAGGCCCCAGTCAACAAACGTGCTGCCGCATTCTGCACTAGCTGCAAGCAGAGGATATCAAACCCAGGAAGTCCTAGGTAAAGGGAGTTACAGTAATCAAGGCGGGATGTCACAAAGGCATGGACCAATACTGGCAGGTCACTGGGCGGAACAAGATGCCTAATCCTGGCAATGTTCCTAAGATGGAAAAAGGCCAGCTTGACAACTGCCGACACCTGATGACGGAATGTCAAACCAGCGGCAAGCTCCACTCCCAGGTTACACACCCATTCAGAGGTGAGGATCTGGTCCACCCCCAGGATTAATCCAGAGGGGAGACCAGTTCTCAATCCCTCTACCCTGCAACCTGGGTCCACAACCATAACCTCAGTCTTTCCTGGGTTCAACTTTAAACCGCTGGAATTCATCCAGTCTTGGATGTCTTCGAGGCAGTTGTTCAGTACCGAGACAGCACTAACCTGGTCAGGTGCAAAAGACAGGTAGAGCTGGGTATCATCAGCATAGCAGTGAAACCTAAGTTCATACTGTCTTACAATGTCTCCGAGGGGTAGCATATATACTGCGAATAACATGGGGGAAAGCACTGAGCCCTGAGGCAGCCCGCAAGGCAGAGAGAAGGTCCTGGATGAAAACAAACCTGAAACCACTCTCTGTGTTCTCTCTTCAAGGAACGATGAAAACCATCTGAGGACTGTACTCGGTAGCCCACAAATGGACCTCAGGTGTTCAAGCAGAACCCCATGATCACATTATTTTCCGATGCTTTCGCAAGCAAAGCCAGCAAAAGCGAGGAAGCAGTGGTAGGGTACTGCTGGGAGGAAGTGAAATGTTAGCAACACAATTAAGGTCATATGCTGAATGAAAATTAAGGTGAAAACTACCCAGTTACTAATTAAATAATGCAAAAAGTAATAGTAGCATTGAAGAAAGGGTATAGCCCAGATCAGGTACCCAAATGGCCACCCGGATGTTCCATTTTTGCTTTGTGAGTGGATTAAATTGTCTTTGAGAAATAGTCTCCTTATTTGCATCCATCCAAGAGCAAACAACATTCCCATCTAAGCAGTTGCTCCTACCAAAGAAGTATGGGGTTGTCCTCAAAATTTGGAATGATGACCAGGGTCACCTCAGGTTCAACTGAACCCTGAACCTTGTGTGAGTTTGATTCTACTTGCCGCTGAGAAACACTGACATTGAAATGCACTGCAAAATCTCTGCCAGGTGCATGTACTCAATGACCTTACCTCCATGGACCACTTCATGTGTCAGTATCACGACCACTGTAACAGTGGAACTGGTGTGAATGTTTTTTTTGTCATTTGAGCAGACAGCAAGAACTTCAACAATATTCTTGTCGTCACAGACCACTACATCAAGTATGTCCTGGCCTATCCTAGAAAAGACTAAAAGGTGAGCAGCATTGTCCAGAAACTCAAGCAGTTCATCAAACATTATTGAATACTACATCATATCCATTCAGATCAAGGGCCAGATTTCTAGAGCTGACTTGTGGAAGAATTCCTTACAACTCAGGAGAACAAGCATTCATGGATTCAAGGGGATCTAAAGCCGGAAAGTTTTAATAAAACACTGCTGGACATGTTGGGCACCCTGGACAGAGCAAATAAGTTCAAATGGAGTCTGAACATCAGCTGTTTGGTCCATACATACAATTGTACATGGAAAGCTTCAACTAATTTCCCCCCTTACTTCTTGATGTTTCAGTGGAGGGGTTCATGTACCAGTAGACCTCCCATTTGAGTTCCTGCAGATAGATCAACAATAGAGACTTATCTGGAGTACACAAAACATCTCAGAGTTCAACTGCAAGAAGGCATTCACCTGGCAACACAGGCAGCTGGTTGAGTCAGTGCAGAAAACAAAATATGGTACAACGTGAAGTGTACCATCAGGTACTACAATGGCGAGATAAAGTTACCCTTTGAAACCTTGGCCTCTGGGACACATATAACATTGCTGACTGCTGGGCTCTCAAATCCTTTGTTAATGTGGACAAGTTACCTGACCTACCTGTGTAACATGGCTACCAAGAATATGGAAAAGGGATCGCAAAGACTATCACAATCACATTCTGCCAGTTGGTCAACTGATTACTATCCATTAACCTAAACTGAATCATGTTGTAAGAGCACCAAGGATCTGGAGTCACAGACAGTGACAAGAACCTGCAGCAGACACAACTACCACACCAACACCTGATTCTGTGCCTGCTCAACTCTCTGCAACAGCTAGATGTTCTGAGAGTAAGGGGGATGTGATATGTAGTACTGGTTCCAACCACTTGATGATGTGCAGGATGTACTGATGATAAACAGAGTAGCACCATTCAGAACACATACCATAATTACACCAGACCCTTCACACCCTTTGAATATGGAGGCAGCTCTACCAGTGCCTGCAGCTGCATGAGCTGATAAGCCCAAAGTACCATTTGTGGAATTGGATGTGGAGGCTTTATGGGAGGAATTTGTACTGGAGACTAAAGTGGTGCATGGTTTTCCTGACAAAGCTGCTGTGTTCCACACAGCACTGGATGATGGTGATGTGCACTCCTTTCATGAGGAAGAACAGGTGCTACCCAGATGCTCTGGATGTGAACACAAACTACCTATGAAGTTAACATATGACCTTTCTAGGGCATCAACTGATGTCCCTATTCATATGAAGTCTAAGCATTTAGTGCACAATGCCCATAGTGTAGTCCCTGCCAATTCTTAGTACCATCATAAATACAGGTCAAGGTAGGGGTCATGTCTAATTGTTTTTAAGTCACAGTATAATTGGCTGGATAGGCACCATTTGTATAGTTAGAAATATGGGGCTATGCTATATATGTTTGGATCACCTGAATATAGTAGAATCTGGTGTTAGCTAAAAATATGTATAATCTATATAATGCTACTACCTATAGACAATGGACATTATGGTCACTAAGGACAGTGTCTTGATAAGGATGTCAAGAATTTTGAAGTGGGGGATGTGTAAGCCTCACTCAATATTGGGGTTTTAGCTTTTGGCTCTGAGGCCCCAGAATCTGCCCCCACCAGCCAGCAGTTGAATTCTTCACCCCTGGCCCCATTTGAAACTGAAGTTGTGGAATTGTACAGGATCAGGAGAGATTTTACGGAATCCATAGAGGGAGACAAACCACTGCTGCTTTGATCTCTGCAGCCGTGAACTGCATCACTGATCCTGCAGCCCTGGCCTAGATGAGATTATAGGATACTAAGATCAGGGAAAAAAGACGGAGGATTGATGTCTGACCTCCTAGATTGGGTCTTGCCTTGCAAGGAGTTGGTGGCAATGACCTCTGTAGTGGAGCTGCATTCCACTGAGAAGTGATCCAGGCCAGCTGAACCCTGATCCATTCTAGTGAGCAGAAATGATCAAGACCAGCTAAGTATTAATTCAGACTCATGAAGTGCAGTGATCCAGACCAACTGAGTACTATTCAAGTCCAGTGAAGAGAAATGATCTAGACTGGTTGACACCAGATCACAGTCCACTTAAGGGAGGTGATCCAGAATCTGAAAGAGAGATGGGGGGGGGGGAGGAGAGAGAGAGAGAGAGAGAGACAGAGACAGAGACAGAAACAAAGATGCAGCCCAGCAGAGAGGTGCAGCGCTTTTCATTGCTGATAGAACAGAGTTGCTCAGAGGAAGACCCTCCATTAGATTGCTTCAGAACCATGAGTACACCAGGGTTCTTTGGGTGAGGAATTGAGGTTCAAAGACCTGGGTGGGAGGGTACCTGTGGGATTACAAATAGGGACCCCTTTCCTTTGCTCAAATGTTTCACATGTTCGGGTGATGATTATTGCTACATGCTCCAGTGAGCACCAGCCCCATGCTAGCCATCACCTTTGTGAGGCACATGCTGCAACAAGTGGATAGCTCTCCCATAAGGACTTGGGGTAGCTGAGTGCACCCACCCTGGGGAAATAGGACTGACAGGTAAAAGGATCTGTGCTCTGTTGCAAAGTTATAATATTTTGTCTCATTTGCATAGAATAAATCCCTTAATCCCAGTTTTTCCTTGATAACTTTTGCTTTTTCCTTCCCTACTTTTCTTAATAAAATTACTGTTTGTTTGCATTTTAACTTCTGCCATTCCTTCATGGTCATTGTTTGTGGGGAGTGCTGTTGCATGGGAGGGAGACCTGGTCTATTTCCTGGTGGGTAATATTCCTGAACACAGCCCTTATGTATCCCACATAGCTGCCCCCAGGTGGATGCACCATGAAACATAGACTGCCTTGTTGCACTGCCTCGCCATCTTGAGGTCATGAGAAATGACTACCTCAAGGTCCCGTTCCTATTTAGGGAATGTCAATACCTCATCCCCCATGTTATACACTGTTTCAAGGTGTCTGTGCCTTAAGTGTATGATTTTGCACTTATTCACACTGAATCCCAGCTGCAGTACTATTGACCACTCCTCACGTTTTCTTAGCTTTCTACTCCTTCTCACCACTCTCACCTGCAAAGAGGCATACCTTCCTATCCAGCTTTTCTGCAATGTCACTTGTAAAGACATTGAAGAGGACTGGTTCCAGTACTGAGCCCTGAGATACCCCGCTGGTCACTCTCCCCCTATTAGAGTGTGTACCTTTTGCCATTACCCTCTATTGCCTATCCTTCAACCAATTCTGTACCCATTTTACCACCTTAAGTCCCACCCTACAAACTGCCCAATTTCCTTATCAGCCTCCTACGTGCTACGGTGTCAAAGGCATTGCTGAAGTCTAAGCAGGCCATGTTCTCCACTCCACCCTTTTTCCCTGGTCACCTAGTTGAAGAAAATGATCCGGTTCATCTTGCAAGGCATCCCTTATGATCCCATGCTGCCTTGGGTCTTGTAACCCACTGGATTCTAGACACTCCACTAGCCTTTCTTTTAAAATAGCCTCCATTAACTTCCCCACCACCGATGTTTGAGTGACTGGCTTTTAGTTGCCAGTCTCCTCCCTGCTGCCACTTTTATGAAGTGGGATTGCATCTGCCCTCCTCCAGTCCCTGGAATGACTCCTGTTTCTAGTGATTTGTGGAATTGGGCTGGCAGAGGTGCACCCAGTAAATCCCTGAGCACCCTCAGCACTCTTGGGTGTACCCTATCTAGAACCATGGTCTCATCCACTTTTAGATTCGCAAGTCTTCTCAGGACTCTTCCCTTTGTGAATGGACTTGCATCTACCTCCTCCTGCTCAGTGTTTCTGTTACTTTTATGTGATCCTTCCTCCTCTCTTCCTCCACTGTGAAGACTAAACAGAAATATCTATTCAGGATATCTGCTTTTTCCTGATCTTTCTCTGTACAGTCTCCCTCTGCTCTTGCTAACCTCACTATTCCTCCCCTTGTCTTCCTGTCTTTGCTTATGTACCTAAAATATGTCTTGCCCCCTTTAGTTACCCATTTGGCTATAATTTCTTCAGTTAGTGCCTCCGTGACCCTCGATACCTTCCCTGCCTCCCTCTGCATTTCCTGGTACACCTTTCTATCCTCTTTCCTCTGCATCTCCTTGTACTTCCTGAATGAAACCCTTTTAGCCTTTACCTTCACAGCCATTTCCCTCAAGAAGCATGTTGGTCTCTTTTTGCTCTTGTTTTTGCTCACTTCTTTCATACAGAGGTTTTTTTTGTCTTCACTATGCTATCATGTCATTATTCATCTGTACTGTGGTTGTTCAAAATCAACTTGTCAAAAATCCAAATTTGAAAAAGGTCTCAGATGCAGAATCAGAATCCAATTCTATTTCCACATCTGACTGTGAGAAATATAATGGGAGGGCTTTAAGCCCGAGGTTTAATGGGCGGAGCAACAATGTCACTCCCCCATCGAGCTTAAAAGGTCACACATCCTGGGCTTCACCAGGATGATTCTTTTTTTGTTGCTGGCTGGAGGCATTGCTCTCTGTCAGTCTCCAGCCCTCCGCTTTCGCCATTCCTCTATCGACGCCCCGCTCCTATCAAGTGGCTTGGACTACTGCGTCCGTGTTTCCTTGCCTTCGTTTGCTGCATGTCTGTTCCTGCAGCTTCCTCATACCTCCTGCATCTGCCATCTGGCACTCTCATTTTGGGGCCCTTCCTGCTTTCACCTTGCTTCTTTGGTCCACTGCACCTGGCTCCGCAGCTTGCTCTGCCTGATCCTTTTCACTCTGTGGTGTCCGTCACTTTGGGTGTGCTGTCCCCACTCCACCGTCTCCTCTGGTGCCACACTCTCTTGCCTTGCATTCCAGGTCTGTTCCCCTCATAGCACACTATGCTTCCTCGACTGTTGCATCTGGGTCAGGGCTTCTGATTTTCCCCTGGCTTCTGTACCATCCTTTCTCCCCTTCCTGGGCCTTGCTGCACTTTAACCCTCTATTCCACTGCACAGCTGATGTTTTGTCCGGTGTTGTCCATCGCTCCAATCCTTCTTGCCTCTCTGCCTGGGTCTTGGTTGCTGTGCTTCCCTTCTTTCTCTCTGCCCTCCATCTCTCTCCAGGACATTAACTCAGGTTGGGTGCTTAACACTGGCTCTCTGTAACTTCGGATTACTTTTGTGCCCTGCATGTTGGTTTATCTCCTCAGTGTTCACTGCAAAAAAAAAAAAATTTTTGTTTCTTGGAATGTAGATGGTGTTAGGGATTCAGTTGTAGATGCTGGCTGTATGGTCTTTATAATGCATCCTGTATTCATGATATGTGCTGTGTTCAGTCTAGCATTATTGTATCTGGATCCCCTACTTGGGATGAGAGCTCCCGTATGTGCTGCAGTATGCATCGTTGATTTAACTACCTCACTTATCTATTATTCGCCCAGTATACCTGGGGTCATGGGCTGCACTATCTCCAGCTGTAGTTTCTGTTTTTGTCCATCAGTTTCCTGCTCTGGCTGTGCTGCAAGGCTGGGATTTGCCTATTTATTCATGCTACTGTACATGTGAGTCACCATCAGCCTAGCCTCTATTCCTCGTCCATTCTGTAGCTTTCGCTTCCTTTTGGTATTTCCCTCCATTCTGCTCCTTCTCTGACAATTCCCTCTTACCCTCACCGCTGCTCTCGGGCACTTTTCATCCCATACCAGCCATTGAGGACTCCCTCCATTCAAGGCTTGCATTCGATACTTCTTGGATGTGACTCCCTCCTCAAACCACACCAGCTTCGCCTGCTTCACCATGACTTGTCCTATGCCTTCACTTCTTACCCCAAGGTTCATCTATGTGTCACTAGGCATCCCTATCATGAAGAATATGCTCTTTCAGTGAGCTGTGGCCTTCCTGCCACATCTATTCAGGTTCCTGGCTTCTGCCTTCTCACCAGTTCTCAAGGATTCCTTCTGTTCCAGGCCTACATTCGATATTCCCCATTTCAACCTTCATGGCCTCTCTTTATCATCGTCCATCGTCCACTTTGCTCCCATCGCTCAATCGAGCTTTCGCTTCCATCCTGCAATTGAAATTTCTTTTCAGGCATACCTATCATTACTCATATGCCCACCTCCTCAATCTGCGGCCCTCATGACGCATGTATCAGGTTTCTGATTTCATCCCTCGTCAGCCGTCATGGATTCACTCCAGTCATGGCTACTATCTCTCATCATGCCATGGTCTATCTATTCACTTGCTCTGCTATTCACATTATTGGGCCATCTATAGCTGACTCCATCTGGCATTCATGCCACCTCATCCAGCTCACCCTATTGCAGTTCTTATCCTGTATCGGCTGGGTCCTATGCCTCCCCATTGATCTCACTACCATCCTTTGTCCTCTCATACCTCGCTTTCCAGTACCAGCCTCCATGGCTTCAATCCATCATCGTACTTCATCCATTTCCTAATTTTACCTTCCTTGTCCTAGCACCTTTTCTAGTACCAGCCCAACTCGATTCAACTCTATCTCCATTCATGGCCCTGCCTTCTTGTCAGTCACTCTTTGCAATGGGCTGGCGCCTCATCCAGTCGCTGCTTGGCTGGCTGTTCCCCACCATCGTTGAAGTTCATGTTAAAGTTCATTTCATGTCTCCTCTTCCTCAGTCTTGTATTTCACTGCTGCACTCCTGCAGCGATCATCATCATCTTCAGTCTGCATTAGGTTCACATGCCCTCTGGTTCCAGCCATGCCTTCTTGGTCTCGGAGTCTACCTCCTGTCAAGGAGCCTCATTACTCGCTTCCTCGTCCATTCCTATCATTGAATTATCTCATACCAGCCATCAAGGGTTCACTCCAATCATGGCTTTACTCCATCATCATCATTGACCCATGGCTATCCTCCCACTTGTTTCGAGTTTATTACTCCAGTTATCATTCACTCATCCTAGCCTCAAGGTTTATCTATTTACATTGCTTACTCAAGCGTTCCTATAATTGAATCCTATGCTACCTCCTCCACTACAAGTGTCTCCTCATCAGCACATCTGGAATCTTCTCATGAGCACATATGGATACCCCTTGCTCCTTTTCCTTCTACATGAATCTACTATCTCTCATCAACTACTCGAGTATACACTCCTTCTGTCCCTGCTGCCTCATGTTCCTTCTTTAATCTGTGCTTCCTTGGAGTTTTTTTCCCCTATCCCATCATCAGCCTCCCTACTTATAGCTCTCATCTATGAACCATTCTGTTTACCAACATATGTCCTCAAATCAAACTTGTCAGCCTGGAGGGAAGGTGACCTAGGTCTTAGATCCCCAGAGGTGTCCTCCTCAAAGGGTTTTTTTCCTCTCCTCAGTGCCAATGATCGTAATATTAATTAGAGTTAGTGCTTTCTTTATGTTAGTTAGGTTCCGCTGTTGGATGGAGGCAGATGGTGGCCCTGGTTTTCCCCTGTCTCCTTAAGAAGTTAACTCTTCTCTTCACAGAATTCATTCATCATCCTCGCCTCTTTGAAGCTTGACATCTTTGGGTATTCTTTTTGGGCTTCTTCCTAATCTACTTTAGCTGACGCATTCATTCCCACGGCACCTGTAGAGTGAGAACTCTCCTCTAGGGTTCCTTGCGTCGTACCCCTACAAGGTGGTATATCACATGGATAGAGAGGCAGAAAGCCACAAAGCAAATCAAGTTACATAAGCATAATCTCATATTATCTCATCCAGTTGTGTAAGCACATTGAATGGGAGGGCTTTAAGCTTGAGGTTCAGTGGGTGGAGCAACAATGTCACTCCCCCATCGAGCTTAAAAAGTCACACATCCTGGGCTTTGCCAGGATTCTTTTTTCATTGTCCAATATCCACCCCTCCTCCTCCAGTGGCTCATCTCTGTTACCCATGGGCTTCTTCCTAACCTACCTTTAGCCGATGCATTCATTCCCACGGCACCTGTAAGGGGTGAACCCTCCTCTAGGGTTCCTTGCATCGTACCCCTACATGGTGGTATATCCCACAGATAGAGAGGTGGAAAGCCACAAAGCGAATCAAGTTACACAAGCATCATCTCATATTATCTCATCCAGTTGCATAAGCACATCAAACATAAGCAAAACCTCTCCCACCCTTGTTTCTCCACCCCCCCACCTGAAATGCTGCTGCAGTCATCCATGGTGGTCTCTTCCAGTCTGCTACCAGCATACACTGATCATGATCTCACCACTAGCCTGCATCAAGGCATCCTCCAATCATGTTGCCAACAATGAGGAGCAGTCACTGAGAGGACCACCTCTCCAACCCACCACCTTGCCACTATCAGTCTGATCACCTGCCTTGCTTGCACTCCACATAGTCCAGTGAGTCACCCCTCTTGACCTCTGACATACTTCTTCTAGGGCTTGCTACTGGGCTACTTGGGGGGGTCACTAACTACCTCAAGTCTCCCTGCCCCTGTTGCTGACCCTGAATGATCCCACATCCTGACTGCCCATCAGTATATGGTCAGCCACTGTGAGCATAGCCAGTAACAATCAGTAGTCTAGTGGTACCAGCAACAAGTCCAACTGAATGCCAGTGGTCCAGCTATCATACATAGCCCTCCCCTGAGTCTGCCCAGAAGAGCAACAGCTGGGCTATTATCACCAGGCCCTGGGTTTTACAGGGGCATACACTGGATTGGAATCATGGTGTTGGTTAGGTTATTCAGAGTTTGGTATGGGTAGGCCATCCCAAGTTTTCCAGCAGACACTGGAGACCTGTAGTGCTAGAGTGAGGTAGTTTGTCTGAAATTCTGAATGATCCATGATGAAATCTGGATTGGAATTTGAATTAGAAATTTGTTATGGTAGGCTGATTAACTGGTGGGACCAGAATGGTGATGTTCCTGCTGGGATTGCATGGTAGGTGAGGATGAATACCTTACTGGACTAGTAGCCCAGTAGCCAAGCCAACATAGCCAAATGAGCCACAGGATGAGAAGAACTGGAAGGTCTTTAGGTCACGATGAGGGATGACTACAAACTGGTGAGTTGGTCCAGGTTGAGGCCAGGGGTGTAACAAAAGAAGATGGTGTGGCCATGTGCTTCTTTTTTGATGGCTCTGTAGTCCGACACTAAGGATAAATGATGTGATAGACCAGCAGCAGCAGAAATTGACAAATCTGGAAGAGAGAGGTGTCGGGGGAGTCAGGGGGGACCACCAGCCTTAGTCAATTAGCCAGCTGAACTGAAGGAGAACAGAGGGCAAGGGACAGGACAATGGAGGGGAAATAGAGGAGGTGGTCACTGACAGGGTTTGAGACCTAAATGGGAACACAGAGATAGACAGTCCATCAGTTTGACAGAAAATGGACATGTCTTTCAAACAAGATTTTGCGTTCACCTGTAGGTATCAGCAGTCTGGAGATATCGATATCTATATATTTAGTTTTCAAATCATGCTCTAAAACTCTCAAGAAGCTTTCCATTAACGTGACTAGAGAATATTAAAACCTGTTCATTTAGATTCTAAGGCAGCAGAAGCAAAGTCCACAGAACAAACCTCCATGAATGTCAAATATATTATGTTACATTGGGGTATGCGTATCATTACAATTGAAAGGACTACAAACTAATTTGGAAATACTGAATAAAATATTGGAATCCACTAAATACAGATACATCATTGAAAACTGCTTGAACATTTTGAAATCGATGGGGCATTTAAATTTCCTAGCTTGTAATTTCTGATACTGGCCCCACACACTTAATATTAGTTTCACACATAAAATAAAGAGAATTCTGAGGTGTACAGTTCCTAAAACAGGGAATTTAGATTGCAGTGTCTCACATGGAAAACTACAGTTCCAAGATCTAAGCAGGAATCACAACCCCACATGAAGACTATTTGAGGCATGTCTGAGCTAATATCAATACACACAGTACTCTGAAAGTTATGATTCTTCAGATTGTGTTGCTCTGGCATTTAGATTTACAGGATGTTAAGTAAAGTGCCCTGATTTAAGCAAAAACCTACAGTTCTCTCCATCACAATCCAAGATCAGTACATCAAAGTAAGAAAATACATAGTCTACACAATGTAAACATGGCTTATGAAAATGAGATAAACCACACAAATGATTTGACAAGGTTCATACTATAAATAGCAACCAACAAATAAACATGACAGTCTTTCACAGACAGCAGCAAATGAGGAAGCACGCAACAAGTTGAGACTATTATGTTTTGCAGAAAGGAATTTGTCCAAAACAACAGCAATATTTTTATAATTCAGACACTTCATATTCTCACTTCAACACATCTGACAGAAAACAAAACATTGTAACTAGAAATGATAGAACAGTCTGCCAATACTTCTGTACACACCTGCATTTCATGATTTTGAGTGGAACAGATACTACAGATATCATAGGCTCTGTATTTGGGTAACTCACATTTTTATGCTTGGAGTACATACTCCCTGTTATCTGTTCTGTCGAGGACAGTGCCCTGGTAATGGCCAGATATTCCTCAATAGTGCATCTGGATAGCTTGCAGGATGCCTTATTACCCTCCCAAACCTAGAGAAACCTATGCTTTCAAGGATAATTAGTTCTGGACATGCTGTAAATCATCCAGAAAAAGTCCACTGGAGTGGATCTCAGCTACATGATGTATGAAAAGAGTGGTCTACGTGCCACACAATCAGCTCTGTGTGCAACAACTGTCATTTGCGTCTGAACTGATAGACTCAAAAAAAAGTTAAACTACAAACCAGTA
This sequence comes from Neoceratodus forsteri, assembly GCA_016271365.2. NCBI lineage: Eukaryota > Metazoa > Chordata > Ceratodontiformes > Ceratodontidae > Neoceratodus > Neoceratodus forsteri. The sequence goes on from CM028138.1 coordinate 86,278,527, forward strand.
ATGGTGGAAACAGGTGAGAAGTACAGTAGCAAAGAAGCCAGGTGCCGCTTTATAAGTCAGTAGTGCCTCCCCAGGTTGTTGTTTATTGTATTAGGGACTATGAGCACGAGATTTGCGTGAGAGGATGCAAAGCAAAGTTTAACGGTTCTAGCTGCCCAAACTTCACTAGAGGAGCCCTTTTTACCATAAAAGGCACCACATGGCCAGCCCAGTGGTGCTGAGGGTTGACGAGCTGGACGCCTTACCTCGCGGCACGCCAGTGACCCGGGTTCGGGAATGATCCCGGGTCATCGGAGATCAGCAGCAGGAGGGGAGGGCGGAGCTGGATTGAGCTGCCGGCAGGCAGGCTGGCTCTCCTCTCCAGGGAGGGAAAGTGGCACCCCTTGGCTGATGGTGACCCCTAGTGGAGGCTAGGGGTGGCACGGGCTAAGAGTGGGCCAGGCATTAGGCCATGGGGTGGGGGAAAGGAGCCATAAACCGGGGCTGTAGGGCGCATGCGCGCCTCCACGCGCATGCGCTCCTACTCCTGTGGCTCCTGGGTGATAACTGGAGGCAGAAAATGCCGTCGGCAGCAGGATGATGACCGACTCCCCACAGGCTCCGCTACCATGCCAGGCACAAGGTAGGCACCGGATATTCTGGGGGATGGGGCTGGAGGAGTCGGTCGGAATGGGGCTGCCGACCGGAGGAGCAGAAAAAATATAACCAAAAAAAAAAAAAAGACACCACATGGAGGCCCTATTCACTTATTATGATAAATGACTTATGATAAGTTTGAGGTATCTTTTTTTTATTTTAGAAGTTAAATGAAGCCACCCTCCCCTGGATGTGAAGTAGAATGAACCATTCTCTATATCCCTGCATGAGAGACCACTGTGTGATGCATAAGATGTACAGTTGCTCTATGGGAGATTGGCTAAAATATCCCGTAAGTAACTATAATACCCAGCAACAATATAACTTGCATAGCTTCATAGGGAAAGCATACATATGAGGTAGTATGGGGTCCAAGACAGCACAGAAGATAACAGTTCAAGTAGTATATTCAGCACTAGCAGTGGGCAAGACTTCCCAATTAGAGCTGCTTGAATATTGCATATTATCTTTAAGGATAGCTGGGATAATGGCAATTATACTATAAACCCAGAACCAACCATAGTGCTGCCTTCACCCTGTCCCACCCTCTTTTTAATGATGATCTCAGATAGTAGTTAATTCCATCCCAGCACTACTCACTCTTTAAAGAAGTGTCTCCTGACCTCCTTCTTAAATATTCCCCTTGCCAGATTATAGCAATGCCCTCCTGTGATCCTATTCCCAGTAAGGACAAAGAGGTCCCCTATAGTAAATAAGTACGTAAGTAAAACGTTATTTGTTGAGCGCCCATTCCTTAAGACTCAGGGCGCTGTACAAAGTTAGGACAATACCAGTATAAAGGAGTTTCAAATACACAATCTTTTTGTAACTTAGCAGTGTCAGTGGCTCAGTAGGTAGCACATTTGCCTCTGAGGCCGGGAGATCAGAGGACTGTGGGTTTAGTTCCCACATCTGGCACTTGGGTTAATATCCCAGTTCTGACACTGTAATGCAGCATGAGAGGGGTGCTACACTTCTGAGGTGCCATCTTTTGGATGAGACATTAAACCGAGGTCCCATCTGCCTGGATTGGTGGTAGTTCAGGTGGATATTAAAGATCCCATGGCATTTATCGAAAAGAGTAGAGGAATTTACCCGGTGTCCTGGCCAAATTTCCCTCATTCACTAAAAATACCACCAACAGCTTAATCTGGTTCAAGGTCAGTTGGCATTCATCTGTATCCCCCTCCCCCGGGTCATACCTGAAAATAGGCAGGGTATGTCTAGTGCACTTACCCGGTCAACAAAAACTAAATAAAAAATAAATAAATAAATAAACTTCCTGTGAAATAAATAAAATTAATGAAATCATGTACTTAAAATAATGATTTCAAATCTGAAGACAGGTCTAATCAGCAGTTGGTGTAAGGGAGCCTTACCTACAATCTGAAGGCCTCCCTTCAGACCCTCTTAAAGTCCTCCTGTGAGAGGGCCTCTTTCGAGGATCTGGGGAGTGAGTTCCACAGGACCACTCCTGCCATTTCAAATGTTCAGTCCCCAGATGCTCTGAGCTGTACCCTGATAGAATTGGAGAGGGCGCTGGGTATGGTAGGGAGTCAGGAGGTTACTCAAGTAGCCAGGGGCCAGTCCATATAGGGCTTTATAGGTCAGTAAACCAACCTTAAAAGTGATTCTCCGCCTCAGTGGCAGCCAATGTAGGTGAGACAGGACCGGGACCACATGACAGCACCTTGGAAGGCCCGTCAGCTAGCTGACTGCTGCATTCTGCACTAGCTGGAGCTGATACAGGACCCCTCCATTAACCCCAAGGTAAAGAGCATTGCAGTGGTCGAGTCTGGAGGTCACAAAAGCATGTACTACTGAGGGTAAGTCATCAGGCAGGATTGAGGCTTTAAATTCAGGTGATATTCCTAAAATGACAAAAAGCACTCTGGACAAAAGACAACACCTGAGCCTCAAGTGTCAGCCTATTATCCAGAATAACCCCCAGATTCTTCACCTTAGTAGAGGCAGCAAGTGGAGAAGAGCCAAGCATCACATCAGTCACTTCCCCTACCACGTCCACACCCTGCCAATGACCAGGCTGAATCACCAGAATCTCCATCTTATCAGAGTTGAGTTTCAGCTAGCTAGAGCACATCTAGTCCTGGATCTTGGCCAGCCATACAGTTAGTACCTCAACTACATCTCATTTCCTGGGTGCAAACGACAAATACAGCTGGGTGTCATCTGCATAGCAGTGAAACCCCACACTGTAGTGCTTAATGATCTCTCCCAGGGGAAGCATGTACACTGCAAACAATATGGGTCAGAGGATTGAAACCTGAGACTCTCCAAACAACAGAGGCTTTGGGAGTGAGGAGAAATTCCCCATCACCACTCTCTACATCTTACATGTGAGAAAGGGACTCAAACCAGCTGATGACAATGCCAGTGAGACCACAGTGCTCCTTAACGCAGTCCAACAACACATTTATTTATTTATTTATAGCAGTTTAGGATTAATACCATTGAGCTGTGAGATCATTTACAAAGGCTCCCCAGTCAGTAGTGAGTACATGACATAGGTCAATTAAGAGATACATACAATAGTTAACACAAATTAACATCATGATAACGGGTACATACAATTGTTAACACAACTTAACATCAAGGTCATAAGTGCAGTTACATCACAATCAGGGATTTAAAGGACAGCACGTGATAGTACAAGTCTACACTTGCAGAGTGACCAATGGTAACAACACGAAACAAGTGCGGTCCAGAGCTTAGGAGTAACCCGAGACAGGAGAGCCACAGGCTGTTTCGGGGGGGGGGTGTTTAGGTGCAGCCAGGCATGGCTTTGTTGGTAGAGCGGTAGAGAGGGGTGAGGTTTTAGAGGTGGGTGGGGGGTCTGACTCCAAACGGCTGAAGGAGTAGGGGGAGGAGAAGACCAAGGGGATAGTGAGAGGAGGGGATGAGACAGAGGGAGAGAGGGGGAGGGGGGATATCGTGGTCCACAGTGACAAATGCTGAGGAGGGATTGAGGAGAACAAAAATTGACCACCCCCTTCCATCTCTAGCCCTGAGGAGGTCATTATGCATGCACATAGAAACATAGAATCTGTTGGCAGAAAAGGAACACTTGGCCCACCCTGTCTACCCAGAATATCCTTGCCTAGTCCATCTTCACAGACCTTAACTGCTCTCTGAAGACCCTACCTCCTCCCTACCTGTTTACTAATATACCCATGTATATATCCAATGCATGCTTAAAACCCACTACTGTTTTCACCTCCACCACTTCTGCTAGCAGTCTATTCTGGGCATCTAACTTTCTTGCAGTGAAGTAGTACTTCCTTACATTCCTCTTGAACCCCTCCACCCCCAACCCCAGCTACATCACAGGCCCACTGGTTCTGGTACTCTTTCCCATTTAAAAGATTCTCTTCTCCTGCACCTTGTTCACCCCTGTGAGGTAATTGTAGACCTCTATTATGTCTCCTCCTCTCCTCCAGGGTACACATGTTGAGATCCTTCAGTCCCTCCTTATAGGGCTTTTGGTGCAACCCCTGCACCATTTTAGTTGCCCTCCTCTGGACTGCCTCCACCATGACTATGTCTTTTCTGAGGTGCAGCCTCTAGAACTGGACACAGTACTCTAGGTGGGGTCTCACCAGTGAGTGACATAGCCACAATGCCACCTCCCTCGTCCTGCTGCAGATACCTCTCCCTATGTATCCCATCGGCCCTACCCACTGCTTTGTCACACTGCTCTGCCACTTTGAGGTCATCAGAGCTGATCATCCCAAGGATCTTTCCTGCTTAGTGACTGTCAGTGCCCCACCATCCTATACTTAGCTCCTGGGCTCCTATGCCCTAAGTGCATGATTTTACACTTTTTGGCCTTGAACCCCAACAGCCATATTTATACCACTCCTTGAGTTGCCCCAGATCCCAGCTCATTCTCTCCACCCCCTCCTGAGTGTCCACCCTATTACAGATTTTGGTATTATCTGCACAAGGCATGCCTTTCCTTCATTTCCAGTTTTTCAACAATGTCACTTATGAAGACTTTGAAAAGGACTGATCCCAGTACTGTGCCATGTGGCACCCTGCTGGTCACTCTTTCATTATTAGTTTGAACACTGTTGACCACCACCTTCTATCCTCTATCTATTATGTGCATCTGTTTTGTGTATTATCCACCTTGTTAGTACCTTTCAGATATTTGAAGGTTTCAGTCATTCCCCCTCTTTCTCTCCCCTGCTTCAGTGGGTACATGTTGAGTTCTCTTAGCCTGTCCTCATACACATTGCCCTGCTGCCCCAGAACCATTTTCATTGCCTCCTCTTGACTGCCTCAAGCTGATTGATATCCTTTTTAGGTAGAGGCTCCAGCACTACATTCCATACCCCAATTGCGGTTGTGCCAAGGATCTGTACAGCAGCAATATAACCGCCACTGTCTGCTCATGAACCCCCTTGCAATACAGTCCAGCATTCTGTTTGCCTTGGCTGATGCCTTTCTACACTGCATAGCCTGTTTTCAGTTGCTGATGATGGATATCCCCAAGTCCTTTTCCTCCTCTTATTCAGTGACCTTGACACCCCCCACCTCCACCCCATCTGTACTCTGTCCTTGGGTTCTTTCCTACAATGTGATTTTGCACATCTTTGCATTGAACCCAAGGTGCTATATGCCATACAACCTTTCCAGCTTTGCTAGGTCTCCTTTAAGCTCCTCTACCCCTTCATCCATGTCCATCCTCCCACAGTGTTTGATGTAATCCACATAGAGGCAGAATTTGATTTTAATGCCATCTCCAGTGTCAATTATGAACACATTAAACCACACTGGGCTGAGCATTGACCCCTGTGGGACCCCACTGTTGACCTCCATCATGCTGGAGAGCTGCCCCCAACCACCATTCTTTGTGTCCTACCCCTAAGCCAATTTTCCACCCAGTTTGTTAGTTTGCTTTTAACCCCCAAGTCCTCCAACTTCCTGATCATCCCCTTGTAGGGTATCAAGTCAAAGTTCTTGTTGAAATCCAAGTATATAGTATAGTACTGTATGTCAGCTGCTTGGCCCTTGTCTACTGCCTTCCTTAGCCTGTAGTTTCCAGGGACATCTCTGGGCTTACTCTTGTGTAGCAGTACCACATGTGCAATTTTCCACTCCTGCGATATCACCCACATGTGGTTCTTATCATTATGAATGCTCGGTATCTGCTGAATGGAATCGAATACATTAGATTTCAAGATTTCTTTTGGTACTGTATTCAAAATGCTGTTATTTAAGACCAAAAATCTAAATCAGAAACCCTACTCAGAGTCAGCAACCACTTGGGCACAGAAGAAAGATGCTGGGTCACTTAGGAAGTCAAGGGTTAAGAGTCAGACCATGTTGGTCTGCATGTGTTTTACTAGAGGATCATGAGGTAGAAAAACTGTCTGAGTGCAATGCACATAGTGAAGGACAGAGGACACATTTCTTGACTTGCCATTCTTGACAAAATTGGATGGACTTGGGAAGAACTCCTCAGGGGGGATGATGTTTTGCCCTGGAGCTTGCTTGAGGGGGATGAATGAAATAGTCAGTTGTTGTAATGTCCACAGTCCACACTGCCATTCTAAAGAAGATCAACAGCAGCCAGCAGCTCACACCTGTGATGCGCTAGACTGACCCATGGCACCGCTTGACTCATTTGATGAGAGACTGAACTCAAGATAAGAGGACGGGAGGGAGATTAGGGTGGGGGCTTTTCCCTGTCCCTCTACTGGCATTTTACTCAGAGGGGGAGTTTCTACATTAATATTCAACATCAGATAGAGAACTGGAACTTCTGATTCTGTCTTCTGATTCTGATTCCTTAGTAGGTATCAGAATAGAACTGTATTTAAAATTGAAAGGCCCAATTATCTGACAAATGACTGAAGGAATGGAATCAGTAGGTTTTCAGGCAACCCTGTTCATCATTATTCTGATAAATTATCAGCAGTTTCCAAGAATATCCAGGCAAATGTTTCCATTATTTAGGTTTAGCCACCCAGATATTGATACTTGTACTGGTATAATGCTGTTTGTGCTGGAATTTTGGTAGTGCTTGTAGAAGCTAGCCTACACCAGGCAATGCATTTTATTTAATTTAACACTGAAAGTGGTGGCGTATGTGAGTAAGCAGAAGTACTATATATTTCTTCTAGTCATTATTTGAGGTTGCTCTTTAAATTTAGTGAACCTTTAGTAGTCAGTGTTAGGAAACCTGCTAGAAAAGATTGCAGTCTTTTGTGGGTTAAGTGGTTAGGTGTGAGCTGTGAAACAGGTGACTGATTTGGGGAGGAGCTGCAATAGGCTTACTGGAGACATGAGATTTAAGCCCCACACCTGCATGGGCAACACTGAACCCCAAGTGGGACATAACCATGCCAGGTTATACACTTTACAGAAAGGACAGAGAGCAGGAAAGGCAAAAGGTGTGGCTTTATGTATTAATGAAGGAATAAAGACCGCAGAGTTGAACAACACTGGAGTGGCAACAGGGTTGGAAATCCAGTAGGTGCAGGCCATCATTAGTAATGAAAGGAAGATCAAGATCTGAGTAGTGTACAGACCACCATCACAGAGACAGAAGGTGGACAGGAAAATGCTGGCGGTCATTAGGAAGGCAATGGAACTCAGGAAGGTGATGCTGTTGGGATACTTTAATATGCCAATCATGGACCGGAGTGTCCCAGTGGTGGAAAGTGCAATAAATTAGCTACTGGTTGAGGCATGCTAGGAAGCATTCCTCACACAGCTAAAACAGACCACTACAAGAGAGAGCACCAAACTAGACCTGATTCTTACTGATGGGGAAAGAATCAAGAACATTACAGCCTGGGAGCCGCTTGAAGCAGGGAAGCAGATTCAACTAGAGAAACATGAGACACAGAGCCAGATAAAAGTTTGGGACTTCAAGGGACAGACTTTAGAAGAATGCAGGGTATACAGAGAGGTATTCTGAAGAAAACAGTAGAAACAGAGGGTGTGGAAGGTAAATGGGAAGCTTTTAACAAGCATTTGTCAATGCCGAATGTTGTCGCGCTGGCATTGGCTTTTGTAGTGCAGTGCGGGAAAACATTTTGGGCAGGATGTGAAAAATGACAGTTGTACAGTTCATAAGGAGGTGTAAAAAAATGCCAGTGTTGAAAATGTAGCATGTAAATATTGCAAAAAAAAAGTTACATGAGTGCGTGGGAAATGCGCAATGCACACTTGTAACACAGTCATTTTATGGATGCTCAGCACCAAATTTTCAACATAGGCATTTTAGCACATCTGCTCATGTACAGTGTCACTGTTATTTCCTCAAACTGTCCCAAAAAGTGATTTCGCACAGCGACCGTGCTATTCTGCGCCAGACGTGCAAAAACACATTTTGGGCAAGATATGTGAACTGTCAGCTGTACTGTCCATCAAGAGTTGTGGAAAAATGCCAATGGTGAAAATCCAGTCTGAAAATATTACAAATGCACAACGTTACGAGCGTGCGAGCAATCTGCCAATGCACATTCGTAAGACAGTCATTTTATGGAGTATTGTCACCAAATTTTCAACATAGGCATTTTAGGACATCTGCTCATGAACAGTGTCACTGTCATTTTCATAATCTGGCCCAAACACTGATTTACCACAGCAACCGCACTATTGTGCACTGGAAGTGCGGAAACACATTTCAGCCAGGATGTGAAAAATGACAGCTATACTGTTCACAAGGAGGTGTACAAAAATGACAATGTTGAAAATCTAGCATGAAAATATTGCGAATTCATGAAGTTACGAGCCTGCGTAACAGCTGCGCAACATATGCTTGTAAAAAAACATTTTTTGGATTATTTTCACCAAATTTGCAACATAGGCTTTTTGAGAGCCCACCTCATGAACAGTGGTACGATATCTTGTTAATCAGTCCTGAAAGGTGATTCCGCGCAGTGACTGTGAAATCAGCTTTTGGGACTGATTAACAATATGACAGTGATAGAATTCATGAGGAGGGGTCCCAAAAATCCCATTTTGAAAATTTGGTGTAAAAATTCCCAAAAATGCCTGAGATATGCATTAAAGTTGAAAACCCCCTATTTATTCCATTATACAGCTTACCGGCATTTCTACAGTTCACGGTCTGTTTTGAAGAGTGCAGACGTGTTCCCGGTCCACCGAAGATTGTTGCGCCAGACTCCAGAGGTAAGTATGGGGTGAGGGGAGATTCGGGGAGGCAGGGTGCACAGTGGTTGGGTGCGGGTTATGGGAGGGGGTGCAGGAGCCCGCCGAGGACCATTTCCCTCTTTACAGGTAAAAACCTAAAAGACATCGGGGACCATTTTCATTTTATTAGTGCTTGGCACACTGGGGTGGGCTCCCAGTGTGCCACCTGAGTGTGTGTGGGTGGGTGCTTTAGCCAATGGGGGATTGGGCACCCCTGTCGGCAAACAAGGAACAGGGGAGGAGCCGCAGTAGCAGAGGGGGACTGAGGACCCCCTCGGCAAGCAAAAAGTGGGGGGAACACATTATGCCAATGGGGAGTGGGCTCCCCCATCAGCAAAATTCAACGGGAGGGAGGGATACATGCCGACGGGGATTGAGCCCCTGTCGGCAAAGAGAAACTGTTGGGGGGAGGCACATGATGCTGAGGGGGATTGGGCACCCCTTGGCAATCAAAAAAGGGGGGGGTTACATGATGCCAACAGGAATTGGGCACTCCCATCAGCACACAATAAACAGTGGTGTTGACAGGCAACAGTGGCAGTCACTGCCGCCGTGTTGCCTGCACATGGAGGAGGCGTGTTGTGGTCACACTGCATGACAGCTTTGCTCTCCTTGCAGCAGACCTTTTCTCTCATGTCTTTGCCTCATTAGCTAGGCAGGGTGCCAGCCCCTGCTGCTGGCTGATTGGGAAATGTGGGACGTACCTACTGGTGCGTGCCCTGCATTCACCCAACAGTGACTGCGCCTCCAAATCTGCACTACCGCAAGATGTTGGCTGCACAAGTGCACCAACATAAAAAGGGAGAAGAAGACGCTACAGCACTTTGTGTCAGGGAGGTTAATAAAAGCAGAAAAGCAAATAGGAAAATGTGGTTCACGAAAGTGGTAGGGGAGGTAGTCAGAGAGAAAAGGGATGATTCAAGAGATACAAAGAAAGTAAAAAACATGAGAACAGAGAGAATACCTAATAAGAATAAGGAAAACTATAGTACAATAGAGAAAATAGTGAAGTCTGAGGCAGAACTGAGATTAGCAAAGGGGTTATAAAGCAAGGAAACAAAGCATTCTCCCTATGTATGTAGGAGACATGCAAAAATAAAGGAAGATCAGTTAGGTTAAGACAGCGACAGGGGTGGCAGGAAGGGACAAGGTTAGTGCTAATATAATGAACCACTATTTTTGTTTAGTTTATCACAACAGAAGAGGATGGCCCACTATCCTAGAGTAAATTGGATCAAAGGGTAGGGAGGGATCCAATAGCATTCCCCTCACTGAAGGTAGAGTGCTGGAGGAACTGAACACCCTAAAAGAGGGCATATCTATGGGACCAGACAGGATGCACCCAAGAGTGCTGAGGGAGATGGCACAGGTACTAACAGCACTGCTAGCAGATATCTATACTGCTGTCTAAATACAGGGGTGGTACCCCGGGACTGGAGGACAGCTGATGAAGTGCCCACCTACACAAAAGCGGCAGTACGTATGATCCAGAAAACTACAGACCAGTCAGTGAGACATCAAAAGTGGAGAAATTGCTAGAATCTAAACTAAAGGAAAGGTGGGTAGAATTCCTGGAGGCAAACAATCTCCAGGAGAACAGGCAACATGAGTTCATGAAGTGGAGGCCATGCCAGACAAACCTGAACAGTTGTTTTGATAGGGTAATGATGTTGACTGATAAGAGACAGGCAGCTGACATACTATTTCTGGATTTTAGAAAGGTGTTCAACCCACTACCCTACAGAAGGCTGGTCAGTGCAAAAGAACAGTGTGTAGGGCTAACAGGACACTGGGGTAACAGAAGAAGGGAGCAACAGTAGAAGCAGGGAGGTGATCCTTCCCCTTTATAGGTTCCTGGTTCTCCTCCACCTGGAGTACTGTGAGAGTTTCTAGAGCTCGCATCTGCAGAAGGACTGTAACAGGGCAGAGACAAGGCAGAGGAGGCAGACCAAAATGATTCTGGGGCTATGGGAGAAATTAGTTGAGGAAAGGTTGAGATTCCCCAGCACGTATGCTCTGGACATGAGGCAGGAGATGGGAGAACATGGTAGAAAGACATAACTATCTCCATGGGGCAAGCAGGGTAAATTTGAATGAGTTGTTTACCCTAAATCCAAATACAAGCACAAGGGTAATCCACTGAAGCTGTCTGGGGAGACATTCAGAAAAGATGTTTGAAGGAAGTTTTTTTACGGAAAGAGTGTCAAACAGAACAGACTGCCATGTAAGGTGGTCTGTGCTAAAACAGTGGGGGGATTCAGACAATGGCAGGAGAGGCACAGGGGCGTAATAAGATCAGGATCAAGAGTCACTAAAAATACCATCAACAGCTTAAAAAAAGCTGGTTCAGTTTCGGTTGGCATCCATTTGTATCCCTCTCCCCAGAAAGAGGCTGAAAATAGGCAAACAATTGTCTTGTCCTCCTTCCCAGTCAACAAAAGCTAAATAAATAAGATCAGGGTATGTTAGAGCAAGGGAGGATGGCAAAGGGGTGGGTTGCTGATTGGACCATCACATACATATTAGGCAAGGCTGGGCAGACTGGATGGGCTAGTGAGCCCTTTTCAAATGTTTCTACTTGAGGAGTATTTACACATACATATTTGTACCACAGTGACCAGAACAGACTTGTTACTGCAGTGCAAATGTGGCGGTGTGGGCTCTTACGTTATCCCAGAAAACCGATCCTTAATCCAATCCCAGAGCCATAGCAGAGCTGAGGATGCATAGCAGAACAAGCTGCGTTAGATAATGCATGGACTGGCATCACCGTTCACACCACCACAACATACTCATGTCCCATGACCCTCCACTGTGCTGTCATGATTCCTGTACTGTAACAGGAAGTGCAGCACAGTAGAGTAGAGCACTGGCAGCAAATGAGGAGAGAAAAATAAAACATAAAAAAATTAAAAAACTCTCTCCAGGTCAGATTTGCTTTTGTTTAGGGACAGAGAACCATCACATGTTTTGTGATTTTGGGAGGGCAACACTTCAAGGATTGTTTGTGGGGGTCTGATGTGAAACCATTTTCTTCAACATCATGCAGCACATGCCCCCCTCCCAGTTCATGGCCCCTCTTGAGCGCAGCTTACATCGCTGCTGAGAGAGGGGTCATGCAGATGTGCCTCTAGCATCAGCACAGAAATGAAGAGGAGTGGGCAGCATGGAAAGCTGCAGCCAAATTAGGCTGCTTAAATGCACCTTTGAACTCTCAGCAGAAAGTGATCCAGAGTGTACATTGCCCTGTCTGAAAATCTCCATTTCTACTGTAATGCCTCTATTTCTGCCAGTGCACTAGTTCTTAGGTACAGAAAGCTAATGGGTTAACAGGGCGGCGTTGTCCTGAAAAACATCCAGCTCAAGCCCTGTTTCATTTTCCAATCCATTCTTGTATTCCACTGAAGGTAATCAATGCAAATGTCCCCACAGGGATAACCAAATGAAGCATCCACATATCTGCTCTTCAGCCAGCATTAGGTTTGTTGCTGCATTGCCTGATCTTTCTTGACAGTGAATCCTGTAACTCTTTGAGGTTAGCATTTTGAAGAGTCCTGGTCAATGCACCATGTGCGGTTAAAAACCACAAAACAAGGTTTTTCATTTTGTTCCAAGTTATGCTCCTCTTACGTATTCAGTGTAACGGCTGATGCACTGAGCAGCCATGACTTTAGCTGCATATGGGCACTCCCTGTATCTTCCACATCATGTACAAATGGTCATAAGAGCAAGTCTCATCTGTAGGAGCATAGGATGCTAGCCCAACCCCAAATACTCAACTAGGAGAGGAATTCATCATCGTCATTATACAGTTCTGAACTGTCCTCCTATAAGAAGGGGCATTTACAGAGGATATGCAGCAAGGAATTGTTGGATACATTCTTTATCTATACAAGTTGTGGTGAACTCAGATAACCTCATAAGTGGCAGTGCAACACAAAGCCATGAGTGAAGTCTCTCTGTAGTCACTACAATGAGTGTGATGGAAAAAATGTATCCAAACACTGCCCTTGTTGCATATTTGATTTATGCAATGCAGCTGGTCTTTAGGCGTAGCGCATAACTTCGTTGAAAATATTATAGTGACCAGTTGTCTACAGCAGCAAAAAGACAAAATGACCAGTCACTGTAATGGTCGTGCAGGACCCAGGCACAGCTTTTCTGGAACTTTCATCCCTTCCCCGAAACATCTTCACACTGGAGGTGGTCATAATCAATTCTGGGGGGTGCAGGGGACAAAGCACCCCACAAAAAACACATTTGTCTTCCTGACGGCATAATACGGACCACGATTGTGGTCAGCATTGTGCCGTCGTTGTAAAGCCAGTTGGCAGATTTTCTGTCAAACCAGTTTGGTGGAACTGTTTTTAGGTATTATTCAATTGATTTAAGTATATGTACTGTTGATGATTTTAAACAAAATCCAAGGAACTATTTATTTAAATTGTCAGGTTGCACTGCTGGTTGCACCAGTTACTGAATGGGAGGAATGTGGAGCTTTCTGATTGGTTCATGTAATGTTATCTGACTGTGATCAAACTGCTGCTTCAGGAAAGGGAGTAGTGACATGTGGTGGAGTGTGTGGACAGTTTTACACTCAGGGAATAATCAGTCTGTTGTCATTCAGAAAGTAGAACCTAGCTAAATAAATTATTTATCCTGCAGTTTTGCTCAATGCATTGCATAATGGTTCCATATCATAAGGACACCAACAAAAACCAGCACGCGCACATTGCCAAAAAGCAAAACAGGGATGTGCACTAGGGCACCTCTTGCAAACAGCTACCGGCGCTTGCAGTCGCTATCGCGGACAAAGTGTACCAACCTTTTATGCAGGGGGCTATGTCTGTGACAGGATAGAATAGGACCCTGTCCTAGTTGTTATGGAGAAAGTGTTTAAAAGTAAGTATCTGTTCTGTTCTTTCCTTTCCCATCTCTTGTCTGTCTGGTTGCACAACAAAATTTCCCTGTGAGACCTAGGATTTGATCACCCCAACAGTCTCACAATTCTTTGCCTCTCACTGTCTCTCAGTCTTCCCTTGCTTTTCTGTCTTTTTCCTCCCTTGCATATCTTCTGATATAAAAATATAGGCAAATCATTATGTGGAAATGTAACTGATATTGGTATCCTTTTGGTTAGAAATAATATAGTATTACTGTTGAAATGCATATAATTATGGTTTGAGATGATTGTAAAAAGCTATTGGAAACTCAAGAGGCTACCTTATTGCAATTGTTGAGCCTTTTTCAAAAGCTGTGGAGATGGGGCCTCAGTTCTGAGACATTGTGTTCCTGCCAGCATCTGCCTGAAATATACTAGAATAGTTTAGAAAAAACAGGATGCTTGTTAAGAAGGGGGGTTGGAAGGACTAACTGTATAAGACAGAGCTGCAATTGCTTGAAAGAGGGACACATAGATTGAAGAAAAACTCAGATGCACCTTCTGTTTATTCTACCTTTGTAAATAGTTGTACTGGACAATTTATTTTTTTATTCGTAATAAAACTTTTGTTGTGAATTTTACAACTGCCCCTGGTTCTTCTATGCTTCCTGACCTGTGCCTCGACAACAATGCCCCTACACCCACACATACCCAAATGTAATATAATCAACTCCGGGGGGGGCATGACCCTGGGGAGAGGGGAAAACTCAAGAGGGGGCTATATCGGGGGACAGAAGTAAGAGGTAAAACATTGGGGGGGCAACCTACAGGTGGGGAGAACAAAATCAGTAGGGTGGGGGAAAGGAGGTCAAAATTGTGATGAAAAACACAATTACTAAAAAAAAGGAAAAATAGTATCCCCACAGCCAGCCCAAAACCTGGGTCACCTGATTCTAGAGCAGTGTCCCTATACAGCACACCAGACAGCCAACTCAAACTCAGCTTCACCAACAAACCCATATATACTCTCTACAAGATGTCCATAAAGTCAGTGTTGAAGTCACAATATGCTATTAATAGCACATAGCTATTAACAGCACATTGCCGATTTCACATTCTCTGCTTGTAAATTGCCTATATTTCCTTGCTCAAAAAGAGTCATTCTCTTCATGGGTTACTTGCATAACTTGATTTATATTATTAAAACTGGTTAGCATGGGGTCTCCCTGACTCCCACTGGTAGCACATTATGCTATCATTTGAGTGCCCCTAGTCTTGGAGCAAACCCGGGCTCCCTACAGCTTACTTACCTGTATCCAGGGGCGCTAATAATGGCAGTATGTCCATGTAAGGGTGGAGGCACCACCCTTGCCTCCCCTGTAGTGACGTCTGTGGTGGGCCCAATATGTAGGAAGAGAGGGCACAGCCCTCCCCCCCAACAGGAATGCTGTAGATGCATGAGCTTGCTGATCCACCAATATGTGGAAGGTGGAAGAGAGAAAATAGGGGCAGGATCTCTAGTGGCTACACAGGTGATGCCCCCCCCCATATGTCCAGGTTCTCTGCCAGCCTTGATGTACTTGATGGGGCTGATGTCACAACTGGGAGACTGGATTGGAGGGCTAAGGGGCAGCAGTCAACAGCAGGGTAAAATACTTAATGTGAAAGTACAAATGAAGGTTCACTCATGCTCTAGTGCCCCCACTGGACTATATTCAAGTGCTTTTCTTCATAAAATAACAAATCAATGTACACGGGGAGGCAGCCAGGATATAACACAGTATACTGTGACACTGCATGATAGAAGAGATAAACTGCCACTGAAATTGCCTTGTTGCAGTTCTGTGCTGCATCCTGGCTGGCATCACTGTAGAAAGCAGAAAAGTGTGGTAATCTCCCAAGGTAACTGCCGAGCCCTGCCAGGGCTTCCTACATTGATTTGTTATTTTATGAAATAAAGCAGCTGGCTAGATTCCATTGTGGATACAGATGTGCAAACATCAACCTTCCAACAGCAGAATTTCCATGAAAGACATACTTTTACTTCCACAAATGTTCAGAAAACAATCTAGTAACTTTCATGGAAATTCCAGCTTACAACAGTGGAATAAATGTATGAACTGTGGATTAACGTATTAAACTGTGAAACAAAAATCTGCGTAACTGATCACCGTCAGAGGGCAGTTCTGTGGAATTTCAGCACTTTAATACATCACTCCACAATTCATACATTCATTCTGCAGTTCAGTGGGTCACCGGCCTGCGAAATGAACATATGACTTATGTATTGCCGACCCCATATTATTTTAAGATGTTTCCCTGGTGTCTAATGGCACCCCCCACCCTCCGATTGCTGGTCCTATATTAATTTAATATGTTTTCTTGGTGTCTAGTGGCACCTCCCACCCTCCCATCACCAGTCCTATGTTTATGTAGTGTTTCCCTGGTGTCCCTTGGTACTCTGCAGCCTCCAATTGCTGTCCCTGTATTAATTTAATAGATTTATCTGGTGTCCAGTGGCACCCCCCCACCCTCCAATTGCAGACCCCGCACTAAATTAATATGTTTTCCTGGTGCCCACCCTCAATCGCTGGCCCCCGTATTATTTAATATGTTTCCCTGGTATCTAGTGGCTCCCCCCTCCCACCCTGCACTTCCTGCACTAGGATGGATACACCAGTCTTCCAACCTCTTTTCCATAGTCTTCGGTCAGGTGCCACAGAGCGCCCATATGGGCACAGCCCTTCTCTCAATACTACAGCTGGCCATCTTATATAATGACAGGAAGCTCATGACCTGCATACTGTAAAGGGAGACTGAACTGAGGAATAATCACATAAATTGTGGATTAAAGTATTAGTTCTGAAGTTTATGTGTATTATTCCACAGTTAAGTGAGAAAACTCCATGGAACCGGGTGAAAATTTACCAAATACATTCAAAAGATTTCTAGTTTTGACAAAGGTGGAAGTTCGGAAAATTCTACAAGAGTTGTGAAATTTCACAAAAGTTCCACTACAGTGGAATTCACAGTTTTAGCCCAGCCCTAATTGTGAGCACTAGCGCCTGAGTATACCTTCATTTATCTATTTAATTTAAATGTTTTTAGAACTGCACTGGATTTCTTAATGCACATTCAGTGTGTCTGTGTGTTGAAATACTTAATATAGTCGAACATTAGAAAATGATCTTGAAAAATAAAGCATGCTGATTGGCTAAAAGCCATAGTCAGGTATGCATTTATTTTTCAATACTGCTCGGTAAAAAACAAGTGCAATTTGCGGTGCAACATTACTTCTAGTATTCTTGGGCCCCCAAATTTTCATACTTGCAAACCGCCAATTTTTTCCCGCTCGCTAAGCAGGAGGTAAATAAGCAGATAAAACCCCATCTCTTCCCCTGGCAAGATTCACTCAAGATTGTAAAATAATCACTGCACTAAGAAAAAGTAAGTCGGTTTCGGCAGCAGTATCTATAAAATGAGAGAGAGAGAGAGAGAGACTGCTACCACCATTTCTGTCACACACTGTAGAGGTTCCGGAGCTACTTCGGTCTCTCTGTCTTGGCTCTCAGTTAAGTAGTAGCTGCTCTCCTTCTGTTTCTCAGTAATTGTACAATGAGAGAGAGAGAGAGAGAGAGAGAGGGAGAGAGAGACCACTAGCTCTGGTCCTCTCACACTGTAAATGTTCTGGTTCCAGAGCTACTTCGGTCTCTCCATCTGCTCTCGGATAAGTAGCTGCCACTCTCCCTCTGGTACCTAGTAACTGTACAATGAGAGAGAGAGAGAGAGAGAGATAGAGAGAGAGAGCACCAGCTCCGTTCTCATCATGCACAGTAGCGGTTCCTTACGGAGCTGCCTCGCTCTCTCTTTTTCAATCAAGTAATAGCCGCTTTCTCTCTATTTCCCCTGCAACTATTAGCTGCCATTCTTCCCTCTCCCATTAAAGCATGTTTTGTCCTGCAGGTTCACTATGGCCCTAACAACTGCACCTGTTTCTTCCCGCCTGCATATTCAGTTGGCATTTGACAGTTCTGCTCCATCTTCATTCTCATTGCTGCACTCATGGTCTTCCCACCACAACTGTAGCAAGTGCAGGCAAAGGCAAAAACTTCACATAGACTTGGGTATTACAGCCCTACCGCTGATACCCTGCTCTGTTCCTGCTGTGTGTGGGGGGTGGTAACCATGACAACCAGGACCAAAAACTTCAACTACAGAGAGGATAGTATAGACAGAGGAACTATTTTATTTCAAAACATATATGCAACTCATTTTTTTACAAAAAACCTTTTAATAAACATATTTTATTTTACAGTGCCCATTTTCTAAGTGCAATAATACCCTCCAGGGTGGGCTTTGTTGGGAATTACCAGACCTTTCAGGGGCTATAAGGCCCTCCATCTGCAGCATCAGGCGTCATTTTTCCCCTAGGCAGTCCGGTGTTCCCAATAAAAGCCCACCTGTTGGGTATTATTGCTCTGTCTTTTACTTCCTGTGTGGTCGTAACATTCTTTTGTAAAATGCATACAAGGGACAGAAGAGACAGAGAGTAATATCTTGTGTGCAGACAGGTACAAAACTTACAGGGGACAATCAGTTTAATTCAATGCAACAATACCCTCCAGGGTGGGCTTTATTGGGAAATACCGGACCTTCCAGGGGCTATAAGGCCACTTACTCACTGGAGGAGAGGAGAGACAGGGGGCACATGATTGAAACCTTTAAATACATGAAAGGAATAAACAAGACAGGTACAGAGGGGCTGTTCAAAGTAAGGGAGGGGAGGGACACCAGGGGCCATGATATGAGACTGGAGCGAGAAGGTTCAGGAGGAGATGAGGAGACACTTTTACAGAGAGGTGGTGGCTGGGTGGAATGCTTTACCTGCTGAAGTGGTATGCAGTAGAACAGTGGACTGCTTCAAATGAGGATGGGACAGGACAAGGGGGAGGGTTAATGAAGGGGAAGTGTGGAAGGGAGGGGCAGCTGCAGAATAAGGGGTGCTAGCTGCACATTCGAGCAGACTTGATAGACCTCTAGGCCTTTATCTGCTGGCAAATTTTGTATGTTCGTATGTTCGTAAGGCCCTCCATCTGCAGCATCAGGCCTCATTTTGCCCCTGGGCAGTCCGGTATTTCCAAATAAAGCCCACCCTGTAGAGTATTATTGCTTACGTAAACACTTCCCTGTAATAGTCATAATATTCTTTTGTAAAAATGCATACGAGGGACAGAAGAGACAGAGAGTAACATCTTGTGTGCAGAGAGGTACAAAAGCTTACAGGGGACAATCAGTTTAATTCAATGCAATCTTATTTTAAAAAAGAACACAGAAAATAGAAGAATCTGATAGGTTGAGCAACATCACATGACCATTACTGCATGGTGGGTAGTCAATCAAATTACAGTAGCTGTTTTCTTTTAAACTTATATATTCTTCTATTTAGAAATGTTTCTGCCTAAATGAGCCATCGCAATAACTCTTTTTCAGGGTGTGCTGCAAGAAAGAGCTTACCTCATTTCTTAGGTGGTTGAAATCACTTGGATATGCTTCATGCTTAATACTCCTCCAACTTTGGGTGTGCAATGTTTTACCTTACTGCACACTATACTGTCGGGTATTAATTATGCTATTTTAGACCTGCATATATGTAACATAGATGGGACATCCCTTAGTCAGCTGAAACATATTTCTTACGCATTCCTCCCAGGTGGTCAGAAAGGATTAATGTCATAAAAGCTGTTGTTTAAGGAAGGGCACAGGTAGTTAGGTCCTCTGCAAATACCCTCGAAGTGAGCAGAGTTTCCTGTGTGAGTAAGCACAGAATTACCTGTGCTTGAGACATGTTAAAAGGACTACCTGAAAAAAACCATGCTTCAGAGGGGCCCCCTGTGGTTCTGGAGTCTAGTCCACACACAGGGCCGCAGTAATGGGGGGAAAGTGGGGATGTTGTCCTGGGCCCCGAGCTCAGAAGGGGCCCACCTGAGGAGCTGGCATTAGCTGGTTTGGGAAACAGGGGTTCATTTCAAGTGACTTGTCCGGGGCCCAAAATTTCATAGCTGCAGCCCTGCCAGCCACACAACAGAGGCAGCTGAGGTTGTTGTGGGGAGCATTAAATAAACAACTTTCATCTAAGGTATTTGTACCAGATTGAAATCCAGTTTCTGCTCGTTCTTGAGCAAGGGGGGCAAAGGGAGGCTGATCCTTGTGACTGACAGGATATGATAAATAGGAGGACCCCTTGAGACGTTTAGCCTGGGAATACGAATCTCAGTCCCTTCAGATGTAGTTGGGAGCAAAACATATTAGAGTTTGACTGGCAGCAAAGGGACATTTCTGTGTCTGTAACTCAGGCCTTTGTGGCAGCATGACTCCTAAGGGAGAAAGAAACCAAAGAGTTTGTAAGATCTTTTAGATTTTAGTCTAGAGACTAGAAAGGATTTTCTTTCTGTAAACTCTCTGTTTAAACTGCATTACTTAATGCTCCCCAGTGTGTTTCATCTCTTTTGAATTTCACTGTACATTCTGCCAACTTTGTAGTGCAGATGTTATATCTATTTAATATTCTCTGTAGTAGTAACCGTATTCATGCCCAGCTAAAAAGCCATTACATATAGAAACATAGAAACATAGAAACATAGAATTTGACGGCAGATAAGGACCGCTTGGCCCACCCAGTCTGCCCATTTTCCTACCTAACAGATAAGCTGCAGATCCTAGTTAACCAACAGCTTAATTCCTCCTACCCCCCACTAGGACTGCCCTATGCCTGTCCCATGCATTCTTGAAGTCCCCCACTGTTCTTGACCCCACGACCTCTTCAGGGAGGCTGTTCCATGCATCCACAACCCTCTCAGTGAAAAAATACTTCCTCACATTACCTCTGAGCTATCCCCTTCTATCTTCAAATTGTGCCCCCTTGTTCTTGCACATCTCTTTTTCTGGAAGATGCTACCCTCTTGGACTTTGTTGATTCCCTTGAGGTACTTGAAAGTTTCTATCATGTCTCCTCTCTCCCTTCTTTCCTCAAGGGTATACATATTAAGCTCCTTTAGTCTTTCTTCATATGTCTTCTGGTGCAGACCCTGCACCATTTTGGTTGCCCTCCTCTGGACAGCCTCACTCTGTCTATGTCTTTGTGGAGATGGGGTCTCCAGAACTGCACACAGTACTCCAGATGGGGTCTCACCAACTGTCTGTACAGAGGGATAACAACTTCCTGTTTTCTACTATTGATGCCTCTTCCTATGCATCCCAGTATCCCCCAGCCTTCCTTACTGCCTTCTCACATTGCTTGCCCACCTTTAGGTCATCTGATATAATTACCCCAGGTCCCTTTCTATTTTTACTGTTGTCAGTATCTCACCCCCATTGTGTATGCTTCCCAGGGTTTTGTTCCCATGTGCATTACCTTGCACTTCTTTGCATTGAATCTGAGCTGCCATACATTTGACCATTCCTCCAACCTTGCCAAGTCCCTTCTCATCCTTTCCACTCCATCTTGTGTATCAACCCTGTTGCAGATCTTGTGTCATCTGCAAGAGACATACTTTTCCTTCCAGTTCCTCTGCAATGTCACTTATAAAGACATTAAAAAGGACCGTCCCAGTACTGAACCCTGCGTACCCCCGCTAGTAACCTCCTTTCGTCACTGTGTACCCATTTACTACTACCCTTTGAGTCCTGTTGTTCAGCCAATTTTTATCCAGGCTACCACCTTGGGACCCACTCCAAGGCTGCTATCTGTGTATTAATCTTTGTGTGGGACTGTATCAAATGCCTTGCTAAAATCTAGGTAGGCCATGTCCACAGCCCTCCCTGGTCTACTACTTTGGTAACCCAGCCAAAGAAATCTATTAGATTCGCCTGACATGACCTTCCCATCGTGAATCCATGCTGTCTTGGGTCCTGTGCCCCACTGGCCTCTAGGTACTCAAACTTCTTTCCTTCAGAAGTGATTCCATCATTTTC
This sequence comes from Neoceratodus forsteri, assembly GCA_016271365.2. Taxonomy (NCBI): domain Eukaryota; kingdom Metazoa; phylum Chordata; order Ceratodontiformes; family Ceratodontidae; genus Neoceratodus; species Neoceratodus forsteri. The sequence continues at coordinate 86,300,206 of CM028138.1, forward strand.
CCTACCACTGAGGTCAAACTAACTGGTCTGTAGTTTCCTGCCTCTGTCTTGCTCCCACTTTTGTGAAGAGGAATCACATCTGCCTCCTCCAGTCCTCGGGTACCACCCCATCCTCCCATGATTTGTTAAAGAGAGTAGTCAGCGGTGTCACTAGTTCTACCTTAGTTCTTTTAGAATTCTTGAGTGAACCCCATCAGGCCCCATTGCTTTGTCCACCTTCAATTTTATTAGTTCTTTCAGAACCCTTTCTTCTGTAAATGGACTGTTATCGAGCCCGGTCTTCAGAGTGTTTCTCTTGTTTGGTTTAGGTAACTCCCCCTCCTCTTCCTTTGTGAATACTGAGCAGAAATATTCGTTCAGTATCCCTGCTTTTTCACTGTCACCCTCTACCTATATTCCCTCCCCTTTATTAAGCTTCAGTATCCCTCCTTTGGTCTTTCTTCACTCCCTAATGTACCTATAAAAGGTCTTATCCCCCTTCTTAACAGAATTGGCTATCCTTTCCTCGGTTTGGGCCTTTGCTATTCTGACTGCCTTCCCAGCCTCTTTCTGCTTTAACTGATAAAGTTCTCTGTCCTGCTCCTTCTGTGTTTCCTTATATTTCCTGAATGCTGTCCTTTTCTCCTTAACCTTCCCTGCCACCTCTTTTGAGAACCATAACGGTTTTTCCTTCATTGTGTTTTATTGATTTGTTTTACACAAAGGCTTGTTGCTTCATAGAAACATAGAAGTTGACGGCAGATAAGGACCGCAAGGCCCATCCAGTCTGCCCATTTCTTTTTCTACCTTATAAATGTGCCATCGGCCTTTGCTCTGTCAGTGACCTATCTATTCATAGTCATTTGTATTGCTCCCTTATGCCTATCCCATGCCTGTTTGAAGCCCTGCACTGTATTCATAGCCACCACTTCTTGTGGTAAGCCATTCCATGCATCTACCACCCTTTCTGTGAAAAAGAATTTCCTCAATATCTCCCTTAATCGGCCTCCTCTAATCTCATGCTGTGTCCTCTTGTCCGCTATTTTTCTTATATTTAAACATGTTAGACTCTTTCACCTTGTTTATGCCCTTAAGGTGTTTAAATGTCTCGATCATATCACCTCTCTCCTCCTTTGCTCAAGGGTATACATATTGAGCTCTGCTAATCTGTCCTCATATGTCTTCTGATGCAGTCCCTGCACCATTTTGGTTGCCCTTCTCTGGACTGCCTCAATTTGGTTAATGTCCTTGTGAAGGTGTGGCTCCAATACTGCACGCAGTACTCCAGATGGGGCCTAACCAATGTCTTGTACAGAGGATTATTACCTCCCTCTACGACTTGTGATACCCCTACTAATACACCCTAACACCCCTAGCCTTACCTACTGCTTTAGAGGTCTGCTTTGATGATTTTAGGTCATCAGTGATGATGATGCCCAAGTCTCTTTCTTCCTTTGTGACTGCTAGCAACTCCCTCCCAGCCTATAAGTGGCATCAGGTTTCTCTTCCCTATGTGCATGATTTTGCACTTCTTTGCATTAAATCCCAGTTGCCACTCTTCTGACCATTCTGCTAGTTTATCCAGATCTCTTCTCATTCTGCCCACCCCATCTGGATCATCTACTCTGTTGCAGATCTTGGTGTCATCTGCAAACAGACAAGCCTTACCCTCTAGTCCATCTGCGAGGTCACTAATGAAGATGTTGAATAGGACTGGCCCAGGACTGATCCCTGAGGTACCCCACTTGTGACTTGCATCTCTTCTGACTGTATACCATTTTACCACCACTCTCTGTTTTCTGCCAGTCAACCAGTTTGCCACCCAGTTGACCAACTTCTGACCCACCCGAGCCTACCTAGCTTATTTATCAATCTTCTATGTGGAACAGTGTCAAAAGCTTTGCTGAAGTCAAGGTAGGCTACATCAACTGCTCCCCTTGGTCCACCACTCTGGTTACCCAGTCAAAGAAATCTATGAGATTAGTTTGACAGGACCTTCCTTTGTAAACCCATGCTGTCTTGGATCCTGTGCCCCTATGGATTCCAGGTGTTGCACTATCCTTTCCTTAAGGAGTGCCTCCATAATCTTGCCCACTACTGAGGTAAGACTGACCGGTCTGTAGTTCCCGCCTCCTCCCTGCTACCACTCTTGTGGAGGGGATCACATGAGCCCTTCTCCAGTCTTCTGGGACCTCTCCTGTGCTCAGAGACTCACTAAACAATTCTGCTAAAGGCTCTGCTAGTTCCTCCTTTAGCTCCTTAGGTACCTGGGATGTATGCCATCAGGTCCCATTGCCTTATCCACCCTGGGCTTAGCAAGCTCTTGTAGGACCCTTTCTTTTGTGAAGGAGTAGTGCTCACCTCCCTCCCTCCTGCGTCCATGATGTTGAGCTGTGGGCCCTGCCCTACCTTCTCTTCAGTAAATACTGAGCAAAGTATCTATTTAGGATAGATGCCTTTACAGGGTCCTCCTCCTCACATGCTCCCTTTTCTCCATTAAGCTTAGCACACCCTCTGGACTTTCTCCTTTCACTAATGTATCTATAGAAAGTCTTGTCACCTTCTTTACTGTCCGTGCTAGTGTTTCCTCAGTTTGGGACTTTGCCTGCCGACTGCCTTACCTGCTTCCCTTAGGGCAGTTTGGTATGCCTCCTATCTTCATCCCGCTGTGTTCCTTTATATTTTCTGAAGGCCAGCCTTTGGCTCTGACCTTTTCTGCTACTGTATTTGAGAACCAAAGTGGTTTCCTTCTTCTTTACACTTCCTTTTCTGTCTAACACAATGGGATGTTGCTTCAAGTATTGTATCCTTAATGCTTGCCCACTTTGCCTGTACCTCCTCACCTGTGTTTCTTTTGCCAGGGCTAGCTTAACTCCTGTTGGCCATCTTATCAAAGTCAGCTCCTCTGAAGTCCCATATTTTTGCCTTGGAATGGGATGATTTAGATGTAGTAGCCAAATTGAACCATACCATGTGATGGTCACTGGCCCCAGGTGACCTTCTACCTGGAGATCTGTGATCCCTTCTTTGTTAGTCAGTACTAGATCTAGGATAGCCCTGTCTCTTGTGGGTTGCTGTACCAGTTGTTTGAGGCCCTCCTGCAGGAATCCACTATGTGTCTAGTTCTGGCCGATGTTCCTGCTGGTATTGACCAATCTGTATCTGGCATGTTGAAGTCTCCCATTATCAGAACCTCCCTTTAGCTGTCATGTTTGTATATCTTCTAACAGTAATGTGTCTATGTCCTCCCTCTGGTCTGGGGGCCTGTAGACAACCCCAGTTCTTATGGCTGTCCCATTTCCTGTTTCCAGGGTGACCCACAGTTCTTCTGGCTCATTATGTGTATTCTGAATTTCTGTAGCTTTGATATTTTCATTGGCTGTGATGGCTGTTTTGATCACTCCCCATTGTTCCTCCACCCCTCCTTCTTGCCTGTTTGCTAGTGCTTTTCTGAGGCACTCTCTCATTTTCCCAAAGTCAGCCCTCCTAAAGTCCAGTACTCTTGCTTTTGTATGGCTTGATTGTATGGCTGTGTTTATCGTGAACCACACTGTTTGGTGGTCGCTTGTTCCCAGATGGCTACCCACTTCTAAATCTGAGATTCTTTCTCCATCCCCATTTGAGAGTACCAGGTCTAAGATTGCTCCCCCCGAGTGGGTTCCATACTAGCTGTCTGAGGCATGCCCCTGTAGGGCATCAAGAATGACCCTGCTCTTGGATGTGCCTGCAGCAAAGGTAATCCAGTTAACATCTGGCATATTCAGGTCCCCATCAACAATATCCCTTTTTCTGCCATTCTAAGAAAGCCTTCTATCATTTCCTTGTCCATTCCCTCCCCTGAGATGGGGGGTTGTATACAACCCCATGGATTGTGGTACCATTTCCTGTCTCCAGGGTGACCCAAAGTGCCTCATCTGCTCCCTGTTTACTCTTAGTTCTGTTGCTTTGATCCTTCCTTTACATAGAGAGCTACTCCTCCTCTTTACCCTCCCTGTCCCTCCTGTAGATTGTGTATCCTGGTATGTTGACATCCCAGTCATGGTTCTCTGTGTACCATGTTTCTGTAACTGCCACAATATCCACGCAACCCTCTTCCATCAAGGCCACTAGTTCAGGGAGCTTGTTACACAGACTATGGGCATTGGTACTCATCACCCTCCACTTTTTGATAGCCTTACCCCTTTTAGCCCCATTTCTGTCCTTAATGCCTTTGCCTTTTTTTACATTTAAATCTGTTCTACTTCCTAATAACTTCTGTACCTTGGTGTTTACCTCACTAATCACCATGTTTTGTGGGGGGAGGCTCAGATTTCCCTGCTCCTTTTCAGTGCTTCCCCCCTTGGCTAGTTTAAATGCTTGCCAATGAAGCATTTAAACCTCTCACCTAGGATCCTGGTTCCCCCCCGACAGATGCAGACCATCACACCAGTATAGGTCTGCATCCCTCCAGGTGGCTCCCCAGTCCCCAATGAAGCCAAAACCCTGAACTCCACACCAGTTTTTCAACCACTCATTGAATTCCCTGGTGAGAAGTGCCCAGCATCTCCCTTGCCATAGACAGGCAGCACCTCCGAGAAGGTTACCGTATGCGCTACTTGTTCTAAAGGCCCCTTCCCCAACTCTACAAACTCCTCTTGCACTGCTCTGATCCCATTCCTAGCCAGGTCATTTGTCCCTAGGTGGACAATGACATCCAGCCCCTCCCTCATGCAGCTCCTCCCGATCCTGAGGATTACGCTTTCTGTCCCTCCAAGCTGTGGCGCCAGGAAGGCACTTACCTCCCTCTCCCTTCCTCCCCATTTCTACCCCCTAATGATTGAGTCCCCCACCAGGAGTTGTTTCCTTCCCCTGTGGGGTTCCATGCCACCCTCCTGTGGGTCTCCTTTGTGAAGGTTCCCAGCATTCTCCTTGGTCTCCACTGCAGGTGAATCCATAGAGGAACCACTATCCACCAGAAGAGCGAATGAATTGTGGAGAGGTACAGCTGAGGGATGCAACTCTGTTCCACCACCCTCTCCTCCTTGAGCCCACCTGGTCCAGCCTCTCCTCTTTCTTGGCAACCTCTGAGGTAGTGGCATTGGCCCTGGTGGTCCCTGGGTGGGGGAGGAGGTTTCACGAATCCTAGCCAGGTCAGCCTGGAGATGGGCAACCTCCTCTCTCAGACCAGAGAGGTGCCTGCAAATAGGGCAGCATCGCAGCCTCCAGAATGTCTCCCGGAACACTGCCGCCCCACAGCCATTGCACTGCACCACTCCTATCATGTCATATTTTGTGTCCTCTCTACTGTTTCTCTGGATGCTTATTCTCTCCTCTCCTTACAACTCTCACCCTTCCTGTTCTGGGACAGCAACTTCCTATCTTCTTCAGTAGCCCTTTTCCTTGCTTAATATTAGACCACCAGCAGCTGGGGGGGGAGAGTGAGCTACTTTTTTCCTTTAGGGTTGACAAAACCAATGTCTCTCTATGATCCTTTCCTTCCTACTGACAAACAGGAAGTTCCTGTTGACAGTCAAATCTAGTGGCTATAAAAGTAGAACTGGCTTTGGGTGGGTTGGAGGGCAATTAGTAAGAAAAAAGGATAGCAACAGGAAGTTGTAATTTGACTCTCCTGCTTTTATAGTGTCTAAACCACACCCTCATTCCTCCTACTGGTTTAGCAAAGTCAGCTGATACAGTACCCTTCCCTGCACAGAACACACACTGACTTTATTTCTTTTCTTTCTTCTTTTCAACCCTAAATAAGACCCCTTCTACTTCTAATAAAGTTATTTGTCTACTTAATCTTACCAGACACTGACTCCTGCTGAGGTATAAGGTTTAAATTAAAACTCTGTGACTTCCCTTATGCTGCTTTCTAAATCAAACAGTTCCAAACTCTGTGACTTCCCTTGTGCTGCTTACAAAATCAGACAGTTCCAAACTCTGTGATGATTTCCCATGTGCTGCTTTCAAAATCAAACAGTTCCAAACTCTGTGACTTCCCTTGTGCTGCTTACAAAATCAGACAGTTCCAAACTCTGTGATGATTACCCATGTGCTGCTTTCAAAATCAAACAGTTCCAAACTCTGTGACTTCCCTTGTGCTGCTTACAAAATCAGACAGTTCCAAACTCTGTGATGATTTATGATGATATATAAAAACATTTGACAACAATTTCCAAAACAATCAATATTTAATACATCAATAGAAATAAAAAGAAAGAATGTAAATTATTGTTGGAATAAGTTCATGTACGTATACAAACATTCACATACTATGATGTTAAGAACATGCATAAAGTGCTAAGTACAGCTTTCTGAAAAATGAGCATATGATTTTAAAGTAAGGGAAGATTGCCATATTTCCCATGACTGCTCTGTGTTTTATGGTAATATCTATTCCATTTCTATTGAGCAAGCCAGTCTTGCACTAGTCAGTTGTTTGTTACATTTCTGAGTATAAACTGTGTTAATTAAAGATCTCTGTGTAATCACTATAGCATACAATATGATATTGTAAATTCCTAAGGCAGCATCTGTGTAGCTTGATGTGCATAACAAAGTCACCCGGGAAGAAGATCCTGAAAAATATCAATGAACCCAAGGCCATTTATCAAAGATTGAAAACCTAGGATGTATCATCGAGGATCAGCCACAACACGAAGGTAAGGGTTACACTGTTTGAAATGGGGAAATCTAGCTATGCAAATAGTATGAGAAATGTTTTATTGATTTAGTTTTTGTTGACTGGGAGCAGAGGCTAGGAAATACTTTCTTTTTTCAGCCTCCTCCCTGGGTGAAGGGGATACAGATGTAAACTGACTGATATGGAACCAGGCTAAGTCATATGAGCTGCAGTGTGTCTAAAACTAGTGCTTTTCCAAAGCTTTTGCAGAAACGTGAGGGGTTCTAAACTGCTAGTGCAGTGCAGACTGCTAACATCATTTTATTAAATGATTGCTCTGTGACCAGGCAAATGTATCTTATCTCCACTGACTTTGGACCAGATCCACAACAACACCTCAGATACACACAAACCATATCTCAGGTGCTTCCATCTTCTCCCTCTGATGCTGGTTCACATGTCACCATTCACCTCCCCTGGCCCCCAGAGAGCTTGTGCATAGAGTGCAGTGGAGAGGGGCCATAGGCACAGGGGGAGGTGTTGTGCCATATATTGGGTATTCAATTGGAAGCTTGGGATGGCTCCATAGAGGATCCTTTTCACTGCATAGAGCACAGGCTGATGAGATATGACAGTCTGCAAAAGATGCCCCCATCAGGAACACCTTCACTTTCTGTTCAGTGTCTGTCTGTGCCGTTGGACGTGAAGTCTTCTGTAGGGGCTCCAAAGGCTAGGGCAAGTAAGGATGCTGCTTATCAGGCACTGGGGAATGTCCTGCGGCAGTGTGCAGTGATGTGTAAGCACTAAGGTAGCCCTGGAGTCACATAGTCTGTACCCACCAGTAGACCCTGTGCACTGTAAAGAATCATCTATGAATTGGGTGCATGCATGTCCCACCCTTCTTACCCTCCTCTGACCCAACCAGTTATGTAGCTCGCTTTCTTTCTTTCTTTCTTTCTTTCTTTCTTCCTTTCTTTCTTTCTTTCTTTCCTTCCTTCCTTCCTCTCTCTCTCTTCCTTTCTTGGTTCAAATTGGGAAGGAGTTAATACATTTAACAGCTATGATATTGTACACCCCTGCCACCTAGAGGATTCTGATGCCTGTAATAAACAGGCATTTGTCAATGCCAAATGTTTGCTTGCTGGCACTGGCATTGGTAGTGCAGGAGTTAGAGAGATGCATAATAGGAATGCAGTGAAGTACTGAACTAACACCAACCCCACCCCACCCTGCAGAGACTGATAGGCATTGGGGTGTGCCTTTGGGTCATTGGCTATAACGCTCATGCTATTTCACCTCACCTTGCCCTGCAGACACCAACTGTCACATTGTGTCTTGGGATATGCTATGGTGGGTGCAGTATAGGAGAATGGGGTGAACTTTGGGGCTGAAGAGTCCAAGGCACACCTTGATGCTTGGCACTGGCTGGAGGGTGGGGGTGGAATGGCATGAGCATTACAGCTGACAATCCCAAGTCACACCCCTGATGCCTGTCAGTCTCTACAGGGTGGGGCATTATGGTTGGAAACCCTAATACCCTAGGCATTTGTTAGTATTTTCATTTCAAATTTTCAACATGGGCTTTTTGTGATCCCACCTCATGAACAGTGGCACTATCAGTTTGTTACACGAACGGTGATTTTGCACAGCGACTGCACCATTTGACCCCACAGGTGCAAAAACACATTTTGGGCAGGATGTAAAAAATGACAGCTATACTGTTCATGAGGAGGTGTAAAAAAATGATAATGCTGAAAATGTCGAGTGAAAATATGAAAAATTGGTGCAGTCATGAGTGTGCATAGGAACTGCACAACGCATGCCCATAACGCAATTATTTTGAGGATTTTTTAAATGAAATTTTCATCATAGGCATTTTGGGACCTCCGCTCATGAACAGTGTCACTGTGATTTTGTTAATCTGTCCCGAACATTGATTTCCCACAGCGACAGTACCATTGTGTGCCACATGTGCGAAAACACATTTTGGGCAGGATGTGAAAAATAACAGCTGTACTGTTCTTTAGGAGGTGTGAAAAAATGGCAATGTTGAAAATCTGGAGGGAAAATATTAAGAATTGTCAAAGTTTCGAGAGTGTATGGAAACTGCGGAACGCATGCTTGTAACACAGTAATTTTTTGGAATTGTTTCACCAAATTTGCAATATAGGCTTTTTGGGACCCCCTCCTCATGAACAGTGGAACTGTCTTTTCATTTATCGGTCCCAAAAGGTGATTCCATGCAGTGACCGTGAAATGACCTTTCGGGACCAAATAACAAGATGACAATGCATGTGCTCATGAGGTGGGGTCCTAAGAACCCCATGTTGAAAATTTGGAGCCAAAATTCAAAACAAATGGCTAAGATCACCACCTAAGTTGAAACCCCCATTTATGCCATTATACAGCTTACCAGCATTTCTTCATTTTGCAGTTTGGCTTTGAAGAATACAGACATTTTCCCACTCCACCAAAAATAACAGCGCTGGACCTCCGGAGGTAAGAATGGGGTGAGGGGGCGGGAGGTGGGGTGCTTAGAGGGTGGGTACGGGTTGGGGATGGGGGGCACCACAGACAATGGACTGTTTTCTTTTTTTCAGGTACAAAAAAAGAAAATACGGACACCTCGCCATGCAATAGTTTTCTTTCTTTACAGGTTAAATAGAGCAAATGTTGGGCACACTGGGGTGGGCTCCCAGTGTGCCCCATGAATTTCAGGGGTGATGTTGGCCACACAATGGGGTTGGGGCAGGGGCAGGAACATGCAGACGCAGTCGGCTTTCTGTGAGAGGCAGCACACTGGGGTGGGCTCCCAGTGTGCCACACAATGTGGGGGATGTGGTGGCGGACATGCCGACATGGGGATTGCATGCCCGATGTCGGCCTTCTTTGGGTATTGTGTGGCGTCGGCAGGACCTGCCGCCATGTTTATTGAAATGTTTCACCATGAAAGCATGTATGGGAGGCGTATCATCTGTGCCGCTGCATGACGAGCTTGTCTCTGATTGCAGCGGCACATTTCTCTCAAGTTGGTGGCACTTTGCATAATACTTGTGTCAGTGCTAGCATGCTGGCTCATTGGGGAATGAGGGACGCACCTACTAAAGCATGCCCTGCATTCGCCACAACACTGACGCACCTCTGAAAATGCTACTGCCCCAATATGTTGTTCGTGTGTGCACAGAAGCCAACATAAAAAGGGGTCTATAAGGAAGTTATGGCAGGACAACACACATGGGAACTTGACTGACAATACTGGGTAATACAAAGCCCCCTGTTTCAGTGGGATCCTCATCCAGAATGTTTCTTAATGCTCTGTACAACAACACATCTTTCTTTTCTTTCTCTCCCTCTCTCTCTCTTTCATTCAAAACTGCAAGCCTAAACTGAAGGAAGCACCCAATCACGTGACTGGACTATCCAGTTTGTAAGCACTGGAGTGTACACTATTCAGCATGAATTATTAGCGGACATTCTCCATGCAAATATGACAATATGCTTGTCTACTGCACTTGCCAAAGAGAGCTTAAAATGATTGTGAAACGTTCAAAAAAAAACTTGGCCATTGGACAGTTCCATAAACATTAAACTGTACTAACTGATCTGGACTGTTTTAAACAGTATTGTTTTTGATAGCTCTTTGTCAAGAATGTCATGCATCTGAATGGTTTTGAATAATGTCAAGAATTTAGGATTGTATATGTCTGATAACTTAAGTGTTATTGAATTATAATTACTGGTGACCCCCTTTAACACACGGTCTAGAACTGTGTTTCAAATGCTGTACTAACTGGTAGAACCAGTTATTATGGCATTTGGAAAGCAACTCACTTTCACCTTCTTGTCAGTTGTATCGTGACCGAGTGGTGTTCATTCAGGTAAAAGCAAATTACTGAAATGCAGGCAAACTGCAATGCTGTTAAAATCCTTCTCCTGGTAGCAGTTCTCCTAATTTTGCTTATCTTTCTTGCGTTGAGGCCACCGAGTATGGGGATTGAGGAGGAGTGACCGCGCTTCCAGAAAACGACATTCAAGTGTAAGCGGGCGTTGCCGCAACAACGGTTGATTACACTTGAATCTTGTTTCCTGAAGCCGCCGAGTCACTCGCTCGCCTAAATCTGCACTCGGCACTTCAACACAAAGAAAAATAAGCAAAATTAGGTGAACTGCTACTAGGAACAGGATTTTTAAGCACAGCATTTCAGGTTGCCTGCATTTCGGTATTTTGTTTTACACGAGCGAATGCCTCTTGGTCACGCTACGCTAAGGGACCCAAAGTCTGCAGAAAGGAAACCAATTGTCCCCAACAGTAAGTCTTCGCACCAGCAATTATGAAATGAGGTTAGGTCGGTAATATTATGTTTTTTTACATTTGGTGAGTGATCAGCTCATAAACCTTCTCGAGCCGCTTCTGGTTTATGGTATTATCACCACCCTCGGGTGTAAAAAAACACGCAACACATACCACCCAACCATTATTCTCTATATTATATTATTGTTCTGTCTTGTAACACACTTTCAATGTATTTGCTTCAGGACCCTCATTGTAAATGACCCTTGGCTCAACTGGTTTTTTTTGGGGGGGGGGTTTGTATACTGCATACACTGGGGGACCAGGGCATCTCTCAGGAGTGCCCTGCTATATTGGGGGTAGGACGTTGGCAGAAGTCATTGCACATCCATGCTCCAAGGAAACACAAAGCCCTATTTATGTTATTATGAATACAATTTTGCCATATCATCCTTGACAAAGAGAGTTGAGTCTGGCAGTATAACCTAGAGGCTAGAGTAGCCGACTGTGAATGAGTTTGGTATATACAGCAGACCTGGATTTGATTCCTACAACCTCCACTTGCATTCTGTGATACTCTATGCAAGTCACTAAACCTCCCAGTGCTCCTGTGTCACTCCTGAAAATAGGTATAGTGCCTAATTGGCCTTACCCAGTTACAAAAAGATATATATCTGATTGAGGGATACAGACATTTTGAACTGGTATAAATCCATTTCTTGCAATACTTAGGCAATACAATGAAACAGTAATCCCTTAATTTTGCCCCTTAAAAATGGCTTCATTTTACCTTTAATTCTTCATTGACAATTAGTTATCTCCAGCAAGCCTACAAAAGTGCAGTAGCTGCTGCACAAATGCCTGATTAGTGCTTTTAGGGTTAAAGCAATATTTTATTTACCTGCTGGGCTGTGAGGTTTACTTTGTAAGATCCACACCTTCTAGCCGGCCCGTCGGCACAGCGGTTGGATTTCCGCTTGTGATGCCGGTGATCCGGGTTCGGAAATGGACATGGGTGCTGAAGGGCCAGCCAGGGGTAGAAGGATCGAGCATCCTTTGGACTGCTCTCCTTCTCTGGGAAAGAGGGGTCTGTGTGTGCGGTGCAACAGAGGCACCCAGCGGAGGCTGGGTTCACTGCGATGCACCAACACCATAAAATTTCAGGGGTGGGGTGGATGCAGGTCATCATTGCACATCCCCGCCCCTGCTTACAGGGGGTGAAAAAACACATCCCGGGTGTCTCTATGAAGCCCTCCCCCTGGACTTTGATCAGCCTCTGGTGCCAGCTCTCCCGACCAAATACAGTAGTGTGGCACTGGTAGGGGAACAGTGCTGCAACTGCACCTTCTGGGGGGCAAGCCTGGGGTGACAGAGGAGAGTGCTTACAATTACCGGGGGTGGGAGCCCAGGGAGGCCATGACCAGGGCTAAAAAATGACGACCGTGGATGGCAAAAAAAAAAATTAAAAAGATCCACACCATCCGTAATCTCTCCAGAGCCACCCGTGGCCATCTTGCGCAGCCAGGCAGCTTCCACCGTGTGGGTTATGCTAATGAGGGATACCAACTCTGCCTTTGGTTGTCTATTAAAGGGAAACTCCAGCAAGCCTACAAAGTGCAGTAGCTGCTTCACAAATGTTTACTTCATAAGATCACACAGTTCATATCTCCAGAGCTCACCTATAGTTGATTTATACACAGCCAGCAAGCCACATGTGGGTTAGTGCTAATGAGGGTTACCAACTCTGCCCTTGGTTGCTAGCCCTCATTCACATAACCCACACAGTGGAAGCCACCTGGCTGCATGAGATGGTTGTGGGCGGCTTTGGAGAGATTATGAATGATGCAGATCTTCCGAAGTAAACCTCACAGCTCAACAGGTAAATAAAACATTGATTTAATGCTAAAAGCCCTAATCGAGCATTTATGCAGCAGCTGCTGCACTTTATAGGCTTGCTGGAGTTTTCATTTACTGTACTAATTAAGGTGTGTCCATCCTCAGATTCTGCTTAATTCATGCCCGGCCACGCTGGGCGGCATCTGTCTGGCGGGTGTTGACATCCTGGGTCTGGAGACAGACCCGGGAGTCGGAGTGTCAGCCGGGAGAGGGATTGAGCGTCCTATGGACTGCTTTCCTCTCTGGGGAAGGGGTAGAGCATCCTGCTGCAATGAGGACCCTGGCAGAGGGCTGGTCCGTGTGGCTGGCGCCACACGCTGGGGTGGGTGGATGCTGGCATGATTGCATGTCCCCACCACCAGAGAGAAAAAGCATAGTAAAAAATCTGGCTGCAAATGATGACCCCCTCCCGCTCTGCCGCCACTCCTTATCTGACCAAAGTCCACCAGGGGGTCCCGCTCCCATGTTCCCACCCTGGGGGGTAAGCCAGGGCTCCGCAATCTGTGTTCCTATGGAGGGGTCACCCACCCAGTGGCTCTATCTAGGGGAGGAAGCCTGGAGACCAGGGGAGCTGTGGGTGGATTGGGGGACCGAAGTTAAGGCCACAAACAGAAAAAAGATTCTGCTTACTTCATCCTTAATCAGAGTGCACAAATTAATGGATGTTTACTCTCTTAATATTAAAAATTAAAGATTTTTTCGGTGCTTACTTTTATAGTTTATCTGACCCCTGAATACCTAAAACTGAATATAATTTTATACTTAATTTTGCAGTTAATCTTAACCCCTTAATAGCAAAACCTAAATATATTGTCGTACTTATTTTTACACTTAATCTTAGTCCCTTAATACTTTAAATTAAAAATATTTTAGGGCCTCATTTTACACTTAACTGTAATCTCTCAAAAACTAAAAATAAAATTATTTTATTACTTACTTTTAATTTAATTTTGTGAAATCCTTGAATTCCACTTAATTCTGAAGCTTAAAAATACTTCAATGTTATCCTTAATTTATTTCTGCATCTTTTCAGGGGTAAATTAATGGTTTAAACCTTAAATAAATTCTGCCATACTTGGAGCACATAAATTATGGATTCCACCCCTTAATTTCAATACCTTACTTTCTAAAATTATTAGTACTTAATTTTAGTGCTGTGCATGGGACAAATATTATTTTCTGAATACCACGAATATTATACTTCCAAAATATTTAGATGGAGCTCTGGTATCATCCACTATTATCATGTTTCTGTATCAGTCTATGTTGCTACCTTAATTTTCAGCTTTCCCCCTCTTCACTGGCCAGGCCCTTCTTCATACCAGCTCCCCAAGCCCCGTCATCCAGCTTCTCGTGGGCTTACCTTCCAACACCATCCTTCCCATGTTGCACCCTTTCAGCAGGAGGTGGTGCCGCTTGTACCAGGTCCCAAATCAGAGGTGCACCATATTGCTGGCATGGGCCTACAAAGAGCTAGTATTCATCCTGCCTTTTTGCCAGGGCTTTCGGCTTTTTTTGGTCCTGTCTGCCAGGTGCACATGTGCATCCATGTGACCATGCTAAGCATGGCACCTGCCTGTGTCCCCCTCCTCCCCTACACCACTCGGATTGCACTGCCACCTGTGGTCATGCAAGTGGCAGTAGAGCAGTGGAGCTGGCTTCACGAGTCTTAGCCCCACTGCTGCACCAATGGGCTGCCCAATTTTCTCATTTCTTGACACTAAGGACATGAGGCCCAGTTCTCAAAGCTCTCAGTATGATGCTAGGGGCTTGCGCCACGAGGAATGGTGTAAAATGCCGCTTGTGCCAAAAGATGCACTGGGAGCAATTCACAAGTACTGCCTGCATTAACCACAGGCTGCGTGCACCAAAAGGGGCTTGCACCATCCTTGCAGCACAAAATGGGCTGCAGCATAACACTAAGGGATATGCAGAAGGTGCAAGCTGCCATATCCCCTAATTTGGGATTCTGTAAACCCTCTCAGTGCACGAAGGTCTAAGTACCCTTAGACCAGCCAGGGCTGGTCTAAGGGTACTTAGATATTCACACTCTGGGAGGGTTAATGCACTTGCACCACTGTCAAAACCCTCCCTGGGCAGGACAGAACATGTGCTGTGATCCCCCCATCCCCAATCCCCTTTTATTAATATTAATCCTATCCCTCGTGGTCTAGTGGACCCCCCCCCCATCTCTAATCCTCTTTTAATAATAATAATCCCTCCTCTGGTGGTCTAGTGGACCCCCAATCCCCTTTTATTAAAATCAAACACATCCCTGGTGGTCTAGCAGACCCCCCAGCCCTGATCCCATTTTATTAAAATCAAACATGTCCCTGGTGGCCTAGTGGAACCTCCACCCTGATCCTCTTTTATTAAATATAAGCACATACCTGGTGATCTAGCAGACACCCCAGCCCCAATCCCCTTTTTTTTTATGACCCATTTTTTTCCCCATTTTTCACCCATCCCCTGTACCTCGACCATGCACACATGTGGAGGCATGTGCATGCCACGGCTTGAGGCACCCTTCCGTGACTTGCTGCCCCCTCCCGCCTACACTAGCCACCAGACTTCCACCCAGTGACAGTGGAACTATGGGGGATGACAACCACCCTGAGAGCGGAGAGCTGCCATTCGGTTGCTCAATCCTGTTCTCACCCTCCTTCCCCATGCCAGCTCCCTGATGACCTGAGTCCATTCCCAAACCCGGGTCACCAGTGTGATGCAAGGTAAGGTGTCCAGCACCTCAGCGCTCTGTGCCACCGAACCAGCCCAATCCCCTTTTATTAAATATAAACACATCCCTGGTGAGCTAACGAACCCCCCAGCCCTGTTCCCCTGTTATTAAATATAAACATGTCCCTGGTGGTCTAGTGGATCCCCCCAGCCCTGATCTGCCTATATCAGAACAGGTATCATTCCAAGGTGGTGTAGTGGATACCCACTCCAGCAGGCAGTGCCCCACCACCCTTCTCCCCCCCAATCCAAAACCCGAGCCAGCGACTGGCACAGCCCTATGCTCTCCAACACAGCCAGCCACTGACTGAGCTGTCAATGAGCAGTATATAGTACGTACTCACGGACAGCTCAGTGGGCTGTCAGTCATTGAATGCATACTGTATACAGTACACGCTCAGTGACAGCTCACATGGCATCTGGCCATGGTGGCGAGTGGAGGGCTGTGCCAGTCACTGGCTTGGGTTCAGGATAGGGGAGCGGGGTGGTAGGGCACTGCCTGACAGGGTGGGATTGTGTGGGTCCAGTAGACCACCATGGAATGATATCTATTCTGATATGGGCAGATTGGGGCTGGGGGGGGTCTTGTAGACCACCAGGAATGTGTTTATATTTAATTAAAGGGGATCACGGCTAGGGGGAAATGCTAGACCACCAAGGATGTATCTGATTGTAATAAAAGGGAATCGGAGCTTGGGGGGGCGCTAGCCACCAGGATGTTCTAGAATGGCGCACAGCCATCCCACAGCTTGTGGCAACCCATCCAGATGTGCCATCTGTTTGGCGCATGGCCAAAGCTGCCACAAGCTGCAGTTTTTTGCTGCCAGGACCCTACCTGATGGATAATCTGGTGCAGGGTCACCGGTGCACTGGCAATCGGTGCAAGTTGCCTTTGGCACGGCTTGCACCAAGTTTTGAGAATCGGACCCATTAAATTTATCCAAAACTGAACATGTAACATTCTACAGATTTTATATTTTACATTTTAATATAGATGAAAAAGAAAGTGCTTTGTAACTTGACCCAAAATATTAAACTATATAATAAAATGAAATGTCTTGATTTACATGTTCTGTATTTCATATTAATGTTTTTTGCCTATTATGCCTTGTCATCTCAAATACTGTATACATGCTTGATAATTTAATGAACGGTAACTCTTTTTTTAAACGTTCTTCTATTTCTCAGTAAAGCAATACAAAGTTCATGTGTACATTGAGAAATGATGACTTGTGACATCTTTAACTAAGGTAATCTTTTGTCCCTATAAGATTAGGAAGTATAAATCCAAAGGTTTGCCAGTTGTTGTATTGTGCAGCCTTCTTTCTGGCCTCATAGGGTGACTTTAATTTCCTCTGTCCCCTCCTCTTCCTACTCTCTCCACTCAAGGGATTCCCATATCTTTGTCATTATCCACCCTCACTCCTCTGCTGGGCAAGGTACCTTTTCCTACTGCCTCACTTCCCTCTGGAACCTGCTCCCCTCTCATCTCCACCTCTCCCCTTCTTTCCTGGCCCTTAGATTCCAGCTAAGGAACCTTCCTGTGCCCTCTGTTCCTGCTAACCTTCCCCTTGACTCTTCACCTCCTCTCTGACTCCCGGCCCTGTTTAGGACCCCCATAATCTAGGCTCTAGGGTCCGTTTAAAGACTTCATGGGTGAGATCTTTTGCATTTATGGCCCCGACCCTGTGGAACGCTCTACCCCGTCAGATTAGAAAGTGCCTGTCCATTGAGTCCTTTAAGGCTGACCTAAAAACTTATTTATTTGATTCCGCCTTCTTAGATGTTTTTAATTGATTGCTGTCAATTTTATCTGATTACTACTTTTATCATTATTCTAGTTTTTTTTTTAATTCCTGTGTACCAACACTTCAATATTTTGAAAAATGCTTTTTATAAATAAACATAACTTTGACTTATACTTAACTGTGAATGCACCCCCGGTCTGAGTCTCCCCAAATTAGTACTGTCACCTTCCCCCCAACAGTAGGGCTGTGCGAATACTGAATATTACTTGCTTGCCTGCTTACCTAATTGCTTGTACAAGCACGTGCTCATTCATTGAAAACTCAGTTGGGCTGCCAGCCCTGGAGGTGAGTGGAGGGCTGTGCGGTGGCCCACTCAGGGTCGTGAGTGGGGGGGAGAGGGGTAAAGGCACTTCCTGACAGGTGGGGGGGGTGGGGGGTCCACTAGACACCATGGAAATTTGGGATTTTTTTTATTTTTATACATTTGGGGACAGAGGCTTGGGATAATGCAGACAGTCTGGGCAGGGATGGAGGGATTCATTATTTTGGACCAGCGATCAGCCTGGGGAGTGGGGTAGGACCACTAAACACCAGGGAAATTAGGGAATTTTTTTTATTTTTGTATATTTGGGGATGGGGACTGGGGGGATTGCTGAGGGTCTTGGAGAGGGGTTCTTCATTTTGGACTAGGGATTGGCCAGGGGGGTGGGATGGGACCACTAGACACCAGGGATTGAAACATTTATTTAATGCTGGCCAGGAGGGAGGGTGCTCTTTTATTTTTAAATACCCCCCTTCCCAGCCATCCAAATACCGAATAACGAATATTTCGGCACCGAATAACGAATATTAGGCCAAATATTCGAAAAAAGGTATTTGCACAGCCCTACCCAACAGGCACTGTGCACTTTATTGTTTTCTTGCACGCTTTGTTATCATGTCAGTATGATGAACCTTACTGCTGCTTACCTACTTGTTTCACCATATGGTCTTGCACCTTCAATGTTACCTATGCAACCACACCCTGTTGTTTTTGCAATGTTATCCTTTTATAGTCCCCTTCCCCTCTTCCAGGGTCACACTTTGCAAGAGAAGGGAGGCGGGAGATAGGACAGAAGTTAACAGGGGAGAAGGGGTCACCCCTTTGTGAAGGGGGAGAACTTTGGCAATCTTCCATGACTGAGGGGCAGCACAGAGGGAGAAAGAGATATTGAGGAGGTGGGTAAGGAGGAAGCAATGGCAGGATCTGAGAGATGGAAAAGCTTAGGGTCCAGACCATAAGGGCTAGATTTAGTCAGGTTGAGTGAGGCTAGAAAAAGCAGGATTTCCTGGGTAAAAATGGGGGGGGGGGAGTGAAACCCTAGGAAAGGTTGGGGTGCAGATGAGTGTGGACATAACAGGGAGTGGAGCTGGGGCAGAGGAGAAGGTACAAGCAGTGAAGAACTCATTAAAGTGAGCAGGTACAGGGGGAAGGCCAGAGGCAGGCAAACCATTAACCATGAAGACGAGGGGAGTGGAATGAGAAGGAGGGTCAAAAGGAAGTAAATCACCTTCCAGAATTTGACTGTGGAATTAAGGTTGTTCTGGAGGTTGGCCTTACACAGAGGTATGTAGCGGCATGAACTGCTTTTGTGCATGTATTTCTAAGTGCTCTGTAAGAGAGGCAGTCAGACAGGGAGTGGGGCAATTTGAACTGGTCCCAAACTTGATCATAGAACGTGCACTTATCAATGAGGTGGGGATTAATCCAGGGGTAGTGGAAAAATGTAACCCTGGACTGTGTAAGTGGGCATGTTTGTCTCAGACAGTAGTAAATCTGGAATGGAACAAGGAAAGGGCCACGTTCATGGCAGGGACAGATAGTATGGGGGACCAATCAACTGCAGCAAGGTCGCTTGGGATGAGCACTGATGTTAAGCAACCAGCGGGACCCAGACCTGATGTACTTGGAGGAGGGTGCCAGATTCTCTTAACCCAGAAAGTCATACAGTGGTCACTGGAGGCATCTAGGAGAATACCTGCTGCAATGATGCAGTGAGGGTGTGATGAAAGAACCCAGTCCAGGAGGATATGATTAAGGGAGTGGGGACTGAGCCAGGTGGGTTTGGTAAGTTGAGAGAGCTTAAGGGACTCAATTCTTTTTTTTTTTTTCCATATACTATTTTTCATTTTGGCCAGGACAGACTGAGCTCCCCTTCAGCACTGCCCCACCCGCTCCCACTGTCCAACACCTCCCTGAGACTTACCCTGTTCGAGAGGCCCCCACGGATCCCCCCCATGGTGAGATCAGGAGGGGAGGGCTATCTCCGGCAGTACAATCCAGTTCGAACTAGGTTTCTCTCCCGATGATCCGGTGGGTGAGAACCGGCAGGCAAACTTCATAAATGCCTGTCCTGCCGCTTTTCCTTTAGGTTGATCTCTCAATCCCCATGCTGGGTCATGCACATCGGTGCATGTTTGAGGAGATGCACACACACTGTGCAGTCCCACAGCACCTCCCTACCACTGCCTTCCCAGACCTCCTAGACCAGAACTGCCACCAGGCCTCCACCTAGCAGCAGTCATTTGGTGGGAGGGTGTAGTTCCCCTCCCCAGGAGAGGAGAGCAGCCCCATGGACAAACAATCTTGTCCCTCCCCAGCTGACCCCCCCCCCGCAACCTGCACTCATTTCCAAACATGGGTCATCAGCATGGTGTGAGGTAAGGTGCTAAAGTGCCTCAGTCCTCTGCACCACCAGGCCGGCTTAGAGACTCAATTTTGATGCAGCCTGGCCTGGAGGCTGGGGAGAGACTATAAATACTGAAGTCACCAAATGAGGATGAGTTCACTAGAGGAGGAGTGTGAGGTGCTGGCAGATTGAGTCAACCAATAAGGAGGGGGAAATTTTAGGAGAAGCATAAAAACAAACAATGAAGATAGGCAAGGTGGGGGGAAAGGAAAGTTTAGCAAAGAGAAAATGAAGACTTCCTGAGAGCAATGGTGCAGAAGAGGCTGTGGCAGACAGGGAGCAACACCACTGCCATGTTTGCAACAGTACTGCCTGAAGAAGTGGTAGGCAGGGAAGGCCAGGCTAGAGTCAGGAATTCTAGAAGAGAGTCAGGATTTGGAGTTACAGAGGAGTTCTGAAGAGTGTTGAGAGATCCAGACATCAGGAAGATCCATTTTAGAGAGAATGCTCCAAGTCTTGAGGTGGAAAGTGTTAACACCTCTAGGGTTTGAATGGGGGGGGGGAGAGGGACAAGGGTTAGTTTCCACATCACTTGAAAGGAGGAGGAGGATGGAGTGGGAATTGAGAGAGTATGGAAGGGTAAAAGGGCAATAGGTGAGGGTGGTGATCTGAGTAGGATTAGAGGAAGAAGGCAGAGAAAGAGGACAGGGGGTATATTTGTTGGGAGGGAGGGATGAAAGTTACAGACAACTAAGAAACTAAAAAACTGTGCAATGCAAACATTTTGTGAGGAAGCTGAAAATAAGGCTATACCCAGATAAGGTGTAGCTAGGATACCTTATAATTAACTATTAGCAAAAGCAACTGGCATACAATGATGCAAACAACTTATAAATCTACGCAATAAAAAAATTATATGAAGACTTGAAATAAGGCCATACCCAGACAGACTGTAACTGGATACCTGATAATTAGTAACTGGCAAAAGCAACAGGCATATAATGGTGAGAAACAACTGACAAAACTGCAATGCAAACATTTTGTGAGGAAATTGCAGATAAGGCTATACCAAGAATAAAGTGTAGCTAGGATACCTGATAAATTAGAAAGATTGTAAACAGTCACGTTAGTGGGTAGAGAAGTCTGTTTAGTGCAGTAAAGCTAGTACAGTAAGGAAACCAAACTGTACAGTCATGGGAGCAGATCAGAGGGAACCTCGTGGATGGCTGAAGAGGAGGACTGCATGGCTAGCCAATAGCTGCCTCCAGACAGGCTCCACTTAAAGGGCAGCTGACGCCGTTGGGGAAATTTTGGAAAACATAATATTTAGACACAGTTTAACTTGTATTTCATATATCATAGACTCATAGAAATTCCATGGTGGAAAAGGACCCTTCCGGCCCATCTAGTCTGCCCAACCCTCCCCTTTCACATAACCCCAACTGCCCCCACCCTCCCCCCAATACTCAGTCCCATATGCCTGTCTCATGCCCTCTTAAATTCCTCCACCATCTCAGCCCCCACCACTCCGTCCAGCAGTCTGTTCCAGGGCTCCACCACCCTCTCCGTGAAGAAGCGCCCATCCCACATTGCCCCTGAATCTATTTCCTTGCAATCTGAGGCTGTGCCCTGTACTTCTGGCTCCCTCTTTCCTCCTCAGCTGACTCCCTTCACCTACTTTATTTAGCCCCTTTACATATTTAAAGATTTCAGTCATGCCCCCCCCTTCCCTCCTTGTTTCCAGCATGTATGGATTCAGCTCCTTACACCTCTATTCATATGTCTTCCCCTGCATACCCTGCACCATCTTTGTTGCCCTTCTCTGAACCCTCTCCAATGCATCTGTAGAGGTGTGGTCTCCAGAACTGAACCCCATACTCTAACTGTGACCTCACCATGGCTTTGTAGAGGAGCATTATAACCTCCCTCCTTCTGCTACTAATGCCCCTGCCTATGCATGCCAGTATTCCATTGCCCCTTCCCACTGCCCTACTACATTGCAAACCTACTTTAAGGTTTGAGGACACTATGTTCCCCAGATCCCTTTCCTGTTCTGATTCTTTGATTCCCCCAAGTGAGTACATCGCTTTCATGTTTTTCCTCCCTCTCAATTATTTATTACTAAAGAAATCCCCACAAAAACAAAATCTCTATTCTGTAGAGTTCATCTACTTCTAGAACTTATTCCCTACTTGAAAACACAATGATCTGTTGTGACATCACAATCTGTTATCATGGAAATAACTGTGATGTCACAAGGAGAGTATTATGACATCAGATTGTGAAGAAGCAATAGGATCTGATGAACCCTCAAGGAACAGCTATCCTGTTTACATGCATTTGACCCTAGTAATAAATAATGGGTATATGGAATACAGAGCTTATGAGAAACATAAGCTGCTTTGTGTACAAATATTATGTTATTCAAAGTTCATGTCAAGGCATCAGTGGCTTTTTAACATATGTCCTTTGCACTACAGTCCTTAGCACTCTGGACCACTAGAGAGGGACTGGTTATAACAGAGAGGAGCATCAGATGTGAAGCAGCCTGATTGGCTGAAATGCAAAAGTCCTGTTACAGCTGGGGACTCAGAGTCCCAGTGGCTGGGAGCTCAGGCAGCAATCTGATGTGGGAAAAGGAGAAGCCACATGGACATGGCTGTCACTCCTCTCACCCATGAAGTCCAGCTGAAGAGGCACCAAGGTGAAGAAACTTTTGTAGCATTTCAAAAAGTGGTGCAGAGATAGCTGGGGTCTCCAGGTCTTGGCAGCAGGGAGATTAGGCAGTGATCCAATGCAGGGAGGGAGAAGCCCGATGGAGATGGCTTTCGCAACCAGCTCACCCCCGAAGACTAACATTGCCTGTCTAGAGTCAAAGTAATCTACAAGAAATCTGAATGGTCATTAGGAGTAAATGTGTTTAATTGCTCTAATAAAGTTATCACACACCTCCCGTGTTCTGTGCTATAGTCCATCTGCAAACTGTTGCTTTTTAACAATGTATAATGGGAAAAGAGGGTTGTATGTGAAACACAGAGTTGGTGATGGGGACCTTTAGTCTAGTTACCAGCCCACCCTGTTTTTCTGGAGGGGAGATACAAATGCAAATAAATACTATGTCGCTCTGATTTGTTTCTGTTTATGGTGGACCACAAATCTGTCATTTAAAAAAATAATTCACAAGGGTGTGGTGTGCATATCAAACCTAATCATACTGGAAAAATATAGTTAAAGGGTGACTTGCTCCTTATGAGAGATATTGTAAATGATGTTTATTTATTCAGTGAGCTTGGTTTTGAGTTTAGTTAAAATATTGTCGAAACTAGCTGTCACTTCTTACAAATCAGATGCCTCAAGCAGATCACCAACAGAAGAAAATATTTTTTTACACATAGAATTGTCAAATTTTGGAATGCATTACCTATGGAGGTAATAATATCAAGTGATAATAAAAGGATATTTAAAATTAAATTAGACAAATGGGCCAAGCAGACAAATTTGTCTATGTGTTAAGGCTTAAGAGATAGGAGTTACAATGGGTAATAGCCCTCTGTTCCTGTTACCTCCATAGTATGAATCATAGTTTATATATGAAACCCAAAATATAGAAGCGACAAATAAGTGCCTCAGCTGGGATATGAACTAAGGCCATCCAGAATACTATGCCATTCTTTTGTGCTATGCTGCACCATCAAACCAAAATGAAATCCAGTTCACAAGGAACAAGGACAAATGATTTTCTGTTTGCAGCAGTTATTTTTTAAACCAGCACTTAGGAGTCAACTTTTCATGAAAAAAAATCGACTTTGTGCTAGCTTTTGGCGGAAAACCTCTCCATGTTAAGCTAAGTCAAATTTTTATACAAAACATGCTGATTTGCCCTCCATTTAGGGAAAAAATCCAAAAAAATGGATTTTAGGATTTTGTAAATGGAACTGACCATTTTTGAAAATGGAAAATCATTGGCTGTATGGAACCCAAACAGAAGAGGGGATGAAATAAGTGCCTTAGCTATGATTTGAACTCAGGCCACACTGAATACCATTATTTTTAAACTGTCTTTGGAAAATGTCTTTATATTCCTGTACATTGATGTTTTCTGATGTATGGAAACTGTAGCAGTAGGACTCTATATTACAGTGACTCCAGTATTTCATTTAAATCATAACAAGTTCCTACTAACCTGAATGATTCATAAGTTAGCTCTTCTTAAATAAATTATTTTTAGAAAGGCATACCTTCACCAACTCCCCGGGTTCAGAAGTGAACTCATTGCTTCTGAGGGTCAGCTGGTGGGAGGAGGATCGAGCATCCATAGGATTGGTCTCCTCCTCCTCCTCTGGGGTTGGGGGAAGGCGAAGTCTGGCATATGTCTGACCCCTAGTGGAGGCTAGGGGGAAGGCATTCCAGGGCCACCATACATGCAGAAAGGTGTGGCAAGCACACACCATGCATTATAACGGCGTTGTCCACCAGCACCTCCTGAGGGAGAACACAGGAAACTCCAGGCTGGCATGATGACACCAGTCACTCGCAGGCTCTGCATCCAGCTATCCAGGCCCTGCCCAGCAAAACCAGATCCTGTTCAATTACAGGGGTTAGGGAACCCTATTGACCCTGCTGGGGGGGCAAGTCATGGGGGAATATGCAGGTAGATAAGCCTTGGAGGATGCCAGGGTGTCAGGGCTAGAATGACCAGTGGAAGGGGGTGGGGAGAAAAAAAATGAACAAACAAAAGGCATATCCTTGGTTCTGTTAGGGCTAGGAACCTAATTTTTTTAAATGAAAGTTTAGGATTAGCATGACATTTGACAAGACACATCAGTATATTTTTGTGCATCAATACATGCTGGATGTATCAATATTTTCTTTGCTAAAGTGATTTCCTAAGACTGTAATTGTAAGTATTTTTATTAATTTGCAAAGTCCTATATTTTTTGTGGGTCAATGCATGTAGAATGCATCAATAATTTTTTTGTCAGATTGATTTCTTGAAGTTGTGTTAATAGGGAGTGCTTTGAAACAACTGAGAGCTGCATGGGAGATACTATATTGGACTAGAAATCTGCAATAAATCTCACTCTTGCTTACATCTGAGGGAGGTCTTCCTTATTTTACAGTCTTACATTGGTATTGCTTTGTGTTTAATTATTTTAGGTTTTAAATCAGGAAGGTGGTTTCAAAACTGCTTATCTTGTGAGTAACTTCAGAAGGGTTGAAATAACTGCATGTTTGATTTTCCTTTGTGGGTAACCTAACTGGACTGTCTACTAGTGTTCTGTGACAGTTTGCATCAAAATATTTTGAAATAATTTACTGGTGGTGGCTGTTTACGTCTAATAGCAAAGGTTACAGTTTGTAATTTGAAGCTAGACAGATCCTCAGGTGGGGGAAGTTGACTTCACTAGTCAGGGAGGCATGCATTATAGCCAATTGTTCTGGGTGGAACATTCCAGCATTGATCAATTACTATAAATTACCGGTGTGATCCAGTTTCAGATCAAGGTGTTGGTTGAATTACTGTAAAGAAGGGCAGTACTCACCAGGGTAGTGGAGCAGTGGTGTGTTTGATTGTTTCTAACAGTCACTGGTAGCTGTGGACTACCCACCCACCCTTCCCCTCACCCCACCCACCCCAGGCGTGGCATTTCCTTTATAGCCAATGTTCTGACATCACTTCCTTAACAGGTCTTGGGACAGAACTGTCATATTCTTAATAAATCAGCAAGTGCATAAAGGGTAAGTACACACTAAAATGTAATATATATATATATATTACATATTGTGAGAGAGAGAGAGAGAGAGAGACATATGGGAAGTGGTGCAATGCACTGGCTGTGGGGCAGCAGTTTTCTGGGAAACATTCTGGAAACTGCATTGCTGCCCTATTTGCAGGCAACTATCAGCTCTGAGGGAGGCCTTGCCCATCTCCAGGCTCAACTGGCAAGGACTATGGAGTTCTCCCCTACCCAAAGAGCACCAGTGCCACAACCACTGCCACAGAGGTTGCCAAGTATGAGGAGCAGTTGGACCACAGTGGGTTCTGGAAGGGTGAGGGTGGTGGAAGAGAGGCAAATCCCTCTAGTTGTACCTCTTCACAAATCATATGCCAGTATGGCAGAGCAGGGTTCCTCTATGATGACACCCTCAGTGGAGACCAAGAAGAATGCTGGGGACATCCACAAGGGAGACCCACAAAAGGGTGGCAATGGACACCACAGGGGAAGGAAACAGCTTCTGGTAGGGGATTCAGTTGTTAGGGTGTAGAACTGGAAAAGGGAGGGGAGAGGGAAGTAAGGTGCCTGCCTGGTGCCATGGCTTGGAGGGACAGGAAGTGAATCTTTAAGATTGCAGAAGCAGCATCACAAGAGAGGTACCTAGATATCATTGTCCACCTTGAGACAAATGACCTAGCTAGGCATGAGATCAGAGCAGTGCAGGATGCATTTCTGGAGTTGGGGAGGGGCCTCAGACAGGTAGCAAGCATGGTAACCTTCTCAGAGGTGCTGCCACTCTATGGCAAGGGTGATGCTAGGGTACTGCACACCATGCAGTTTAATGAACGGTTGCAAAACTGGCGCAGAGCACAGGGCTTAGGCTTCATTGGAGACTGGGGGTCCACCTGGACAGATGAAGGTCTGTAATGGCACAATGGTCTGCATCTGTCCAGGAAGGGAACCAAGCTCCTAGGTGATAGGTTTAAATGCTTCCTTGGCAAGTTCTTAAACTAGCCAAGGAGGGAGATGCTGATAGGAAGCAGAAAATGTCAAGCCTCCCCCCACAAAACATGGCAAGTAGTAAGGTAAACACTGAGGTACAGAGGTTGACAGAGGGCTGGACAGGGGTAAATGGAGAAATAGACAAAGGATATAAGAGCAGAGATGGGGGAAAAAAGGATAAAGGCAACATTATATGGAGGGCAATGAGTACCAATGTCCATAGTCTGGGAAACAAGCTTCCTGAGCTAGTAGCCTTGATGGAAGAGGAACACTTGGATATTGTGGCAGTCATAGAAACATGGTACATGGAGAACCATGACTGGGATATCAACATATCAGGGTACACAATCTACAGAAGGGACAGGGAAGATAAAAGAGGAGGTGGAGTAGTGCTCTACAAAAGGGAAGGGATCAAAGCTACAGAACTAAAAAGTAAAGGGGGAGGATAAGATGCACTGTGAGTTACCTTGGAGACAGGAAATGGCATCACAATCTGCACAGGGGTTGTATACAGACCCCCATCTCAAGGGGAGGAAATGGACAAGAAAATGATAGAGGACATTCACAAAATGGCTGAAAAAGGGGAGATATTGTTGATGGGGGGACCTGAATATGCCAGATGTTAACAGGGCAACATGTCCTGCAGCCACATCCAAGAGCAGGGTCATTATCAATGCCCTACAGGGGGCATGCCTTAGACAGCTAGTGTTGGAACCCACTTGGGAGGGAGCAATATTAGACCTAACACTCTCAAATGGAGAGAGGATCACAGATTTTGAAGTCAGTAGCCATCTGCGAGCAAGTGATCACCACACAGTGTGGTTCACAATAAGCACAACCATGGAGGTAAGCCATACAAAAACAAGGATATTGGACTTTAGAAGGGCTGACTTTGACAAAATGGGTGAGTGCCTAAGGAATGCACTAACAAATGGGCAGGAAGGAAGGGTAGAAGAACAATGGAAAAAAAAAACTGCCATCATGGAGGCAACAAGCCTTTGCGTGAAACAAATAAAGAAAACAAAACGGAGTAAAAAAACACTATGGTTCTCAAAAGAGGTGGCAGGGAAGGTTAAGGAGAAAAAGGCTGCATTCAGAAAGTATAAGGAATCACAGAAGGAGCACAATAGGGAACTGTTATCAATTAAAGCAAAAAGAAGAGAGGAAGGCAGTCATAATAGCAAAGGCCCAAACCGAGGAAAAGATAGCCAACTCAGTTAAGAAGGGGGATAAAACCTTTTGTAGGTACATTAGGGAGCATAGAAAGGTTAAGGGAGGGATAGTGAAGATTAATGAAGGAGAGGGGAGGTGGGCAGAGGGAGACAGTGAAAAGGCAGAGATACTGAATAAATACTTTTGCTCAGTATTCACAAAAGAAGAAGAGGAGGAGTTACCTAAACCAAACAATAGAAGCACTCTGGGTAGTGGGGCTGACACCAGTCCATTTACAGAAGAAAGAGTCCTAAAAGAACTCCTAAAACTCAAAGTGGACAAAGCAATGGGGCCTGACGGGATTCATCCCAGAATCCTAAAAGAACTAAGGTGGGACCTAGTGACACCGCTGACCACACTTTTTAACAAATCATGGGAGGATGGGGTGGTACCTGAGGACTGGAGGAGGGCAGATGTGATTTCCCTTCACAAAAGTGGGAGCAAGGCAGAAGCAGAAAACTATAGACCTGTTAGTTTGACCTCAGTGGTAGGGAAAATTATGAAATCACTTTTGAAAGAAAGACCTGCTGAGTACCTAGAGGTCAACGGGGCACAGGACCCAAAGCAGCATGGATTCACAGCAGGAAGGTCATGTCAGACAAATCTAATTGATTTCTTTGACTGGGTGACCAAAGTAATAGGCCAGGGAGGGGCTGTGGATATGGCCTACCTAGACTTTAGCAAGACATTTCACACAGTACTGCACATAAGATTAATAATCAAGTTAGCCAGCCTGGGAGTGGGTCCCAGGGTGGTAGCATGGGTAGCAAACTGGCTGCACAACAGGACACAGAAGGTAAGAGTGAATGGACCTCATTCCGAAGAAAAGGGAGTTACTAGTGGAGTACCTCAGGGCTCAGTACTGGGTCCAGTCCTCTTTAACGTCTTTATAGGTGACATTGCAGGGGATCTGGAAGGAAAGGTATGCCTCTTTGTAGATGACACAAAAATCTGCAACAGAGCTGATACGCAAGAGGGGGTAGAAAGGATGAGAAGGGACTTGGCAAAGTTGAAGGAATGGTCAGATGTATGGCAACTTAGATTCAATGCAAAGAAGTGCAAAGTAATGCACCTGGGAAACAAAAACCCAGGAGAAGAGTACACAATGGCAGGGGAGGTACTAACAACAACAATAATGGAAAGGGACCTGGGGGTAATCATATCAGATGACCTAAAGGTGGGTAAGCAATGTGAAAAGTCAGTAAGGAGAGCTGGGGAGATACAGGGATGCATAAGGAGGGGCATCACAAGTAGAAAAAGGGAAGTGGTTATCCCTCTGTACTGACAGTTGATGAGACCCCATCTGGAGTACTGTGTAGTTTTGGAGACCCCATCTACGCAAGGACATAGACAAGATGGAAGCAGTCCAGAGGAGGGCAACTAAAATGGTGCAAGGTCTGCATCAGAAACCATATGAAGAGAGACTGAGAGAGCTTAATATGTAAGCCTTGATGAAAGGAGGAACAGGGGGGACATGATAGAAACTTTCAAGTACCTCAAGGGAATCAACAAAGTCTAGGAGGGTAGCATCTTTCAGAAAAAGAGATATGCAAGAACAAGGGGCACAATTTAATAAGAGAGTGGGGATGACTCAGGGGTAATGTGAGGAAATTATTTTTCACGGAGAGAGTGGTGGATGCATGGAACTGCCTTCCTGGGGAGGTTGTGGGGTCTAAAACAGTGGGGGAATTCAAACATGCATGGGACTGACATAAGACAATTATGGTGGGGGGTTGTAGGAAGAAAGCTGTTGGTTAACTAGGATATGCAGCTTATCTGTTAGGTAGGAAAATGGGCAGACTAGGTGGACCAAGCAGTCCTTATCTGCCGTCAAATTCTATGTTTCTATGTAGGGAAATGGGCAGACTGGGTGAGCCAAGTGGTCCTTATCTACCATCAAAGTCTATGTTTCTATGATTTTCTAAGACTGTAATTACAGGTATTTTTATTAATTCACAAAGGCCTCAAAATTCTAAATCAACCATTTGTGCCACACAAATCATAGCACCATGTGTAAAACATGGCATGGCCTTTAAAGAGTGATATACATACAAGCAGAGTATTATGTCCTGCACCCACTGCTGGTATGAAAAGCGAACTGTGGTAACGTGTCACAAAGGGTATATGTGCGGCACACCACAGTCCCCTATTGGCAACAAACCTAGAAGAAAAGGGGGTAGTACATCCCAAATGGGATATCACCTCAGCTCCTGGGTGCCATATTCACACACTGGCATGCTAATGACCAAGTATGGCATGCAAGGTACTAATGGGTCCATTTGCATGCCTTTATGTGGCCAGTAACAGCTCTGTGTAATACCTCCATGCACAAATATGTGGAAGCATTGCACAAAGCTTTAGCCACCACACCCACCCACACTTGACTCCTTTACACTAACTGATAAATTGCTGAAGTCTAGTGTAAACCCCTTCTGCCTGACCCCTGATGTTATTGTGCCTGAGATTTGGGACCCTACAGATAATAATTCAGGGACCCCCATGGGGCACTGATGGGAGCATAATAGGTGCTTTGGAATCGCTCGGGGCCCATTGGGCATGGGCAGCAGACAAGCAAGTGGTTGTTTGGGCACTTTTCTCACTGCAAAATTACCCCCATAGTACCCCAGTTTAGCCAGCATGTTCCACAGCAGCCTCCCAGTTCAGCCCAGCAGCCCTCAGTTTGGTGCCCAGTACAGTGCCTGTAGCAGACATGCTGGACCATTGGTTGCCCTCCACATTGTCAGGGACTCAGTATACCAAATGTTGTGGATCTATAAAGGTGGCCAGCATGGCAGGAATGGGAAGCAACTGTCCATCAGTGCAGTGAGTGGCCATGAAGGCACCAGACGGGACAAGCTCTATAACAGATCTTAGGTGTTGAAGTGCAGTATGGCTGGTGGAGAGAGAAAAAGGATACAAAGGCAAAAAGAAACCAGGGCTTACCTGTGGTCCTCATCTTGCCCCTTCTGTAGTCCATTTTCAGACAGTTTCTCTGGTCAGTGCGACTGTCCCCAAGGCAGCACATCCCCAGACAGCAGCAGTGTTGATGGGTCTAGTGAGCAGCGGTCCAAAAGAGCAGCTTCCAGGTCAGCGGCTGTGGTGAGGGCTCTGTTTAGTCCCATTTGTTATTTTTGTTACTTAAAGTGAAAATGGTCCCTCATTGGCGGCATCATTGGGCTACAATGGTGAGCAAGCAAGGTGAGAGGGAGCAGTGCCGAAATGAGGCCAGTGTGGTGTGCTAGCAGAGCGTCAGGCAGAGCGGTGAGAGCCCTCATCCTAGACCACCCACAGCGCAACTGCAGCCTTCCAAAGTAACCACAACAGTCCAACCCTACCACAGCTATCTCTCAACTGTACTTCACACCAGGTTGGGCAGTTAGTCAGTGGCAACACCACTGGGCAGGTGCTGACCACCAGAAGAATAAATTTATTTCAAACAAATTACTGAAAGCACTGGATGGTACAAGGGGGCAAGCGGCTGAGGTCGTGAAGGGGCAGGAAGGCTCCAGACAGAAAATTGCCCAGAGGGCTGAGCAGTGGGCTGGAGGCCCTTATTCTGATTAAGAAGGCTCTTGGAGGACAGAGTGGGAAGGGGGTAGCCCCAATAAAGCAACCCAGAGCCAAAGTTGCTTTAGTTTAAATTTAAGTCAATCGTGCCAAAGAGGTGCCTAGCAAAGCAACTGAAGCCGCATGGGTGGGCAAGTGTTGTCCCACGACAAACACCCAGAGATGTGGGTGATAGCCACCTCCATTGGAGGTCAATCAAGCCCAGCAATGTCCCAGTAAAGAATCTGCCCATAGGGTGGTATAGATCAAGCTCCACATGAGCTAGTATGGTGGGTTTAGGTATCCTAAAGCAACCACAGGGCACATTTAGCACAGCTCAAAAGGAGAACAGTGGGAAGGGGCAAAGTAAGCTCCATAGGAGTTAATATTGAAGGGAAATTACCTGATATATTTGAATGTGTGCAACCTGCCTCATTGAACTGTGTTTAAAGTACACCTTATATGAAAGACCGTCTGTTGAATTTCATTTAAAGGTACAGAGCTTCATTACTGAGACTGCCTTTTAAACTAAAGCTAAATTGTCATGCTATGTTACCTACAGAACTGCCTTTAGAACTTGTGTGGTGCCCATTTGCCTAGTGAACTGTGCTCCATTTGCCTAACAAACTACTTAAAACGTGTGTTGCCCCTAACAAACTGACATTTGAACCTGTGAGTTGCTTTGTTTACTTAATGAACTGCTGGACCTTGTATTTTGCCCCATTTACCTAACAAACTGCGCCCTGCATACCTAATGAACTGCCTTTTGAACTTCTGCAGTGCCCCATCTGCCCTAAGATTAACTGCCTGAACTTATATGGTGCCTTATTTGCCCTGAACTAACTGCCATAACTCTGTGGTACCTTTGAAGTAACTGTTAAATTTTTGGTATATTTGAAGTAACTACCCTAAAGTTGCGGTTCTCCTTTCAAGACACAGTCTATCCTTTTCTCCTACTCTGTAATTGACTATTGTCCCAGTTTCCCTCCTAAAAGATTGCCTTGAATCTCCATGTACCGTCCACTGAACCCACTGCATAGCTTGACAAGCCTGTCTCAGCTGTAAAGTTACTGTATTTGACACTCACTGCAACTACCTTCAGACTGCCTTGGTGTAACAATGTCTAAAGATTGCTTTCTCTTATCTCCCTGTGACACCACCTCCTTTGGTTCTGATTTGGGGCAGGTAACCCAGCTAGCATTAAGGTGATAAGACAGGCTCCAGTCACTATTCTGCCAAGCTATGTTCCTACCCCGTTAAGAAGTAAAGAAAGCTTAGGAGCCACCCCGCCTCACTAGAGAGGGCCTTAATCACGTAGTGAGTTGGGGTTTTCTCTTTCAGGACCAGTATCCAGTGCAATATCTGAATACCTGTATCCAGAACCATTGTCTGAATATCTGTAACCTGGACTATCATCCAAGGACCAGCTGCTCCTCTTCTACAAAAGATGCAACCCAGCTTCTTCTTAACCTGGTAGCCTACGGGAGGGTTTGTTCCAAGGAATCTTCTACAAACTCCATGTCTTCTGTTCTTCTGGTCCTGACTAGCCTGAGGGAGGGTTTGTGCCAAACAATCTTCTTCAAGTTCCATGTTCATGTCTTCTTTTCCCAGCAGCGCAACGGGGAAGGGGATCTGTGCTGAGGAATCTTCTATACGTTCTATGTTTGCTTTTTTTTTTAACTTAATAAACTTTATTAAGAAATTCCATAGGTGAAACAGCAGAAAGATTACAGAGCATAATCAAATAATGTCAAAGCCCAAATATAGCACACACATGATCAAATGGAAAAACTACAACAAACAACAAGGAGAATACATGCATGTTTGCTTCTTTGTGTCCTGGCATCCCAAGGGAAGGTTCATACTGAAAAATCTGCTACAAATGCCATGTTTCTGTTTCTTGTGTCTTGGCAAATCAAGGGAGAGTTTGTGCTGATGAGTCTTCTCTAAGTTGCTTCTGTTCCTCTTGTCCTGTCAGGCCAAGGGAGGGTTTGTGCTGAAGAGTCTTCCTCCAGTTGCAGTTTTGTTTTTCTTGTCCTAGCAGCAAAAGAGAGGGTGCTTTTGACAGTGAACCTCTGGTCTGTTTATAAAGCCTATCCTCAGCCCCAGTGGCCTAACTGAGGCTCCTCATGGAAGTATCAGTTCCACTGTTGCCTCCAGTGCCCCTTTTCATAGCTGTGGGTGTAGCCTACAGCCATTCTGCTTTCCCTATAAAAAGGTGTTTCCGTGGAACACATCGTTTAGGAGTTTTCAGTGTCTTCTTCCATTATGCAAATCTCTATGGCACATAAAGAAATACTCCCTTCTTTCTGCTTAACTTCAGGGTCACACAGTATGCAAGTGGAGGCTGATGGGATTCAAACCCAACTTTCCAGGTTTGCAGCTTGGTGCTCTTAACCACAACACTATACTGCCTACTTGTATAGACAATATACATTTTCTGTTTTGGTTCAGACATGTATCCACTACATGCAGCATTTCCTTCAGGCAGTCTGCTTTGTTAAAAAAATTACTATGCTGAGACCAACATATGTTTTTTTATTTAATTTATTTATTTATGACTTTGATAACCGGGTGAGTGCACTGATCCCAGGGACCGTTTTCAGGCATGACCCGGGCCATAACACATGGCGCAGGGTGACAGTGGAGTACAAGGTAACAGTAATACACATGAAACATATTTGGTACAAGCAATAATAGTAGACACAATATACAGGTTTGATGCATAGGTTCATTTGAGAACAGTGAATACAAGGTTTATTTATATCTTGTCATGCTTAATTTAAAAGCAGATCCTGAGTTATACCTCTGAAGTTTGGTGGCTGAGAGTTTTATGACCGTAATTAATCACAAATCCAGAAGAAATGATTTGATACCTTTTATTGGACCAACAAAGGTGTTACAAAAAGAACAAAGTGCTTTAGCTTTCAGACCAACAAGTCCTTCTTCAGAAACTTAATGACAGTTATTTAGAATATCCCACACTGTTGACACTTAGAACATGCAGAAAAAAAACAGAAATAATTCTCACTGGTTTAAAACAGGCATTCAAAACATAACTAAAGTTTACGTCAGAGATATAAAATATCTCAGATGTGCTTCTAGCTGTACAGATCTAAAGGTCAAAGCTTACTCAGCGATAACAGCAAGCAGAGAGTCTACCCACGTATATTACACCATGCTATAGTCTAATGAACATCAAACCATTAGGATTCTCTACTCACTAAATTACATGTTGTTAGAAAGCCTCACAAAAACATATGCTTCCAGAATGAAATACAAGCAGCAAGAGTAGAATGCACCTTCAACTCAGCTCAGAACTCTGTATGTTTGAGAATACAGTCAATGAAAAGCAAATAACCCTAGATTCATAGACTGCATGCCAAAATGTGACTTATTGGCAAGTAAAAAACAAGCCCCAAAAGTACAACAACAGAAAAGTCTACACATGGCATACAGAAGGATTAAAGTGATGTTTACCCAAACTGAGTATGTGTATTACACTGTATGTAATGTACAACTAGCTGGAGATATTTTCCCAACATACTCTCACCCAGGTATTATGTTTCAGAAACCAAAAGGCCTTCAGTGTTGTAACAAGAATTTATACATGATAATATCGATTGTCAGTATAAGTGCCAGATAAACAGAACTACTAGTCAGGGACCCCCAAGAAATTGAGTCTATGCAGTCTGATATGTACAGATTTCAATAAAGTGTCAGTGTATCATAGAACTAATATATTTACAGAAACAGGCTATGGAATCTAAGCAAGAACTCCTAGGAATTAAATACCCCCACAGGGGAAGATAACTATTTAGATGGAATTGTATGTAGAAAAGTCCCAATAAACCATCATTCACACCAATTACTGCAATAGCTACCCAAAAGGAATTACACCTGTCATGAACCCTAAGTAGATGAGATAATGCATCCTAATAAGTACAGAATGTGAAAACATAACAGTATATAATCAAACTACAGAACTAGCAGAAGGAAGTAAATATCCACTATACATATGAAAGAGTCCTAGCCACTGTAACACCCTAAATTAATCAGTTAGTTGCTAGTTCTTCTTAATAGCCATCAAAGCAGTCTAGTTTAACCAGGAAAAGCACGCTAATCCAGAGCTTGTTTCCAGGTGTGACATGGGAGCACAAGGAAGTTACGTGACTTTTTCAGGGTTACACAGTATGCAAGTGGGAGTTGATGGGATTCAAATCCAGGTCTCTAGCATTGTAGATCAGTGCGTTTAACCACTACTCTATACTGCCTCCTAGTAAGAAAAATACAGTCTTTCTGTCTGAATCTAAAAGAAGTCACATTTGTTATAACAAAAGTAGCACAACGATGTAAACATGCCCCTCCAGCAATGTCATGTTGTGCGATTGCTGGTAAGATTTAGGATAGCCTACTGTATTCATTTTCACTAAGTCTTTATGTGTAACCGGACTAGGGGCACCATGACCATTTCACACCTGAGAGTAAAAGTTCAAAGCATAGCTCATATTTGCTAAACATGTGTGCGCGTGCATGTGTGCATGTGTGCATGCATGCATATGTGTATGTGTGTGTGTATACAGACAGATTGTCCAGTTGAGATGCATCGCCCTGTTTTCAGTGGAGTAATGCTTCTTATGTTATAATGTTCGAATGACACATGAATGGTAATAATTTCACACTTTTAAAATATGGTACTTCCCATTTCTACATATTTTTTTTCCATGAAATTACGTTAGGGGTTTGTTCACTTAAAGCAGCAGTATTTGTTAATCAACATCAATTTTATTTTTTAGCAAAAGCTGCATTGCATTCACATCAGTATAATTCTAACTATCTCACATACTTAAAAGCAGATTTTATAACTATACAGTATTTGCAATTAATGGGTCAAGACATTAAAATGGCTGCCACTGGCAATACTTATTCTCTGTGGTTGACAGTATCTTATACTGTTGTATTATGGTGTATATCGAAAAATGGTTTGTAAAAGATGCCCTTTATACCTTAAGAAATGCCCTTCCAATTTTCAGCACCCCCATCTATTTCAATCTGGCACCCCTGTCCACGAGCATTGCTACCTGTCATAGATGCTCTTACAACTTCGAATTTCTCAGGTCAGCAACGGGTAGACCAGATTATTTATTTTCATTTATTTATTTATTAGCACATCAGTTTACAACCTTTGAGCCAGGGGCTCATTTTCAAAGGTACCTCGTCACAAAGAAGACAATACAGTACAGACATTCATGTTACAGGATGTAGGAATACATGCAATTAACATACACTTTTGTGAAGAACATGATAGATACAGCAGTACCTACAGTATACAAAAGCTCACTTATGGTTGCAGGATATGGGAACATCAATCAATCGGTGATTGGATCGATATACAGGGAGGCCAGATTGGTTATTGTGGCAAACACATAGACTGGAAATGGAGCAGTCAGCGGTAATTTAACAGGTTACAGCAGTATATTATGGTAAGAGCAGTCAGGAGCAGTGGCAAAATTAACCAGGTTACAGCAGCACATAGTAACACTGCCGGAGGTGAGGTCAGCAGAGCAATTTAAGCCAGGTACAGTGACATATAGCAATACTGTGGTTTGAGCAGTCAGCAGAGCAATGGTAATTCTGCCAGGGGAAATATGTACCCACATGGGGAAAGGCTAAGGACCAGGGAATAATTACTGTACAGACCATCGTGGTATAAGTATAGAGTGGTGCGGTTTGGATGCTGCCCAGTGGGCATTGTCAGGGCACAGTGGTTAGCGCCTCAGATTATACAGGTGCAGCTTCGTGTGGTGAACAGTTCACTTCTGAGTGCAGTTTTGAATTTGGAGATCGTAGGGTCATCTGTGACGTGGAGGGGGAGCGAGTTGAACCAGGAAGGGGCTCTATGGGGGAAGGACTTCTGACCATGGGAGGTCCTGGCTCTTGGTGTCTGGAAGGTAGTCTTGCGGGAAGTCCGAGTACAGACCAGGGGTTTGGCTATGGAGAGGAAGGCTGTCAGCCCTGGGGGGGACAGTCCTAGGAGAGTTTTTTTTGCTATTAGGCATGTTTGGTAATGCAGTCGTTCATCTAGGTTCAGTAGTGTCACCAGCCCGTAGAGCTGGCATGAATGTGTAAACCTAGGGGCCCCAGTGATTAGTCTGCATGCCTTGTTAAGTAACAGGTGGATTTTGTTGAGCGCTGTTGTGTCAGCAGCCCCGTAGACCGGGAGTCCATAGTCTACCAGGGATAATATGGAAGATGTTACCACAAGCCGGAGGGCAGCGGGGGGAGTGCTTTTGTAGCGGTATAAGATACCTAGCTGCATATTGGCTGCTGAGGCAAGGGTGTCAATGTGTTTATGGTAGTTGAGGGCTGTGTCAAAGGTGACCCCAAGGTACTTGAACGAGTGTACTTGTTCTAGCGGTTTTTTGGAGCCAGGGAGGATGTGGAGTGGAAAATTGCTGGCTTTGTTTTGGGGGTGGGCAAAGAGCATTGTTTTCGTTTTTTTGAGATTTATGATCAGTCTATGCTTTGTGAACCAGGTTTCTGCATCAGTATACGAGAGCTGCAGGGATTCCTGAAGGGAGGTAGGGTTGCGGTGGGAGGCAAAGATGACAGCGTCGTCTGCATACAGCAGCATATTTCCGGTGCATTCACTTGGCAGAGTGTTAAGGTAGAGCGAGAAGAGTAGAGGTCCCAGGATGGAGCCCTGAGGAACCCCTGATCGGATGGGACATGATTTTGATAGTGTTCCATTAATTTTGACACATTGGGAGTGGGCCGATAGATAGCTGGTGCACCAGGTGAGTGGCCCAGTAGCGAAGCCAGTCTGGTGGAGTGCACCCAGTAAGATGGGGTGGGAAACAGTGTTGAACGCCTTGGAAAGGTCGATGAACACTGCCCCAGCTAGGGAGCCAGAGTCCAGGGATGTGTGTAGGAATGTTGAGAACTCCACTAGTGCTGTGCCTGTGCTGTGTCCTGCCCGGAAACCGTGCTGTTCAGGGCAAAGGATGTTGTATTTAGTCAGGTACTCAGTAACCTGTATGGCGACCAGTTTTTCAAGGGCTTTGGAGAGGGGAGGGAGTATAGAGATAGGTCGGTAGTTCCCAGCTGAGGACCTATCACCCCCTTTGTGGATGGGAGTGACAATGGCCATTTTCCACGCTGTGGGGAACTGCCCCAGGCAGAGGGATTTATTGAGAAGGCTGGTAAGTGGGACAAGGACCTGGTCCAGTACGGGCCGGAGAATGGTAGGGTCCACAGTGGAGTTGCCGGGACTATTGCTCTTTAGTGCATGGATCAGGTGGGGTCTAGCTTCGAGGGTAGTTACTCTACATAGGTAGAAGCTAGGGTGCCGGTGATCTGGGGTTGGTAGGGAGAGTGGTGGGTCAAAGAAGTTACTTGGGAGGATAGGGCTGAGGTCTGTGAAGGAGGAGTTGAGAAGATTTGCGATGCCTATTGGGTCAGTAATGTTGGTGCCCCCAATATTGAGATGTGATGGGGGAGGGGAGTGTGTGCTCCCATTCAGTTGTTTGATATTGTCCCAAAAGGTTCGGGCACACCCCCAAGAGGAGGTGAGGGTGGCTTGATAGTAGTCGGCCTTGGCTTTTCAGACAGCCCAGGTGCACTTATTCCGAGTGGCATTGTAGGCTTGTCTATCAGCCATCCAGCCTGTTTCTGTTGCGAGGTGCCACAGGTTATCCTTATGTCTAAGTAACTGTAATAGGGCAGGGGTAATCCAGGGCACTTTATGTTTTTGGTTTTGGTAGCTGTGAGGGTGCGAAGAGGTCATGAGCTGTATTAAATGTATGGGAGAAAGAAGGCGAGGCAGTGTCTATACCTGGGCGCACAGTGA
This sequence comes from Neoceratodus forsteri, assembly GCA_016271365.2. NCBI lineage: Eukaryota > Metazoa > Chordata > Ceratodontiformes > Ceratodontidae > Neoceratodus > Neoceratodus forsteri. The sequence continues at coordinate 86,339,455 of CM028138.1, forward strand.
ATGGGCGACCAGTTTGTTTTGGGCCAGAAATTGTCTGAGGTTCTTCAGCCCACAGGTTTAAAGCATGGCGGTGTGCTGGGCGGTGGGTTTTGGCAGGGTGGTCACCCAATGGAATATGGTTGGGGAATGGTCGCTGAGTGAGTCAGAGAGGATTTGGATGCCCAGGATTTTTTTGGGGCGGTTGGTGATGATGACATCAAGGAGGGAGCTGGTACCTCTCTTATGGTTTACTCTTGTGGGTTTGGAGACTAGCTGTGTCATATCAATGGCAGCAAAGGAGTCCCGGGTGATGGTGGAGGTGGGGCTGAGCCAGTTAACATTGAGGTCACCCACAAGGACTTGATCAGCCCTATGTGGGATGGTGGTAGATAGTCAATTAAGGATGATGTAGCTGAGTTTTGGTTCTTAGGGTGGAATGTAGGCAGAGGTGAGATACAGGGGGCCCCTAGAGGGGTCTGGAGTGAGTTTAAGGGTGAGGGCCTGTGCCCCACCTGCCAGGGCCGGGCAGGGAGTGCTTGACCAGTGAGAGAATCCCTTATATAGATCGTGCAGCCACCTCCACGTTTGCCTACATGATCCTCCCGGTATAGGGTGTAGCCAGGGAGGGCGACGAAGGAGTCAGGAGTGGACTTTGATAGCCAGGTTTCCACCAGTGCAATGATGTCAGGTTTGTGCAGCATGACCCAGCATTGGAGGGTGTCAAGTTTTTTCAAGATGCTGCATATATTCATGGAGGCAATACTCAGACCAGGGGGACCACCTGATGGGCAGGTCAGAGAGGGGCCTGGGTTAGGATGTATGTTGCCTGTTAGGAGTAGAAGGAGGATCACAGTTCTGGGCAGGACGTGGTGGTGTGTGTGTTTCCTACGTGTATGGATTACATTCTAATATACAGCACAAAGCAAGATGTTTTTTATTAAAATGTTGAGTGACTGCAGTATACAATCAGAGATTATGTCTTCATCTCAGTTAGACTGCTGGAAGCCATGCACCGATGCCTAGTGTAGATCAGCCAGCCACTCACGTGTGCCACATTCCCACTAGCTCTATGTGTAGCTGGAGTTTTCTCATCAATTTCTTTCTACCTCCCACCACACATGGGTTAACACTGTATTGGCTTTGGCTGATGCAGCCCCCTCTGGGTGCACATACTACTCCTTGCATCGATGAAGGCTTCTGGATGGGCTTTCTGTAAAGAGCAAGATAAAGATTTTAATTTATTTATACTTTAGCCAGGTGGACATGTGTTTCTCACACACACACACACACACACACACACACACACACACGCACACATCTCAATTGGTCTCACTGATGCAACAGCTATGCTTTCTGTGCATGTAACACATTTAAAAGTGGTTTGGGGAATTCAGTATTTACAGCTTACGTCCAGTGGAGGGCACTGTCATCTTAAAGAATTACCTCAAAGTTCACCCAGGCCCCAAACTCAAAAGTCAGTCCTGACTCACAGCTCTGACCAAATGCGTGTCCTTTCCGAGAAAAGAGCTTGTTTGCAGAGTATGTTTGCTCAAGGCCGAGTTAGTGAATAAGGCAGCATTCAAAACAAAGTGAACACACCAAACTTCTCACCAGATAAGACAATCTTTTATCTGCAGCAATGTGGAACCCTTGAAGTAGTAAGTCAATCCACAATACTTGCTTATGGCCTGTGCCCTGTAGTACTTAAATTTTAACTCCCCACCAGGGTTGCACGTATGCACAACCAATGTATGTACCTGTGTTGGCAGACATTTCATACCACAGCATCTTCATCACAGCTGAAACTTACTTTCATTAACTGCAGTTTATGTTTCCTGATCTAACAAAGCTGAACATATAGAGCTCTTAGAAAGAGAACAGGAAATTCACTCATTTTACTTAAATTGTCATAACTTTTTTCTATGTTTTTTCAAGTCAGAGGTACTTTTGCACCAATTAATTCAATAGGCCGTGGCTTGAGCAGACACACTGTAATACACCACAGAAAAGGCTTATTAATTAGTTGGTACTAGTACTGGGAAAATTTAGCAAGGTGCAGTAACTTGTAAAGGGAGGCATGGGAAAACAGTGTCTGAGAACATTGGTGGTGCAGGAGGAGCTCTGATTGGCTAGCAACTTGGCTAGGTAGAGCACATGAAGTCAAAATACACTGTACACTAGATTTTTTTTTATCTTTTCTCAAGATCTTGCATGGTTTCCATGGTTTGGGAGCTGGTTTTGACACTCCCTATGTTAGTAGCAAGACTTCTCATGGAATACTGCTGCCCATTCGGGACCCCGTACTGTTCCTGAAAGAGGACAGGGCAAAATACATGCAATGAAAATCTGAAGATGTTAGGACAGTTCAGCCTGAAAAAGAGAAGGCGGAGGGGTAACAATGCACAAAAGGATAACAAAAACAGTGAACGAATGCTGAGTTTCTTCCTTGTGCAATGGGGTGCCCATGAATGGGATATCAGGTGGTCCATGGTGCCATACCATGACCATCGGGGTAATTCCATTAACCTCACCGAGGGGATCAGCCTGGGGTCCTTAAGTTCACGGGGAATGGGAAACAAATAATAATTACATGGTGCCTTCATGTGGATGAAAGATTGCCACAGGACACTCTTGGCTTAGTGGCACCTGAGCTGGATACTGACAGTGTGGGTCTGATAAATTTCAGAGAATGGAAACCCTGGCAAAAGTGGGTTAATTTTAAGGTGCTGCATAAATGGGAGCACCTTGCAATGTGGGTTGGTTCAAAATTACTTTACACTTTTGCCAAATGTTTCCTTCTTTGGCTTTACTTTGCAGTAAGGCATCTTTATCTCTGTGTCTGCAACAAAAAGAAACAGACAGTGCATCATCAACACTTTGCTTAAGTTTCAGCAAGTTACTTTATTTGTAGTCCACAGACCTTAAATGTGGAAGCAGGAGTTACTTTTGAATTTGCAGAACTTATATGCATGACATATACACATCTGAATACATTTAAAGTTGTGGGTACCATTCTGTAAACCCACCAGTGACAACAGACTACTGAACTCAAAGAGACCACATCAGATTACAGGACAAACTAGTGGGCACCACTGTTTGTCTTGCAGTTGAACATTAAACCTCTTAGGCCAAGGGTATCTGTTTCCCATCTCCCAACACTAGGATAAAACACGCAAAAGGGATTTCCTGATGACTGGGGCAGCAGCCTTTACTTAGAAATGTGCAGTTAATGGGACTGCACGTTGGATCTAAGTTGTTAAGGGTCAACTAAGCAGATATATTGTAGCATATAACAAGGGTATTCCTTGTAGATGCTCTCGCACAGTGCCGCAAGATCCCTTTTTGCCACAGTGCTACCTGGAAGTTAGGGTTCCCCATGGGCAGTTGCAATCTTGTCTAGGATATCTGAGTCTCACATCTCAGCATTCTTGGTCTTTACTAGCAGGGCCTCCCATGAACACCTCTAATGATAGTGCATGAGCAGTACTTTTAAGCAATTGGTGCTGTTACCTCTGGTGCTCTGGGACACTCATCCCACTTCACACTCGTGTCTTTTTTGCATTTTTTATTTTATGCCCCCTACTCTCCAGTCTGGCTGCCCGGAGGCACTGCAGCACCTCCCTCTAGTGTCCACCTACCATTCTCATCCCTTTGACCCCATAGAGCTGTGATTTACTCCCCAGATGGGGTTCGAGGTAGGGGGTTGTACCCCAGATCGAACCATATGTCGGGCCTGAGGACTGAGACAGTAGGGCTGGCTTGGATATACCAGGGCATCTTTTCTGGGACTCTAGACCAGGGACATTCTTTTCATTCTCACCCCAGCCTGTGTAGGTGTCAGAACAATCAGGAGACCATTCCACATGTGCATGCACAGCATGGGTCCCTGACTAATGTCTGCCCCACCCACATTTCCTTCTCCACTGCACTGCCACTGATGGTCAGCCAGGTGGCAGTAAAGCAGCAAGGACAGAAACTTCATCCTCTGGGATGCTCAGTCCTCTTCCTCCCAGTGGCCTCCAAAGAAACAGAAACAGAAGTATAGAATTTGTCAGCAGATAAGGACTGCTTGGTCCACCCAGTCTGCCCATTTTTGACTGCTCATATTGTCACCGCAAACCCTACATTATCTCTGGCTACCCCTTCCCCCTGCTTTCCTACCAAGATTTCTTTGTGCCCATCCCATGCATGCTGAAATCCTGCCACTGTTTCACCCCCACCACCTTTTCTGGAAGACTGTTCAAGGCATCCACCGCTCTTTCAGTGAAGATGCACTTCCTCACATCCTTCCTACATTTCCCAGCTTCCAGCTTCATTGCATGCCTTCTAGTTATCGTGCACTTTCTCCTCTGATGACAAATAGTCCCTTCCTGTACCTTATTCACCCCCATTAGGTGTTTATAGGTCTCTAGCATCTATCACAGTGTGCAAGACCCAGACATTCTCCCGGGTTGCCAGTGTCTTGAGCAGTAACCATCTCACCACACTTTCAGTTCGTCCCACACTCAGGTGTCTTTAACATTTACAAATTCCCCACAATGCTGCTGCACACAAGAATTAAACAATTATGAGAACTGAACCTGACTGTAAAATTTCAGCTCTGACCCCCCGGGCCACCTGCTCTATATCCTCCCATAGGCAGTTGCTCTGTTACCCTTTATTCTTTTCTAGAACCTTCTTAGACCCCAGGCAAAGAATAGCATTCTTCACTTAAGCACCCTGAGTCACTCACATGCAAAAGACTCCCTCTGAGATGATTAACTTTCACATGGGGGTTCGTACCTGGCCAGGTTTTATTAATTAGCTCAGTTTGCAGCCATTTTTAATGGTCTAACTTTATCTCTTTTGACTATGATTTAATGCAGGAGCTCCAGCCGGCTCCTGTGTCAGCTTATATTTGCAGCCAGTTTGCATTATCACCTTTTTATGTTTGCTTGTGCACATGCAAAGCATACATCTTGGGATGACTCCAGGAGAATACAGCTGGTTGGGTGTTTGCAGTAAGCAGCCAATGCAGCTGAGTCTGCAGGAGGTGTTGTGTGTGCATACCCAATATTGACAAGGCTGCTGCAGAGCCTGCTAATGCTACCTGATAGGTGTAAGTTTCCCATATATTAAAGGATGAAGCAGCATCTAGCACAGTGTGGCTGCATCCTTTCATAGTGCTGCCAGCAGGTAGTGAGACAGCATCCCCACTTCCACCCACCCCAGGCAGAATGAATCCCCATGCACCACTAGATCAAACAAATATACAGTAAACCTGACCACTGTCAAACATCCCTACCCCCTCCTGAATGAACCCCTAGCCCCACCGGATCAAGCACAAACAAACTGACCCACTGTCAAAAGTTCCACTCCCCTCCTGAATTAACCCACGTATTGTACTGGATCAAACACAAACAAACCCACCCACTGTCAAACATCACACCTCCTCCCAAATTAATCCCTATGTATCACCAGATAAAATACAAACAAACTTGCCCACTGTCAGGCATTCCTCTCCTTCCCAAATGAATCCCTTTGCCCCACCAGACAAAACACAAATAAACTCACCCCTGTCAAATATCCCATCCTCTCCTGAGTGAGTCTCTGTACCCTACCAGATCAAAAACAAACAAACCCATCCACTGTTAAACATTCTACTCCATCACGAATGCATCCCTCTACCCCACTGGATGAAACACAAACAAACCTGCCCACTGTCAAACATCCCAGCCCCTCCCACATGAATCCCAATGCTGGCATCTTAAAACCACAAACCTGCCCACTTCCAAATATCACACCTCTATCTGAATGAATTCCTGTGCCTGCTTTGAGGTACGTACCTGCACAACTTCTGGGGTATAACAAACATCACACTAGATATGTAATCTGCAAACACACACACACACACACACACACATATGCACATATATCACATGGAGGGGGTGTAATACTCTGCAGAAAAAATTAACTCCTGTCAGCAATCTCCCAGTCCCACTTCAATAGAGGGGACATACAAACCAAAACTGTCACTTATCTGCAATCTCCCAGTCATCTCTGGAGACATAGGTGATATACAGAAAAATAGGCAATTTTAAAAGACTTTGGTAACATGTTTTTTTTTCCTGTATTTGGGTTAAGAACATTTCTAGGAGTGGCAACATATTCTCCATTAATGCTGCATAATATTATAACGTACTGTAAACCCGTCCACTCCAGGACATTTATCTTTAGCCATACTTATGACTGTATCTTTGATTTCCTGTTGAGTTATGGGTACTATACATTTTTCTGCTACAATTTGAGAATATTTTTTGTTTTTGCTAATTTTGCATAATGGTAAAGATCTTCCTTGGGGGGGGGTCACATTCTGAAGTATACAAATTAGTATAACGTTTCACAAATTCTTCAGCATTTTTTTTTATCAGTGAGAGCATAACCATCTGTGTCACAAATTAAGCAATAATGCCTGACAGGGTGTGTGTCGTGCTGGGATAACGTCACACCTCAGGTGGTTGGGCATGAGGCCGCAGGCCGAGTGTGTCCAATGAATGAGGCGTGATGTTATCCCAAACAACACACACCCTGGAGGGCATTATTGCTATTATACAATGGCTCGTTGTTATACAGAATAAAAAAATAATTTTAAAGATGTTTTTGTGTGGAAAAATATTTTGGTTTTTTTAAGAGAAGATGAAACAATCAAGCAGAAACAAATCAAGACTGGCTCGTTGATGGGCACCAAGGTCCCCTGGGTAGAGGACAATGCCCAGGATGAAACTTAAATATGTGGTTCAGGTCACGAGTTTACACTGTGAACTATGTTTTGGAAATAGCTCAAGAATGTGGTTCAGGCAACGAGCATCCAATCTGGGAAATGGAAATGTGTTTGAAAGTAGCTCAAGTATGTGGTTCAGGCCATGAGCACTTTGGGAAAAATGGATAGAGAAGTTTCTGTGGAAAACAGTACAGCCTAGCAAAGAGTTTCTGGAAAAAAGAGTGTACTTGTTTTGCCATGACCAACCATTGGGGGCCCACTTGTGCTTTAGTAACATCTGTGAATAAAGCCATACTGCAGAATCCCAGCTGCTGCACTGGGCATTCCCTGATCATTGCTTCTGTGCAGAGTTATTAGGGCCCCTCAGCAGTTAGGTCTAGCATACGCCTAGCATCCTCTCTCCTAGACTTGGTTGTATTTACAAAGGTTCATTTTGGTAATTATACTCCCCCCCCCCATTTCCTTTATATAATGAGCCTGCTATATACTCTAAAGCTAGGGGTGGTACCAATCTGAATATTTCTGCCAAAAGTAAACGGGTATGCCGTATGTGGGTACTAGTTCTTTTAATGGGGGTGCCAACTTGCCAAAAGTAGCATGTGGGTTATTAAAATGTAGGGGCTCATCCAAGGGATATACTAACATACATACTAACATACTAAAATGCCAGCAGAATAGGCCTAACGGTCTTTCGTGTCTGCTCGTTTGGTCAGCCCCCACCCTGGGTGCTGATCTTGCTGCCCCCCTCGCCTTCTCTGGCTTCTCCCTTCCCAGTTCCGGATATTCTTGCTGCATTGGATTTTGCTTCCAGAACCCTTCCCCTGTACCTGTCCCACCCCCTCTTGAACCCCTCCACCGTCTCTGCCTCCACCAGCCCCCTAGGCAGCGCATTCCATGGCTCCACCACCCTCTCAGTGAAGTAGCACCTCCTCCTTTCACCCCTGAATCTTCCCCCCTCCAGCTTCCACCCATGTCCTCTAGTGGCCCCTCCTCCTTCCTTCGAAGCACCCTGACTGTTCCTCCCCTATTTACCCTCTTCATGTACCTGAAGACCTCTATCATGTCCCCCGGTCCCTTCTCTCTTCCAATGTGTACATATTTAGCTCTTCGAGCCTCTCCACATAGGTCCTGTCCCCCAAGCCCCAAATCATTTTGGTTGCCCTCCTCTGGACCCTCTCCAGGAGTTTAATGTCCTTCTTTAAATGTGGCCTCCAAAACTGCACGCAGTACTCAAGGTGCGGCCTCACCAAGCAGTTATACAGAGGGAGTATCACTTCCCTCCTTCTGGAGGTGATCCCCCTAGCAATGCATCCCAGCATCCTGTTGGCCTTGGCTGCTGCCCTCCTTCAAGTCTCAGAGTTGTTCATCTTGACATCCACCACCACTCCCAGGTCCCTCTCAGCCATCGAGACTTGTAGCATCCCGGGTGTACACTTGGCCTTGGTTTCTGGCCCCCAGGTGGAGTACCTTGCATTTCCCTGCATTGAACCTCAGCTTCCACTTTCTAGACCATCTTTCCAGAGCCTCCAGGTCCCCCTGTAGGGCCACCCTCCCCTCCTCCACATCCACCACTGCCCCCAGTTTTGAGTCATCCTCAAAGAGACTCATCTCACTTCTGATTCCTGTCCTTATGTTAGAGACGTAGGCATTGAACAGGAGGGGCCCAAGGACTGATACCTGTGGGACCCCACTAATGACCCTCCTTGGGGATGAGACTATCCCGCCAACTACGACCCTCTGGGTCCGGTCCTGGAGCCAATTGCATATCCATCTGATCATCTGGTTCCCCACACCCATTTTTCCCAGCTTATCCAACAGGCCCATGTGAGGAACAGAGTCAAATGCCTTGCTGAAGTCTAGAAAGAGGACATCCACTGGTCTACCCAGGTCCAAGGCACTCATCACCCAGTCATAGAACTCCACAAGGTTTGTCTGACATGATTTCCCCGGGACGAATCCATGCTGTCTATCATCCAGGCACCCTGACTTTTCCAGGTCCCCCACAGCCTCTCCTTGACAATGCCCTCCATCACCTTGCCCACCACCAATGTCAAGCTGACAGGCCTGTAGTTCCCTGCCACCTCCCTTGATCCCCCTTTGTGGATAGGCACTATATGCGCCACCTTCCAGTCCTGGGGCACCCACCCTGTCCTCAGAGAGATGGTGAAAAGCTCCACCAGGGGTTTCGCCAGGACATCCACAAGTTCCTTCAGCACTCTGGGATGTAATTTATCCGGCCCCGGTGCTTTCTCCGACTTAAGGGAGCTGACGGCTTCCCTCACTCTCTCTGCTGTGATTTCCACTTCCGGTACCTCTTCTCCCTGCTTAGCCCTCCCCCCTCCTGCCAGTGATGCCTCCCCCTCTCCCCAGACCAACCGATCAGTAAGGGTCCCCCCCCCAGTAACTCTGTCTCCTCCCATGTATGATGCAGCACCCCCATTTTCCTTGGTGAAAACTGAGGTGAAGTACTCATTTAGTACCTCAGCCTGCTCCCCCGGGTCTTGTGCCCATATTCCCCCTGATTTAATCCTGCTGATCTGCCCCTTCACCCTTCATTTTTCCCCAATGTATCTAAAGAACCCCTTGTTCCCTCTCCTAATTTCCCTGGCCAGGTTCTGCTCCTTCCTTGCCTTAGCCGCCCTCACCACCCTAGTGGCCCTTCTAGCCATCAGCTCATGCTCCCCTCGATTCCTTTCACTTCTTGAGCACTTGAATTGCTTATAGGCTGCCTTCTTTCCCCGCATCACCTCCTGGACCTCCCTTGTCCACCAGCAGGGTTTTCGGGCCCTACCGCATTTTCGTCTTACTCTTGCACAGGTGCTGGTAGCATCCTGCACCCCTCTCCTGATGATTTCCCACCTATTATCAGAGTCCATGTCTGACCCAATCACATCCAAATGCTCCTTAAGGATCCTTCCCATTTCCTTAAAATCCATCCCCCTGAAGTCAGTTACCTCCGTCTTTGTGCAGCCTTCTAGCCCTCCTAGGTCCAGGCAGAACCAGACCGTGGCATGGTCACTCCCTGCCAATGAGTCCCTTACCTCCAGGCCCCCAATCTGGTCACTGTCTGCCAGGACCACATCCAGTACCCGCACCTCCCTGGTCGGTTCTCCCACCTGCTGAGTTAGAACCGCCTTGAAAGACATCCAACAACCTCTGTTCCCTGGTCACAGAGGATGTCATAGTCTCCCAGTCTGTTTCTGGCATGTTTAAGTCCCCCAACACCACCACCATTCCTCTTCCCAGTCTGCAGTGTCTCCCAACATCTGCCACCAGACTCTCCTCCAGCTCCTCCACCAGGGCAGGGGGTCTATACACCACTCCTATTTTTACTCTCTTGCCCCCCCTTGTTATCAAGGTGACCCAAATCACCTCCATGGTTCCCTCCGCCTCCTCTACTCCCCCTATGCCAATGCAGTTTTTGACTATCATTGCTACCCCTCCTCCCCTTCCCTCCCCCCTGTCCTTCCTGAACATAGTGTAACCCTCCAGGTTCAGGTCCCAGTCGTGTCCTGCAGTGGCCCAGGTCTCAGTGACCACTGCCACATCCACTGCTCCCTCTGTTAGCATCGCCTGAGCTCAGGCATTTTATTGCCCAAGCTCCGGGCATTTAGCAGGACTACCTTCCACCCTTTCCCTATACTTCCATTTCCCCTGCTCATGTTCCTATAGGGATTCTGTTTTCCCCTGGTCTGCACTTTTACCAGTCAGCCTTTTTCCGCAATCCTCCAGCTCCCCAGGGGGGTGGAGACAGAGTCCTCCTTATCGGCACCTCCTTGGCAGCCTTTTCTCCCATCCCTCCCCCCTTCACAAGTTTAAACCCCACTTTTCACCAATGAACCCCTCTTTTTTCAACTTAAGGATTCCCTTCCCCCTCCAAACTGAGATGGAGTCTATCTCTAGCATACAGCTCCTTATCCTCCCAGGTCTTCCCCCAATCCCCCATCAACCCATACCCTCTGGCCTCACACCACTCCCTGAGCCACTGGTTTGCCTCCCTAATCTTCCTTTTGTGTTCTCCACTAGCCCTTGGCACCAGCAGGATTTCTGAGAAGGAAACTGTGCATCCTATGTCATGACAGACCCTGGCAAGCTCCCTGAATCTTGCCTGTATCTCTAGCTCGCTATTTCCCTCAATGTCATTTGTACCCAGGTGGACCAGTATGTCCGGGGATCCCCACAATCCTTTGCCAGCTGATATACCTTGTGCTTAGCCCCTGTGCACTGTTAGTCCAGGGAAGCATTTTGTTCTAACTGGCCAGGCTTCTCCCTCCCTATCCCATTTGATACCCCTGATCATAGAATCCCAACAGAGCACTCTGACTGCTCCTTTTCCTCCATTCCCCTTCCATGTCCCTCATCCTTTCTACGGACCCTTCACCCAGTCGGCTCCTTGTTCCTCCCCTAACTGGGTGCCACATGCCACCCCCTCCTTGTTTACCCTGGCCACCCCCCCTCCAATCCTATGCCTCTCCTCCTCCTGAGTATCCTTCTGTACCTTGCTAACTCCCCCCTCACTGCTCGTGACTGGTCCTTCTCCCCCATCTGCTAAACTAGCCTGGCTCTTCCTCCCTTCCTTGCTGTCTCCATTTAGTCCCTCCTTGCTTGTCGTGCTCCCCGGCCTAAACCCTCAGCTTCCTTTACTGAATCCTCCTTGCACTTCTGGTCCTTCTCCTTTACCTTTCCTCCCAACTGGTCCTTCTCCTTGCGCTTTCCTCCCTCTTCCCCCTGCCCCTCCTGCTCTGATTCACTGCTCCCCCCATTTTCCTGCATTCCTGGCTCTCCCCTGTTCTTTCTGCTATCCGGCCCCTGCCTCCTGCCCCCCACTCCCTTTCCATCTCTAACCACCACTGTCATGGCTACATCACCCCCCTCATCCTCGAGCAGAAGAAGAGAATTGAAGCGGTTATTGAGTGTAAGGTCTGATCCACCTCCTGCCTTGCTTCCTTCTGTCCAGCCCTGGCCATCTGCCTACTTCCCTGAGAATGTTGTCCCTCCGTCCCTCCTTTGTGAGGGTCCCCAGTTACCTGCCTGCTTCCTTGGTAGTGTCCTTTTGGACCCCCTCTTCCAGGGTCCCTATGTGACCCCTGAGTATTCTCCTGCACTCCTTTCCCTATGCCCCCACCTCCAGTGCTTGGTGCAAACCCGTGGGAGATTCCCAGCCCCCTTCCCCAACCAGCACCACCCCTTCCCCAGCTTTCGCCTAATCCCCACAACCTCCTCCCTAAGCTGTGCTAGCTGGTAGCACACTGGGCAACCAACGAACTTCCAAGCCCAGTCCAGTATCATAGCTGCTCCACACCCTGTGCACCCCACCACCCTCCCAAAGATGCCGGCCCTAATGACATGTGGTTCCATCCCCTTCCAAATAGGTTTCCTTGGGTGAGCCACCAGGATCCCCCCCTAGTCCAAGATACACCCTACTGCCGAATCAGGTCACCCACTAATCTTAGAGACAGTCCCACTGTACACCAGTAACCCTGTTACTAGGTGCAGTACAACACATTAAACTTATAAGGGAAATGAACAACTCCCTAAGCTCCTCTCTCCCAGCCTTTAAATCCAACCCCCAGTGGCTAGAACTACATGAGCTGCACCTGCAGCCTTTTCCTCCAATAGCAGGGCAGGTGTTCCCCTATAAATTATCAGAACTCTGGGGAGGAAGGAGTGGGGGAGGGTGTGTTTTGGGCAGACACCCGACTCGAGAGAGAGTGTATCAGCCCTGTGTCTCCCCTCCAAGCCCAGCAGCCAAAGAACCAGGCCCAAGCAACTCCCATCAAATAGGTTTTAAATCAGAAGAAATAGGCCTCCACCAGTGCAGCCTGTTACACAGTGAAACATCCAACAAATGAGCCCCCTTATAGCCACCAAATCAGTTTTCAAACTTCCAACAGCCCCCAAAACAATACCCTGCTAGCCCCTTAGAAGTAAGAAAGAAAAGAAATAACCTTCTACCAAGTAAAACCCACAAGAACCCTGTGAAAACAACAAGAAGCAGCTATTGTCCTGGAACATAACTGATCCTGTCCCCTTCCAGTTCCTTCTGAGAAGACAAAGCAGCCAACACCACAAACCTGATTCAGCTCTGCCTCCAGTCAATTAGCTGAGTGAGACCTGGCCAGACCATTAACACCTTCCCCACTATGCAGTAATTTTTGCTGCTACTGAAGTCAGTAACAAGGAATCAAAATTCAACTCAAAGCCCCCAAAATATGTTTGCTGCCAAAGGAAACAGGTCTCCAATTTAATCAGCTTCACTAACAACACATCAAAATAGGTTTGAAATTAACAGATATAGGTCTCCAATTCAAATAACCAGGCCCAAGCAACTCCCCCCAAATAGGTTTTAAATCAGAAGAAACAGGCCTCCACCAGCAAGGCTGTTACACAGTGAAACATCCAACAAATGAGCCCCCTTACAGCCACCAAACCAGTTTTCAAACTTCCAACAGCCCCCAAAACAATACCCTGCTAGCCCCTTAGAAGTAAGAAAGAAAAGAAATAACCTTCTACCAAGTAAAATCCACCAGAACCCTGTGAAAACAACAAGAAGCAGCTACTGTCCTGGAACACAACTGATCCTGTCCCCTTCCAGTTCCTTCTGTTTTTAGGTGAGAGGTAAAATGCTGAGGATATGTCTAGGATCTTCCTGTCTGGTGGTGGTGCACCCAAATAGAAGATTGTTGCAAGAAAAGCAAAGTCTGTGCCAAGGAAAATGCCATCTGAGAAAATGTTGCTGCCTGTGGTTCTGTGAAAGAAAGTGAAAAAAATGTGCTGCTTGTGTGTTTAAACTGGAAAAAATGAACTGTTGAGCTGAGCAATGATTGCCCATACCTTACCATATTAACTGCTTCAAAAGTTGCTAAAAGTTGAAAAGTTGCAAATTTCCAAGAAAAAGTATTTGTAGACTTTAATAACAGTCATTTCTAAGTGTTCAGAAAGTTTCAAGTATGTACTGTGAAAAGTGGGGGAGTCGCTACGTAAAATGCACCAAAAACTGTGTCAAAGTGCCTTAAAAGTGCATTGCCCAACTGAAATTGCCAGCCAAGAAAAAAAGTGGCAGTTTGCTTTTTAAAATTGCCTGTTCGACAATCGACATGCAAGAGTGAGAGTGAGCTCATTTGCATGGTGTTGTGTGATTGGTGCAGGGAAGCCAAGCCCACCCTTTGCTTGAGTCTCAATGTCATGGAGTATTCGAGGAGGAGAGTGAGCAGCGTGCTAGCCAGAGCAGCAGAAGGAATCACGAGAGCAGAGAAGCATTCCAAAAATGGCATTTGTTGAACTTTTGCAGAATACACAGGCTGAACCAGTTTTCTGACCGCAAGTAGCAGTGATTATAGTGTTATAATTACCGGCTCTGCCTTTTTCCCATAGGGAAACCGTGGCATAATTTGCCGTTATAAAGGAGTGTTTATAATGGCAAACACACGCACGATTTCCCTTCCCCTGCGCATGGTCACGCAGCAGCGCGACCAGCCAAGAGTACTCATCGCTTCCGTGTTACCGAAACCGAACTGCCAGAACAACTCGGTGGTAAGTCCTCTTCTTTTCTCCCCCGTTATACCCTGCACAGAAAGACCTGAAGAAATGGGGAAAAAAAAAAAAATAGAAAATAGAAAAATCTCGGCACCGGAGTAAAAGGACCAACCTTGGCATACACTGGCAGGATACACAGAGCTCTTTATTTTATGTAATTGCTGAGGCAAAAAAGGCAAACCCAGCAATTATATAAAATAAAAAATGGGTCGGGGTATCAAACTCGATTTACACATACCCTCGTTGTGGGATGCTTTTCCTGACCCCTCGGGCTTTGCCCTCGGGGTTTATGTAGCATCCCACAACTCGGATGTGTGTAAAATCTCGTTACACACCCCGACCCATACTTTATTCTATATTTTGTGACCGATCCTCGGGTCTGTCAGCCTGATCGCCAGAAAGGCCCTACAAACTGGTAGTAGGCCGTTTATCATCAGTGGAGGGAATCAGCTACTGCCTGAGTAAGTACCAAGTAGAGCAAAACGAACTGTGGTGCACAAAAGTCGGAGAACTGTAAAACAATGCAGAAAAAGTAACAAGAGAAATAGTTTGTGAGCATTTAAAAGTGGACTGTATGAGTAGTGATTGTTTCAAGACAGTACCAGAGCAGTACTGATCCAACAGGTCCAGAGAAATGCAGAGACAGTATGAATGTGCTGAATTGTGCTAAAAGTGAAATTCAAATTGTGCTTTAAGTAAAACAGTTAAATGCAAGATCGGACAAGCATTCTAGCCATTTTATACTCTGTATGTGATGCAGAAAAGTTATTGTCACCATTTTGGGGCGTGGTCAGCAAATGTAAACAAAGCAGCACCATCTTGGACTAGTGTTTCAAATGCAGAAAAGTTTCAAGCGGTTGTGCTAAAGTTGTGGAACAAAATGCAAAAGTCAGGTAACCTGTTAAAAGAACTGTTGCAGTGTGTTTAAAGCCAAATCTCAGTTTGATTACAGAATAGTAACTTGGGACTTGTGTGTTTATTTACAGAAAATGGCACATCATCACCCCCACTACCCACTCCATGCCAGGGTATGGATTGCACAGCAAGAAAAAGAGTTAGCTCACTCTGAACAACTGTACAATTGTGAATCAGCACCATCTGATGTGGCTTTACTGAACTTTCCAGTCAATGTGTGCATTGTTTGTTTGAAGCCAGGAAGGGATGTTCTGCTAATCCCCCATTGCACACTGTTGCAAGCAATTTGGGATGTGTGAAGCAGGTGGCACAGTAGAAGCAAAAGCAAAAAAACATCTGCTTAGCCCCAACGTAGACATTGGCAGGGGACTCTGCAGGACCAGAACAGCAGCAGGCTGGTTGCAGTCAGAGGGACCCCACTGAGTTTGTCAGGGAATTCTTGGAGAATGTTTGCGAGAATACTTTGCAAGGGCAGGAAGAAATGAAGTTTTCCATACTGCAGAGGGTGGATTTGGATGCTGCAGATACAGGTTCTGTGGATCCATGGGTCAAAGGCCTGCACCCTAGCCTACTGAGCAAAGATGAGGTGAATGAAGTTCTGTGTTGGGAGGCCAATGCCTCCATGTACAGTGAGAAATGGACAATTTCTGGAGCTGGTGCAACTCTTAGCTCCTGGGTGGAGCTTGCAGAACAGGAAGACGTAATAGCTATGGTGGGGTAACGAGAGTCGCCACTAGCATTGGCTTCAGTGGAGCATACTGAGACAGAAATTGAGGAGGGCTTTAGAAACATGCCATTGAGTGCAGAAGTGGACTGATTTTACTCTGCACTGAGTGTTCGAAGCTGGCTCAACCAGGATTGACCACCCCAAGCTGTGCCTCTAGGTTGGACCTAATCAAAAGCAGCAAAGAAGAATGAATAATCCGAAGATGGACTATGGCTGAATGTGGACAGACATACCCCCTCTTCCCTTGAAACATTTGGGAGGAAATAGAGAACAGGCATGCCTAGTTGTGGGAGGACGCTAGTGTCAACCTGCACCCAAATGTGAACAAATTTGTGAGAATAAAAGTATGCAATGAGAGACTTCAGTTTTGGAAGCGTGGCAGAACTTTGCTAATTGATTCAGTGCGAATCGTGGACAAGGCTGGCCAAGAGACATTTTACAATGTTCCTGTGGTTTGTCCTGATGGAGAGACAGTCTTTGCTCCACACCTTGAGTCGTACTACCAATGAATGGTGCCACTCATCAGAAAATATGCCCGCATGGCAAGTTTGAATGCAGCAAGTCCAGAGCAGCAATCTGCCACCAAAGTGGCAGCAACCGAGGAGGAGGTGCCTTTCTTCTGGTGTCTCAGGTTCATCTGTAGCACCATCCAGGGTCACCTGCAGCAGCTTCCAGGTTCGTTTGCAGCAGCAACCAGGTTCATCAGCCCAGTTGAAGGAGATTCCCTGTCCAGGTCCAGCAGGAGGTTGTGGAAGAATCTGATCTGAAGATTTTGTCTGTCTAGCAATGGAAGATCATCAGGCCGCAGGTCCAGAGAGGTAATGTTGTCATCCATCTGTCACCTAGAATGTGGTAAGATGCAATTTACATTTTAATTTGACTGTTTTGTCTACAATTGAGGATGTTCCAGGAACTTTGTTTCATCAATAGACACTCCTGACCTGGACTGCAATGCTAGCAGGTCTCATGCCTGTACAAGAACTGTATTTCAGCAACTTTTGACCTAGGAGAGACTTTGTGTATAGAGCCTTGGGCACTCTGGACATTCTCCCTAGAACAACAGACATTGTAGGACTTCCCTTCCCCAAAATGTTTTTGTAAATGCTTTTATGTTTTCTGTTTTTGTACTTTTACAGAAAAAAACCTTTTCAAAAATAACTTTTTGCGATTGTGAGGTATCTGCAGTGGGAGGTTTGGTCACTGTGTGCTTCCTTATAGGTTGTGTTTGTTTGCAGAAGGTGTTTTACAATGTTTTCTTTTGTAGGTGTTCCTGAAAGAAGACAAGATAAGGATTTTTAGGACTCGTATTTCAAATTTGCTAGTCTTTGTGTAACTATGTAGTACAATCTCTAACCATTTTTTCTGCTTTGCAGGTGTAGAGTTTTAGTAGTTCTGAGGTTTGGGAAATGTATTGCAAATGCATGTTTCTAAAGTAGGCTACAGTGTTAATGGTGTAAAATGTTTTTTGGGTATGGGCACCTGGTAGGTAACGTAGGTCAAATAGTTTTTCCCTAGAGGGCTGGGGGAGAAGGCAGGCTGGTGGTTCTGATTCATGATAGGGGTCACCAATGCTGTCTGATAGGACATGCTTCAGGCAGTCTCTTGGAGCCACTGAAGATCCATAGATAATCGTAGGGTAGGAGATGAAGTTTCTTCAGCGGGCCTCTATCCTTTAGTGTTGCCTGCCTGTGCCTAGCACATGGTAGGGGAGGATCTGATCAACCCTCCTCGTAAGGAGCATGGAGGTAGGATGGCATAGTACTGGACCATAATCTGACTACAGAGAGCCAGTGGTCTGGTTGTGGTGAGGGTAACCACTCAGTCCCCTGGGGTTACTAGAATCCCATTAGGACTAGACTATAGGCAGATGAAAAGGCAGCTGGTAAGGAACTCATTTAGGGGCTTCTTACATAATGACATCATTGTTTACTCAGCTAGCTTGAGTGAGGATGATTATGTAATTTAAAACTCTCGCAGCAGCATAACCATTTTTGAGTCAGCTGTTCAGAGGAAGTTTAGAATGTTCAGTTAGTCTGAGTTTGGAAGCTAGAGTGGCAGGAGGTCTGCCAGTTGGGGCTCTGGCACACAGAGCCCTGTATTTCTCACCCTAGTTTGGATTAAATCTACAGTTGCCAGTGGAGATCTTTTGCAGCAGGATTCATTAATTTCACTCCAGGGGGGAGTGAGAGGGACTGCCAGTTCAGTGGATCCAAGGGGCAGTCACCTGAAGGTCCTAGAGTGTGTACAGCTGCCTTTGAGAAGGACATTGTGTGAGAGTTTCTTACAAGCTACCAAGGAAAAAGGGTGCTTTCTGGGTTGTTTCCATGTCTAATGGAAGAAGCAACAGATATGTGAGTACAGATGAAGAAACTGTTCTCAATAAAGAGTTGGCTAAGGTGCATGTGCCCAAGATAAGGCTAGATCATACCTGTCAGGACCCCTCATAGACTTCAGTGTCAAATTTAAAGTTTAGAGTTTGGAGTCTTTAGCAGTTCAATGGGGATTGAAGGTTTCTTTTGGTGTAACCCTGAAGGAATGGCAGAGACTGTCGATTGGGGGCAAAGGGAGGGAGGAACACCATCTGGAGTCTACAAGGCAGGACTAACTGGTTCGTTGATGGGTGCCAAGGTCCCCTGGGTAAAGGACAATGTCCAGGATGAAACTTAAATATGTGGTCATGAGTTTACAGTGTGAACTGTGTTTTGGAAATAGCTCAAGAATGTGGCTCAGGCCACGAGTATCCAATCTGGGAAATGGAAATGTGTGCAATGCCCCAGAGTTGGGGCATCCCAGTAATTAAATAAAGTTTAGGGATTTACAGGTGCCCAGGGTGCCTGTGGTATGTGTGGGCAGCATGGTATAATAAAAAGTGGCCCTTCTGGAGTAAAGTTTCCCCTCCTAGCAAGGAGAAACACTTTAAATAATAGAAAAAGTGACCTGTGCACTTAAAAATGGTCAAAAGACAGAACTGGGTGCAGCTGCATCAACAATGGCTTGGATGGAATGCTGTGCTGAGCTGCTCATGCACAGCATTCCGATCCAGTCATTCCAGAACTAGAGTTTTTTGTTTTAAAAAGTTTTAACAGTTTTTGTCAGTTCCTGCTGGCTGTGGAGAAGAGAGGACGCAGATGGTTAAGGGGAACCAGTAAAGAGCTTACCTGTGGGTTGAAGCTGTTCCCCAAGGGCCAGTCTGTGTGCTTGCTCTGGCTCCAGCTAGTGAAGATCTCAGTTTCGGTCCGTGGTGCCATCGGGGCACCAGAAGAAAGTAATCGGCCATTTGCCACAGCTTGGCCTGTGTAACTCCGTCGGTTTATTGTTTTAACCCCCCCCTCGTGTTTTATTAGTTTAATTTTCGGTCCCCTGTCGACGGCTGTTCCCAGAGCCGCATCGCTGGTCGTCCTGACAGCCGTTGGAAGCCCCCTTCCATCCTCTCTGCTGCCTGTTACTCCCTCCCACTGCCAGCTCACCTCACGCCTCCTGTTCGCCTCCCAATCTTCCAGAACAGCTCGTCGGAGCGGTGAGTCAGTGGCAGCACCTGCATTGTGCTGTCCTCCCAAAGGAAACAAAGACTGTTTTTTTTAATTTAATTTAGAAGCGCACTAAGGGCGCAAAGGAAGGCGGCTGAGTTCCGTAGGGGCAGCTGGTCGGTAGGACCCTGTAAATTAATATTCAGTGAGAAGGCAGGCTAGCGATGCCCATGGGGAGGGGCCAAGATAGTAAGGCCACTGGAAGGCATATGAATATTTATTAGGGGGCAGGACTAAAGGCGGCAACCTGCCGCAGGATTGACAGCAGGCTCAGGGAGCCATCAGATTAATTTATTTATTTATTTATTAAAGTTTCGGAATTACAACCTTTGAATCAGAGACTCCTTTGCAAAGGCTCCATGTCTGGACAAACATACAGATTTATGAGAACATGCTTCTTTGCTTAGTGTTACACAGTGGTGCTTACATATTGACAACATACATATACAGATATAAAAGTTACAATAGGGTCTGTCTTGCAGTCCTAGGTCTGTTGAACTTAAAGTTGAATTTAAAGGGACACCACCACTTCTGGCTAAAATAAAAGGTTAGAGGGCCCCTGCCAGAAGTTAAGTGGGCTACCAGGCCCAGTGAAGGAAGGGCTATCAGGCCCATGATTTAAAAAGGGCTACTAGGCCCAAAATAAAGTAGGGCTATCAGGCCCATAGTTAAAGAGGGCACAAGGCCCTTGCTATTGGGAGGGCTACCAGGCCCGAGATTCAAAAGTAGAGCCATCAGGCCCAAGGTAAATGTAGGGCATTAGGCCCAAGGTAAAGCAGGGTTCCAGGGAGGTCCCAGCCTAACGGAGTAGGGCAAGCCAGCCTAGTAGTACTAAGTGTAGCCCCGGCCTAGCAGATTAGGGCAAACTAGCCTAGCGGTACTAAGGGTAGCCCCGGCCCTAGTGAATTAGGGCAACCCAGCCTAGTGGTACTAAGGGTAACCCCAGCCTAGTGGATTAGGGCAAGCCAGCCTAGTGGTAGTAAGGGCAGCCCCGGCCTAGTGGATTAGGGCAACCCAGCCTAGTGGTACTAAGGGTAGCCCCAGCCTAATGGATTAGGGCAAACCAGCTTAGTGGTAGTGAGGGCAGCCCTGGCCTAGTGGATTAGGGCAACCCAGCCTAGTGTTACTAAGGGTAGCCCCGGCCTAGTGGATTAGGGCAAGCCAGCCTAGTGGTAGTGAGGGCAGCCCCGGCCTAGTGAACTAGGGCAACCCAGCCTAGCGGTACTAAGGGTAGCCCCGACCTAGTGGATTAGGGCAAGCCAGCCTAGTGGTAGTGAGGGTAACCCCGACCTATCAGATTAGAGCAAATCCAGCCTAGCGACAGTAAGTGAGGCATATAGGCCCCATAGCAAATAAGGCATTTAGGTCTTTGGTGTTCCCGGCACTCAACTTAGGGCAAGTGGTACCCTCAGTATACGGGTTAGGGCTTCCTTAGCAAAACATTCAGGGGTAGCCAGATCCTATTCAGGAAGACCCTACATTTAGGAAAAGTGGTCCATCCAATGGTGCTCAAGTCACCAATACTGTAAGGCTCTGTAACAACTGTACTGTTTATACATCTGAGATTGATGAAGTACTCGAAAGATTGTGAACTTGCTAAGAAGCACCAAGACTGTATTGTATATAGATTGTGGTTATTTGCCCCTGAGTATCTGAACTATTGCCCCTGGTTATCTGAACTATTGCCCTAAGTATCCGAACTACTGCCCCAAGCAACCAAACTATTGCTCTAAGTATCCAAACTATTGCCCAAAGCATCCAAACTATTGCTCTAAGTATCCGAACTATTGTTCAAAGCATTTGAACTATTGCTCCAAGCACCTGAACAATTGCCCCACCTGTAACAATTACCCCTAAATTTATAATTTGCCTTTCCTCAGCTAAATCATCGGATCATTCCGCAGTCCCCTTGGCATTGCAGGAATGTACATCTTTCAGCTATATTGTTACTAGTGTATGGGGACAGTCTCAATCTTCTCCCACACTGCAGTCCCATAGTGTGGTCTGTAATACTCCGTACTCAGAATCAGTCGCTACCCAGAAGAGGACGTCTTCTCAGCATTCTTTACTCAAGTGGGATTGTCCATCAGCTCATCTCTTCTGTCTGTGTTGTCCGCCGAAGTTGAGTCTGTCGCCAGTCGTACAAGTCATACCCGCCGTCTCTTATTTTCACAGCTCAAGGGTACGTCCACCGAAGCGCATCATGACAGCCATGCCAGTGTCGTTTCATATGGTTCCTGTTCCAGATGTCCCAAAGTTGGTCAGCCTCCTCAGAAGAGTGCGCTCATCCTGGAGAATCTGGTCTGCGCCCCTGGTCGTTCGCCGAAAGTCGAGTCCGTCGAAGCCCAGTACGGGACACGTCCGCTGTTTCTTTGTTTTTGTTCTAGTTTCTGATGACAAGAATGCAGAATCAACCATCATCTCTATAGATTCTTCTGGTTCCTGGTCCTATCAGAGATCCTTCAGAGTTTAGCTGGCCCTTGAAGTGCTGCAGCAACATTCAGGTCGTGGTAGTCCTCCATTGGATTCGTCGCCACACAGGTCCTGATTCCTCTTCGTTCTTGGCGACCCTGGAAGTGGGTGTTGGCTTAGGAACCCTTTGTTTTCAGTTGGAATCCGACAGCCCATTAGTGGGTTATTTCAGGAACCAGTTGCTCTGGTTCTTTATTCCGGCAGCCTTGGAGAGAGTGGGCTTTTGCCGAAGAAACACATGGTCTGTTTAACAAACCTCTCACCACCCAGTGGCCTTGACAAGGTTCCTGCTGGGAATTGCGTTAGCATCTATTGTTCTGTTTGCTTCCCCTTTGTAGCTACCATTGCAGACCAACAGTGTACATGAAGACGCCAGACCTCTGGACTCATGTAACATCTGGACTTTGGTAGAAGTGTGTAGTGATAGCTTAACCAAATACTGTTCTGAATAGTGTATGTCATCTGATCCTCACCTAAGCTTATTGAATTATTGAATAATTATAGAATAAGAGTGGCAGTAGGCCTCAGCATCTAGTCTATTCTTGTTGAAATCATTTCAGCAGTCATAGATAAAGTATCTGTCTTGTTTACCGCCCTACTGTTTTTGGCAACTTCTCTTCCTCTTGTGAATGTGTCTCCCTATCCTCTGGTACAAAATAAATGCCCTGCGGGCACCGAATCTCTAGGACGACTCCTGCTTCTCCTTGTCTTGGTAACAGTTATGTTATCCACAATAATTCGGACTTTGGAGTCTCACTCATCTCTTTTCACCACCTTTAGAGTAGAGTACGTCATAGTGCACCACATGTGTTTGAAAGTAGCTCAAGTATGTGGTTCAGGACATAAGCACTTTGGGAAAAATGGATAGAGAAGTTTCTGTGGAAAACTGTACAGCCTAGCAAAGAGTTTCTGGAAAAGAGTGTACTTGTTTTGCCATGACCAACTATTGGGGGGCCCACTTGTGCTTTAGTAACATCTGTGAATAAAGCCATACTGCACAATCCCAGCTGCTGCACTGGACAGTCTGATCATTGTTTTCTGTGTAGAGTTATTGGGGCCCCCTCAGCAGTTAGGTCTAACATACGCCTAGCATCCTCTCACCTGGACCTGGTTGCATTTACAAAGGTTCATTTTGGTAATTGTACCCCAACCCCCATTTCCTTTAGATAATGAGCCTGGTATATACTCTAAAGCTACGGATGGTAGCAATCTGAGTATTTCTGCCAAAAGTAAAAGGTATGCCATATGTGGGTACTAGTTCTTTTAATGAGGGGTGCCAACTTGCCAAAAGTGGCATTGGGTTACATGTTAATTGCATAGATGTTTATTGCCTTGCATATCATTATAATTGTTGCTGAATACCTGCCTCTGTGTCCATCGCTATAATTTCTGCTGAATAAAGTCCTTGCTTCAGTGGACTTCTGAGTATGACTCCTGCATCTTCTTGCTGGGTGCCGCCATCTTCCCACCTAGGAGTTCCCTCATCACAACACTTGCTTGACGTGGCACTCATACCCATGAGAAAGGCTTAGTTCACCCTTCATGAACCAACTGACCTAGGCATGGCGTTATAATAAAACAGATCCTGATAGTCGGGTGGTACCCACCTCTAAACCAATCCAAGATGTTATAATACAGCAGAACGAGAAAAAGTTTGGCAACACAATCAAAAACCAGGGCAACAACTAAACCTCGGTAGCTTACAAATACATTTATTACTAAAAAAGGCTGAGGCAGCAGCATCACTCTCCATAAAGCATTATGGGGAGTGATACTTCTGCCTCTACTACCAGGCTTTAGTTTTTGCCCTGGTTTTTGACCGTGTTGCTGGACGTTTTCTTATTCTGTATCCGTATTTACATTGTGGCACCAGTCTGTTTCTATGTGCCACCTTCTTCTTCCAAGCATATAATACAGCAGACCCTGGTAATCTACTTGTAGCCCCCTCTTGTCCCAATCCTGACATAAACTTACTACAGCCCTAGTTGTACCCTCTCTCCCGTCTGATGTAAAATGAATCCAACCCTGCTAGTCAAGTGGTACCCCTTTCCATCCTGATCCCTGATGAAACATTATGTCCCTCCATCCCTGGCCTACCTAATCAAAACATTTAACTCCCCACCCCTGTCAGTTTGTTGCTTTTGCTTCAGCAATGTGTTCAGGACCTTGTGCCACTCTCAAGGCTCAGAGTGGCTGGCACCTGTACTTCCTGGTGGGGGAATGCCTCAAGGTGCTCCTGGTCCAAGTCCTGCTATCAGCCACTCAGTGGGCACAGATGAGTGCCCACTCATACAGAGTATGCAGTGGCATCTCCTGAAACCCCAGCACATCGCTGATAATGCTTGCTCACCTAGCACCTATGCCTAGTGTAGATCAGCCAGCCCCTCACGTGTGTCCCATTCCCTCTATTTGTAGCTGGGGTTTTCTCATCGATTTCTTTCTACCTCCCACCACACATGGGTTAGCATTGTATTGGCTTTGGCTGATGCAGCCCCCTCTGGGTGCACATACTACTCCATGCATTGATGAAGGCTTCTGGATGGCCTTTCTGTAAAGAACAAGATAAAGATTATAATTTATTTATACTTTAGCCAACTGGACATGTGTTTCTCACACACACACACACATATACTCTCAATTGGTCTCACTGATACAACAGCTATGCTTTCTGTGCATGTAGCACATTTAAAAGTGGTTTTGGGAATTCAGCATTTACAGCTTATGACCAGTGGAGGGCACTGTCATCT
Organism: Neoceratodus forsteri; assembly: GCA_016271365.2. NCBI lineage: Eukaryota > Metazoa > Chordata > Ceratodontiformes > Ceratodontidae > Neoceratodus > Neoceratodus forsteri. The sequence continues at coordinate 86,364,118 of CM028138.1, forward strand.
TAAAGAATTACCTCAAAGTTCACCCAGGCCCCAAACTCAAAAGTCAGTCCTGGCTCACAGCTCTGACCAAATGCGTGTCCTTCTTTCCGAGAAAAGAGCTTGTTTGCAGAGTATGTCTGCTCAAGGCCGAGTTAGTGAATAAAGCAGCATTCAAGACAAAGTGAACACACCAGACTTCTTACCAGATAAGACTATCTTTTATCTGCAGCAATGTGGAACCCTTGAAGTAGTAAGTCAATCCACAATACTTGCATATGGCTTGTGCCCTGTAGTAGTTAAATTTTAAGCCCCCACCAGGGTTGCACGTATGCACAACCAATGTATGCGCCTGTGTTGGCAGACATTTCATACCACAGCATCTTCACCAGAGCTGAAACTTACTTTCATTAACTGCAGTTTATGTTTTCCTGATCTAACAAAGTTGAATATACAGAGCTCTTAGAAAAAGAACAGGAAATTCACTCATTTTACTTAAATTGTCATAACTGTTTTTATGTGAGCTTGCGCGCATGTGCAAGGAACGTTTTGAGAGAGTGGCACACTTTGGAGGTGTGCCTCTCCCTTGCAATCCAGTGCTCCCTTGAGCAGGTGTGGCGGTCCTGCACCAATGGGTGCAGGAGCTCTGTATGACAGCGGTGGTCTTCGCTTCAAATAAAATCACCGCTGTCATACCAAGCACCGCGTCCGCTGCCCCCTCCGCGTCACCGCTCACCCCCGCATCCGCCGCCCCAAAGCTTTGGTGCCGCTGGGCCCACCCCAGCGTGTCAAACGATTGTTGCTGAGTGTGCCCAATCCCCGTCGGCTCCACGGCCCCCCAATCTTTCTGCCACACTGGGAGTCCACCCAGCGCAGCAAACGCCCCGCTTGTTTTTGGACGGGGTGCCCAACTCTGTCGGCTCCTCAGCCCCCCAGCCATCTTCTGCCATGCTGGGAGCTCACCCCAGCGTGTCAAATGTCCCACATAGTCCTTTTTTTTAAACCTGTAAAGAAAAAACGTCCCACGTAGTCTCCCAGTCCCCTCCCACAACCCACTCCAGCCTCCCCCACCCCCTACTTACCTCCGGAGCTGGCGCGGCGATCTTGAGTGGACCGGGAACACATCTGCACTCTTCAAAGCCGACCACGAACTGAGGAAATGCCGGTAAGCTGTATAATGGGCTAGATAGGGGGCCTTCAACCTTATTGCATATCTCAGGCATTTTTGGAATTTTTACGCAAATTTTCAACATGGAATTTTGGGACCCTTCTCGCCAGATGATGTCACTGTCATGGTGGTAGTTGAGCCCGAAGGGTGATTTCATGATCACCGCGCAGTCACTGTGTGAAATCACCCTTTGGGCCTGAATAACACCATGACAGTGACATCATTCATGAGAAGGGGTCCCAAACCTCATGTTGAAATTTGTCACAAATTCAAAAAATGACTGTTTTACGAGCGTGCATTGCACAGTTCCTACGCAGGCTCGTAAGTTCGCGAATTTTTAATATTTTCACTCCAGATTTTCAACATTGCCATTTTACCATACCTCCTTATGAGCAGTACAGCTGTCATTTTTCACATCCTGCCGAAAATGTGCTTCCGCCCATGTAGCGCACAATGGCACAGTCAGTGTGAGAAATCAATGTATAGGACACATTAAGAAAATCACAGTGACACTGTTCATTAGCAGAGGTCTTAAAATGGCTATGTTGAAAATTTGCTGAAAAAATTCCTAAAGATGACTATTTTACGAGCGTGCATAGTGCAGTTCCTACGCATGCTCGTAGGTTTGTGAATTTTCAATATTTGCACTCCAGATTTTCAACATTGCCATTTTACCACACCTTCTTATGAGTAGTATAGCTGTCATTTTTCACATCTCACCCAAAACGTGTTTCCACCCATGTAGCGCACAATGGCACAGTCGGTGTGCGAAATCAATGTATGGGACACATTAAGAACATCACAGTGACACTGTTCATGAGCAGAGGTCTTAAAATGGCTATGTTGAAAATTTGGTGGAAAATTCTAAAATGACTGTTTGATGTGTGCCGCAGCGCGTGTTCCTCACGCATTGTGAAGTTTGCGACTTTTCAATATTTGCACTCCAGATTTTCAACATTGCCATTTTACCACACCTCCTCATGAGCAGTACAGCTGTCATTTTTCACATCCTGCCCAAAACACGTTTCCGTCCATGTAGCGCACAATGGCGCAGTCCGTGTGCGAACTCAATGTATGGGACAAATTAAGAAAATCACAGTGACACTGTTCATGAGCAGAGGTCTTAAAATGGCTGTGTTGAAAATTTGGTGACAAAATTCCTAAAAATGACTGTTTTACGAGTGTTCATTGCGAAGTTCCTATGCACGCTCGTAAGTTTGCGAATTTTCAATATTTTCACTCCACATTTTCAACATTGCCATTTTACCACACCTCCTTATGAGCAGTGCAGCTGTCATTTTTTCATATCTTGCCCAAAACGTGTTTCCGCCCATGTAGTGCACAATGGCACAGTCGCTGTGTGAACTCAGTGTATGGGACACATTAAGAAAATCACAGTGTCACTGTTCATGAGCAGAGATCTTAAAATGGCTATGTTGAAAATTTGGTGGACAAAATCCTAAAAGTAACTCTTTTACGAGCATGCGTTGTGCAGTTCCTACGCACGCTCGTAAGTTTGCGAATTTTCAATATTTTCACTCCAGATTTTCAACATTGCCATTTTACCACACCTCCTTATGAGCAGTATAGCTGTCATTTTTCATATCCTGCCCAAAACGTGTTTCCGCCCATGTAGTGCACAATGGCGCAGTCGGTGTGCAAAATCAATGTATGGCACACAGTAAGACAATCACAGTGACAATGTTAATTAGCAGAGGTTTTAAAATGTCAATGTTGACAATTTGGTGAAAAAATTCCTAACAATGACTGTTTTACGAGCGTGCATTGCATAAAGTTCCACGCGACGTCAGAGGTTTGCGAATTTTCAATATTTCCACTCCAGATTTTCAACATTGCCATTTACACTTCATATGAGCAGTACAGCTGTCATTTTTCATCCTGCCCAAAACGTGTTTCCGCCTATGTAGCGCACAATGGGGGTAACAAAAAGGTCATGCTGAAAATTTATTGTGCAAATACCAGCAATCGCACAGGGCATTAGGGTAAAGCACCATACATGCCAAACACCACTGCAAATACCTGCAAGCGAACGTTCGGCATTGACAAATGCTTGTCTTTGTTTTTTTCAAGTCATAGGTACTTTTGCAACAATTAATTCAATAAGTAATGGTTTGAGCAGAAAAATTGTTATACACCACAGAAAAGGCTTATTGGTTAGTTGGCAGTAGTACTGGGAAAATTTAGGAAGGTGCAGTAACTTGTAAAGGGAAGCATGGGAAAACAGTGTCTGAGAACACTGGGGGTGCAGGAGGAGCTCTGATTGGCTAGCAACTTGGCTAGGTAGAGCACATGAAGTCAAAATACACTGTACACCAGATTTTTTTATCATTTCTCAATATCTTTCATGGCTTCCATGGTTTGGGAACTGGTTTTGACACTCCCTATGTTAGTGGCAAGGCTTCTTATGGAATACTGCTGCCAGTTCAGGACCCTTTACTGTTCCTGAAAGAGGACAGGGCAAAACATGGAGACACTGCAGAGGAGATCTGCAAAGATAAGTGGAGGAAATAAGAGAATACAACATGCAATGAAAATCTGAAGATGTTAGGACAGTTTATCCTGAAAAAGAGAAGGCAGAGGGGAGACAATGCACAAAAGAATAACAAAAACAGTGAACGAATGCTGAGTTTCTTCCTTGTGCAATGGGGTGCCCATGAATGGCATGTCAGGTGGTTCATGGTGCCATACCATGACCATTGGGGTAATTCCATCAACCTCACCGAGGGGATCAGCCTGGGGTCCTTAAGTTCATGGGGAATGGGAAACAAATAATAATTACATGGTGTCTTCATGTGGATGAAAGTTTGCCACAGGACACTCTTGGCTTAGTGGCATCTGAGCTGGACACTGACAGTGTGGGTCTAACAAATTTCAGAGAATGGAAACCCTGGCAAAAGTGGGTTAACTTTAAGGTGCTGCATAAATGGGAGCACCTTGCAATGTGGGTTGGTTCAAAATTACTTTACACTTTGGCCAAATGTTTCCTTCTTTGGCTTTACTTTGCAGTAAGGCATCTTTATCTCTGTGTCTGCAACAAAAAGAAACAGACAGTGCATCAACACTTTGCTTAAGTTTCAGCAAGTTACTTTATTTATAGTCCACAGACCTTAAATGCGGTATCAGGAGTTACTTTTGAATTTGTAGAACTTATATGCATGGCATATACACATCTGAATACATTTAAAGTTGTGGGTACCATTCTGTAAACCCACCACTGGCAACAGACTACTGAACTCGAGGAGACCACAGATTACAGAACAAACGAGTGGGCACCACTTTTTGTCTTGTAGTTGAACATTAAACCTCTTAGGCCAAGGGTATCTGTTTCCCATCTCCCAACACTAGGGTAAAACAGGCAAAAGGGATTTCCTGATGACTGGGGCAGCAGCCTTTACTTAGAAATGTGTAGTTAATGGGACTGCACGTTGGATCTAAGTTGTCAAGTGTCAACTAAGCAGATATATTGCAGCACATAGTAAGGGTATACCTTGTAGATGCTCTCGCACAGCCCCTCAAGATCCCTTTTTGCCACAGTGCTACCTGGTAGTTAGGGTTCCCCATGGGCAGTAGCAATCTTGTCTAGGATATCTGAGTCTCACATTTCAGCATTGTTAGTCTTTACTACCAGGGTCTCCCATGAGCACGTCTAATGATAGTGCATGAACAGTACTTTTAAGCAATTGGTGCTGTTACCTCTGGTGCTCTGGGACACTCATCCCACTTCACACTCATGTGTCTTTTTTGCATTTTGTATTTTATGCCCCCTACTCTCCAGTCTGGCTCCCCGGAGGCACTGCAGCACCTTCCTCCAGTGTCCACCTACCATTCTCATCCCTTGGACCCCATAGAGCTGTGGTTTGAGGTAGGGGGTTGTAGCCCTGATCGAACCATATGTTGGGCCTGAGGACTGAGACAGTAGGGCTGGCTTGGATATACAAGGGCATCTTTTCTGGGACTCTAGACCAGGAACATTCTTTTCATTCTCACCTCAGCCTGTGTAGGTGTCAGAACATTCGGGGGACCATTCCATTCCACATGTGCATGCACAGCATGGGTCCCTGGCTAATGTCTGTCCCACACTTCCTTCTCCACTGCACTGCTACTGATGGTCAGCCAGGTGGCAGTAGAGCAGCAAGGACAGCAACTTCATCCTCTGGGATACTCAGTCCTCTTCCTCCCAGTGGCCTCCAAAGAAATAGAAACAGAAGTATAGAATTTGTCAGCAGATAAGGACTGCTTGGCCCACCCAGTCTGCCCATTTTAGCTGCTCATATTGTCACCGCAAACCCTACCTTATCTCTGGCTACCCCTCCCGCTGCTTCCCTACCAACATTCCTTTGTGCCTATCCCATGCATGCTGAAATCCTGCCACTGTTTCACCCCCACCACCTTTTCTGGAAGACTGTTCCAGGCATCCACCACTTTTTCAGTGAAGATTCACTTTCTTCTCTGACAAATAGTCCCTTCCTGTACCGTATTCACCCCATTAGGTGTTTATAGGTCTCTAGCATCTATCACAGTGTGCAAGACCCAGTCATTCTCCTGGGTTGCCAGTGTCTCGAGCAGTAACCATATCACTGCACTTTCAGTTCGTACCACACTCAGGTGTTTTTAACATTTACAAATTTCCCACAATGCTGCTGCACACAAGAATTAAACAATTATGAGAACCAAATCTGACTGTAAGATTTCAGCTCTGAACCCCCCCGGCCACCTGCTCTATATCCTCCCATAGGCAGTTGCTCTGTTACCCTTTATTTTTTTCTAGAACCTTCTTAGACCCCTAGGCAAAGAATAGCATTCTTCACTTAAGCACCCTGTGTCACTCACATATAGAAGACTCCCTCTGAGATGATGATTAACTTCCACATGGGGGTTTGTATCTGGCCAGGTTTTATTTATTAGCTCAGTTTGCAGCCATTTTTAATGGCCTAACTTTATCTCTTTTGACTATGATTTAATGCAGGAGCTCCAGCCGGCTCCTATGTCATCTTATATTTGCAGTCAATTTGCATTATCACCTTTTTATGTTTGCTTGTGTGCATGCAAAGCAAACATCTTGGGATGACTCCAGGAGAGTACGGCTGGTTAGGTGTTTGCTGCAAGCAGCCAATGCAGCTGAGTCTGCAGGAGGTGTCGTGTGTGCATACCCAATATTGACAAGGCTGCTGCAGAGGCTGCTGTTGCTACCTGATAGGTGTAAGCTTCCCTTATATTAAAGGATGAAGTAGCATCTATCACAGTGTGGCTGCATCCTTTCATAGTGCTGCCAGCAGGTAGTGAGGCAGCGTCCCCACTTCCACCCCCCCCCAGGCAGAATGAATCCCCATGCACCACCAGATCAAACAAATATAAACCTGCCCACTGTCAAACATCCCTACCCCCTCCTGAATGAATCCCTGAGCCCCACCGGATCAAGCTCAAACAAACTGACCCACTGTCAAACATTCCACTCTCCTCCTGAATTAACCCACCTATTGTACTGGATCAAACACAAACAAACCCACCCATTGTCAAACATCACACCTCCTCCCAAGTTAATTCCTATGTACCACCAGATGAAACACAAACAAACTTGCCCACTGTCAGACATTCCACTCCTTCCCAAATGAATCTCTATGCCCCACCAGACAAAACACAAACAAACCCATCCCCTGTCATTTATCCCACCCTCTACTGAGTGAGTCTCTGTACCTCAGCAGATCAAAAACAAACAAATCCATCCAATGTTATTTATTCCACTCCCTCACGAATGCATCCCTGTACCCCACTCGATAAAACACAAACAAACCTGCCCACTGTCAAACATCCCAGCCCCTCCCAAATGAATCCCAATGCTGGCATCTTAAAACCACAAACCTGCCCACTTCCAAATATCACACCTCCATCTGAATGAATTCATGTGCCTGCTTTGAGGTACACTACCTGCAAAACTTCTGGGATATAACAAACATTACACTAGATATGTAATCTGCAAAACCACACACACACACACACACACACACACACACACATATCACATGGAGGGGGTGTAATACTCTGCAGAAAAAACTAACTCCTGTCAGCTATCTCCCAGTCCCACTTCAATAGAGGGGATATACAAAACAAAACTGTCACTTATCTGCAATCTCCCAGTCATCTCTGGAGACGTAGTTGATGTACAGAGAAATAGGCAATTTTAAAAGACTTTGGTAACATATTTTCTTTTCCTGTATTTGGGTTAAGAGCATTTCTAGGAGTGGCAACATATTCTCCATTAATGCTGCATAATATTATAACGTATTGTAAACCCGTTCACTCCAGGGCATTTATCTTTAGCCATACGTATTACTGTATCTTTGATTTCCTGTTGAGTTATGGGTACTATAAATTTTTCTGCTACAATCTGAGAATTTTTTTTGTTTTTGATAATTTTGCATAGTGGTAAAGATCGTCCTTGGGGGGTCACATTCTGAAGTATATAAATTAGTGGTAACGTTTTACAAATTCTTCAGCATTTTTTTTTATCCGTCAGAGTATTACCATCTTTGTCATAAATGGATGTTATTTCCGCTTTATGGTCAGCATCTTTTAATCTTTTTCTTAGGTACCTTCCAGCTTCTTCACTTTGAATTTGCCAGATTTTTTTGTTTGCTTTTGATCCAGCTGTTCCTTACATGGTATATTTCAGTTGTATCTAGAAATGTTTAAGATTATGATATTTATCTTTTTAGCTTCATCGCCATTCCTGACTTCAGATTCTAAAGTTTTGAGTTTACAGTCTACTTTCACCAATTTTTCTTTCTTTTCTTCTCTCTTCCATGAAATGTCAGAAATCACAAGCTCTCTTAGCGTAGCTTTTAAAGTGTCTCATGATTCTGTTTTCCTGACTGTTCTGAGTTTTAAGATGAAAAATTTAATAGTATTGCATATTTTTGAATAATATTCTTACTTTGCAATAAGTTATTATTTATTCTGCAGCATTTATATACATTTGATTCATATCTAAAATGAAATTATAAAATGCAGTGTTGTGGTCTCATAATAATAATGGTTCTACAGTATGTTGGCATCAAGTCTCATACAATTCATTGCCAAATCCTTTGACATGAGAACATAATCTGATCTAGACAGCATATTCTGTTGTGCTACAACATAGGTGTATAAATTATCTGCTGAGCATATTTCTCTCCATAAATTCATTAGATAAGTATTTGTTATAAAGCAATTAAATAATCAAGATTTATATTTCTCCCAATTGTTTCATGACCTCTTTATCACTTAAGTGAATCTCCTGAATTAAAACAAATTCAACATTAAGTTCTTTAATAGGGGAACTTATACCATTAATGTTTCAGGTTGCACCTTGAAATACACTAATCATGATCAAAGTGATATAAAAACTGAACAACTGGATATTTATTCCTAACAGCTCTTTGCGACACACTTGGTCTCTCCCAGCCAATTATTGAAGCCACTCATATAAACCTTAAAAAAAACCCTACAAACAGCACCTTACTCAACCTCAACTGTCAACAAACCCCACAACTTTAACCACACAGGGGTTTTCTTTAATGATATAAGCGATCACAGTGCCATCGCTTGTGTGAGAAATTTATCTAAACCCATCTCCTTCTCCACCTATATTTTCAAAAGAAACCACAGTAATTTCAACTATGCTAATTTCCTGTCTGACTTAAGTATCATCAGGTGGCAAGACTTTTACTTTGCACCCTCAGTGGACTTAGCGTACACCATATTTAAATCCCTGTTACTCCAGGTTATTAACTAATATGTCCCATTGGTAAAGATCAGAACCAGGAAAAAGTTGTGTCCATGGTTTAACGATTTTCTCAAACTAGCCTCACATAAGAGAGATGCCGTTTGGAAAAAGGCTAAAAAAAAAACAGACTGCCAACTGAATGGGTGGCTTTTAGAGCCTCTAGGAACCATTGTACAAAATTAATCAGAGCTGAAAAAGCAAGATATTTTTAAACAGCCCTGGACTCCTCCAGTAAAGATCCTAATAAATTTTGGAAGACCCTGAGAGAAATTCAAGGCTACAATCCACCCCCTACCCTCCCTGCAAAGATCTGCACCAGTAATGCTACAACCACTAACAAAAATGAAATCCTAAACCTTCTGAACAACCACTTTGCCATGGCTGCTCTTGCCTTGGACACATCCCCTGCAAATACTTTACGTTCTTCTCTTCTTATCTCAGACACCTCACACACCCCTATTAGGACACCTCCCTATGCAACCTCCTTCAGCTTCAGTCCTGTCACCTTCAAACAGGTGGAAGACCAGTTGTTGGCCCTTGATGTCAACAAGAGTGCTGGGGCAGATCAACTCAACCCCTACTTCTTGAAGATTGGCTACCATGTGCTGACTGCTCCTATAATGCACTTCTTCAACAAATCACTTACTGAAGGGGTCCTCCCCCATGAGTAGAAAGTAGCACACATCATTCCCACTTTTTAAACTGAGTGACCCAAGTGACCTGAACAACTGTAGGTCCTTATCTCTCCTGCCAATCCTCACCAAATTATTGGAAAAAATAGTTAATTCCCAGATCAGAGATTACCTAGAGACTCACAATATGCTGAATTACCTACAATTGTGTTTCAGACCTATGCACTGCACCATAACCGCACTAACCATGGTAGCCAACAATTGGCAGACAGTGCTCGGTGACAAGAACCATATCTGTGCTTTATTCTTAGACCCTAAGTAAAGCATTCAATACAATAGACCATGAACTTCTCCTTTTTATGCTGTAGAACACTGGACTAAATGACACCTCACTCAAGTGTTTCACATCCTACTTAATAGGGAGACAGCAACAGGTTAAAGATCAGTGCAAACTCTCTCAGCTTAAGACCCTTATGAGAGGAGTGCCCCAGGGGTCTATTCTTGGACCCCTACTATTTGCGATCTACATTAATGACATCAACCTTAATATCTCCTTAGCTAATATACATGTATTCGTGGATGATACCATACTCTATATTGCAAAGCCTTCCTTGGAACTAGCCTGTACTAGCCTACAACAAGAATTCTGCTTGTTGCGACATAACTTGCTACACCTCAAACTGTTGCTCTATGTAAAAAAAACTAAAGTCATTTTCCTTTCCCCTCAGGAAAATTCTGCCATCACTCATCCCTCATGATCCAGATCCCAAATCACCACCCTCCTTGAGGGATCACTAGAGTCTGTAGATAAATTCAAATACCTAGGTTTCTGGATCAATAGCAGGCTCTCCTTCTCCTCGCACATCGATGAACTAGCCAAAAAGCTTAGACAAAGATTAAGTATTTTCTATCTTGTCAAGCACGTACTCACCTACAAGGCTAAAACAAGGCTTGTGTAAACGACCTTCCTCCCACTCCTAGATTATGCCGATCTTCTTTACAGTCACTGCTCTGCCACTTCACTATCCAAACTGGACACTTTGTATCACAGAGCTCTTAGGTTCATCACAAACGTGTCTTACAATTCTCGCCATTGTGCCCTCTATTCACAACTCGGCTGGCAATCATTAAAAACTAGGAGACTGAAAAATGCAGTAACATGGACCTACAGAGCTATTACAGGCAAGCTCCCCATGTATGTATCCAAACTTCTAGTTCACACCTTGGGAAGCTACTCCCTTAGAAAATATTCTTGCATCACATTCGATATCCCCAGGGTCAGAACTCAGTATGGTACCACTTCCTTAAGTTATTTCCTCCACGTCCCATGGAACAGCATCCAAAAATCCCTAAAATTATTGCAAATTTTTTCTATGGCTACCATCAAATCCTTACTTTGCCTTCTATTGGAGGAAACTTACAACTGTTTCTGCAAGCTCTAGCAGCTCCGTTTGATCCCTCATTGCCTCCTCCCTCCTTTTATATCCCTAAGTCTAGGCTTAGCCTCATCTTTCTCCTACTAGGTAGGATCTATGTTCTTGTTGCCACCCTCCCTTGCCTCCCTCATCTTCTCCACCCCTTCTTTCACTGCCTCCATGATCTCCACATCTTTCTATATGCTTGATGTTAGCTGACAGTCTCTTCCCTCAGCTGCTGTCCTTTACCTCTCTGGTCACCCACTTGCCCCCTACCTTTGTGAATTGTAAATATTGTATATTATGTATATTATTTAGGTTTACTTCACCCATGCATTGTTGACTATGTATTATTTATTCCTTTGTATCTTATGTGTTTCCGTATTGTATATGTACAGTGCTCATCCATCCAGGACCACCTTGCAAATGAGCTTGCTCTATGGTATTTCTCCTGGTTAAATAAAGATTGATTGATTGATTAACATTGACAATATGTTATGAATCAAGATTATTGAGAACATTTTCAAAATTATCCTTATTAATTCTTACCTTCCACCTAGAACAACACATTCTAATCATCTTAATATTTTGGGGAACATGTGGTACCTATATGAATACCATAACAGAAACATACTCAGATTATGATCTTTTTCTGACTGTTGACTCAATCGCTAAACATTCGAGACAGTCAGCAGAATTAATAAATCTTTCACTAGCCTCTGACATTGGGCTAAGGGTAAATGTCATGAACGGAAACTTCAATTACATTAGGAATTCAAAAGACTGAAGAACTAATAATAAAAAAGAAGACAGATTGTTAAGCAACATTGTAAAAAAACTTGATTTCATATAAGTAAATGGTAAAACTAAGGGAGATCCTGAGAGGCCCCATACATATATATATCAAATGGAGATTCAGTGATTGATTTAGGTTTCAGTAATATAAATGGTTTGGATAAAGTAATGGATTTAGAAGTTTTGGAATGTTCAGAATCCCCACATCTTCCACTCAGAATAAGTCCAACTTATAGTTAAATCCCTGAGATCATAAATTCAAATAAGGAATCTCTTGAAGTTATCAATTAAAAAGAATTCACAATCAACTATAATAAATGAAATAATGTCACAAGGGACTATCCTAGAGTCTCCACTTACAGTATACTTTGGGGCAAACTAATAAATGATCATGTTCATCTCTTATACAGTATGTAAATAAAAACAACAACAGAAAAGAGGATACTTGGTTTAATACAATTTGTAGAAAAGAGAAGACATGATTAACTAAAACAGTGAGGAAAGTTAGACAAAATAAAGCAAGACAGAATTTATAGCTTTTCAGTCAAAAAGGGAAAAGATATAACAATATACTCAAACAAATAAATTAAAACATCAAAAAGATTTATTGATACAATTACGTAAAACAGTAATACAAAAAAACTAAAGAAATCTGTATACTAGTGGCAGAAGGCTATAATGTATATTCACCACCTCTAGAAATTTATATCCAACCTCACCAATAGGAAAAAACATTTTTCTAAAGTATATTTTGATATTCATGAAGTTCATGTATAGATATTATGGAAAAATTGTGATCTGATCTAAACCTTTATTATGTACCAAACCCAATTCATTTCTTGCTTACAGAAATAAGGTATGCAGTAATTCAAATTAAATTCAACAAGGCTTCTTGTCCAGATAGGATAGTCATGGATCTTTAAATATTTTCTTGACTGGTGGACATCGTTGTTACATTATATGCTCAATTTTATGATACAAACTCTGTCTTTCTGTTGACATGGACAGGAAACATTATGCATCCAATTCATAAAAAAGGTCCTTTTAATGACACCCAGATGTATAGGCCTATCAGTCTTATAGACATAACACAAAAAAATTGTTGATAGTTATTCTCAAAGGCCACTATGCATGAACAGGGTGGAGGTATGGGCAAAAGGTGCGTACCCCACCTGTATAGCTGCACACCCATGGATAGTGCACACATGCTGGTATGCATGACTAGTGCCCATCTGTCCATGGCTTCTCCCCCCCAGTGCACAGGGCTCTGCAGAGTTGTGGACCTATGTGAGCATCCAATCAGATGCCTGTCCTGGGTCCGGGAGTAGATTACTTGCACCTGTAGGCATAGGTCCTGGTCATGAATAGCCCCTGTGGGCACCCAAATCCATGCAGCTATGCCCCAGTGACCAGCATTCCCCAGTGACAGACCCCAACCCCCCCAGCACAATGCCCCTCTGACCCGGTGTTCAGCTGACATGCCCCCATAACACAGACATACCCCATACATGTGGTGGGTGCCATGGCACTTGCCTGATCAGCTACCCTGCCTCCCTATCTGCCTCATGGGCTGGGGTGGCATGGAGGATCCAATCCTGGTCCCATCGCAATGGCAGGCAATGTCCATGGGGGCATGCAGTGGGTTACATCAGGGTCTGCCCTGGGGTAACCTGCACCCTACTGTGCCACCCTGTGTGCAACACATCATGGCTTTATGCATGCTGCTTAGTGCAGGCATGCCCCCAGCATGCCCTCCTCCCACCCCTGGTGCATTGCTGTTCATGCAGCTGGGGATTGGGTGCATAACTACTGCACACCTCCTTTGTGAATGCTGCATGCTTCCCCCTCCATGCCATATGATGCCAACATGTCCTGTTTCTGTGGGCGCATTGGCATCCTGCATAGTGCCCAAAAGGCTTGAGTCTTGGGTTAAAGAAACTCTTATACTGGATGAAATTCAAAATGTATTTAGGAAATTTCATTCAACAACCCAGCATTTTATGGTATTGTCACATTTGAAACACACGTATGTTAACATAAAACAAAAGGAAATTACTCTGTTGTTTCAAGGACATGAGAATGGCCATTGATAGTATAAGTCATAAGACTCTGTGGACAATGCTTTATAACATCAGTGTAGGCAAGCTTTTGTTGAACATTGTAATTAGACTACATGAAAATACCTGGTCAAAAGTGTAGTATAATATAGTGAGGCACATCACTAATGCTATCAAGACAAATTTGGGAATAAGACAGGGATGCATTTTAGCTTCCCTGTTATTCTATTTGTATATAAATGATATAATAAACAACTTTATGATGATGATGTTCGCTCTCCTAAAATTTTAAATAGAATTAAACCACAACTAGCATATGCTAATGATGTGGTCTTTATCTTAACCTCTTTACTGGACTTACAGAGAAAACTGAACCAATTTATGTTTTTGTGTGATCACAATTTGTTACGGATTAATTATACTAAAACTCAACTTCTTGTTTTTGGATCCTCAAATTGAGATAAATATGTCATATTTACTAATGGAAGTAGAATAGAAACAGTTGAAAATTATGATTATTTGAGTGTGCATTTTTCAAGAAACATGAAATAGAACTGCCGTACAGAATATGTTAAACAAAGGCTTGTATCTTCCATAAATTGTGTAAAGCATTTTAAGGGAAATTATTGAGCAAAATCAATTAATAGATTTCTAACAATGATTAATGCAAAAATTAAGACGGCAGTACTTTACACATCAGAAGTTTCCCAAATATTGTTTCTTCAGAAATAACAAACTAACTATACAGATATATTCCAAATTTACTGATCTATGTCCTTAAATATATCCGTAGAGCAGAGTTGGGCCAAACACCATTAGATTCAATAACTATGAGAATCATAATTATATTGCTGGATCTTCAGATAATTCATGAAAGTTAACTTCCTAAATTCTGTATAGAGGAACAGGTAGAATATTTGAATAGCAAATTTAATCCTCCCAATATGAATGTCATTAAATTCAATTTGTTTCCCCTAGGCCTAGGTTTAGTCTTAGTTGATATCTACAGGATTCCTAGGAAAGGTTTAATAATTGTTACTAAACAAAGATGCCTTGATGTGGTAGCACAGCAAGATATAGCTTGTATAAAGAACTCCAAGATGCATATCTCTTATAACTACTTAAAATCCTCTGTTGCAAGAGAAAATATTTCATATTACTGAATGATAAACAAGCAAGGAATCTATAATGTTTAGACTTAAAATTTATAGAAGCAGTCTTCTAGTCTTCAAACAGCAAAGGGAGAATGCCCTCTCGACATATTTCAGATGTGAATCTGGAGATGTAGATGACCTTGAACACATTATCTTATATTGTCCATTTTTTTAATCTCAAAGGAGTAAATATCTGTAAGAAATAATGAGTGATATGTATGGGTCTCCTAGGCAGGTTATAACTTCTTTATTCTGTTCTTCTGAAAAAGACCTATTGGAAAAAGTAACAGTATTTCTAATATATGTAAACTTTGAATAGGAAATAAAGGAATCTCTCTTTCAAAGTTAAATCATGAATGTACAAATACAACTTAACCAAACATCTCTACTTTATAGAATTATTAATTGTTCATACTTATAGCTAAATGTTAATTACTATCTGGTCATAGCTTACTGATTTATTGATATGCATTTTTCTGACATATTTCCGCTCATATTATAGAAACTTTTGACTTGTATAGTTGCTGAAATGGAAATTGACTTACCTTGTATATAATCAAAAAGTTTTGATATAATGGGAATGTTAAATATTAGAGAGAAAAAAGGAATACTCTTTTTGAGATGTAATATGTAAGCAATAACCCATGACAGGATGTGCGGTTATTGGGGATTAATCAACACCCTGGGTGTGTTGTGAGGCATAAGGCCACAGGCCGAGTGCCCTCACAGCACCCAGGGTGTTGATTAATCCCCAATAACCTCACACCCTGGAGTGGGTTATTGCGCTTATAACATGGGATGTCAAGATACATTAAAAATAGAACATGATTATCTCATGAAAACACAGGAACTATTTTATGTGTTCTGCTGCCACTACAACACTGCTGAACTGAGCTGAATGTTCCTTGGGATACAGACAGAGAGAGACAAAGAGACAACATTATAGCAGTGCTGAATTGAAGGGTAGCTGCCATACACAGACAGGGAATGATACAGAACAATACATGCTGCATTAGCTGTGTGTTGCTCTGTGTGTGTGTGTGTGTGTGTGTGTGTGTGTGTGTGTGTGTGTGTGTGTGTGTGTGCGTGTGTCTCGCCCTCCCCAAACAAAGTACTGCAAAACTTCTGCTGCTGACAGGAAAACTGAAAAGATACACAGAGGTACACAGACAGTGGAGAGTGCAACACCTTTTACTTAAATATTATATTGCTGTGTATTTGCCCTGTCTGTCACTGTCTGCTTTCTGTCACTAAGTGCTGCAAAACCTATGCTGCCAACAGGAAAACTGGAAAGATACACAGAGATACACAGACAGCGGAGAGTGCAGCACCTTCTACTTAAGTACTCTGTTGCTGTGTATTTGCCCTGTCTGTCACTGTCTTGCTTTCTGTTACTGTGTGTGGTGTGCTCACTCTCACCATCTCTCCATAACCAGGCAGAGCTTGCACATTCACAGCAGCAAACAGGGAAACTGAATAGAGATACATAGATAGCGGAGAATCTAGCAACTTTTACTTAAGCACTCCATTGCTGTCTTGCTTTCTGTCACTGTGTCTGGTGTGCTCGCTATGCAACTAAACATGAACAAGCAGGGCAAGTAAGTACTGCACCCAGGGAATTGTGATCGGGTTTACAGGACGGTCCGCAAGACAAACATTATACGATAGAGACACACAAAGAGCTTTAGAGGACCTCTCAATGAAATGTCATGGTCCCATTCTCTGTGTATCTCTGTCACCTGGCCTGCAAGGGAGCCCTGACACTGCCTGGGGGGGGGGGCGAAGAAATGCTGCAGCACAGATCAGGACGAGACAGAAGGCACAAAGCATTTCGGGCTGTACCCATTTCACTTCACTAGCTATCCACTCTGGCTTCAGTGTCTGGTCTGTGTCCAGAGGTCCACAGGGCAGGTGGGTAAGCAGAGACAAACCTGCCACATTACCTTGCCAATCACCCTGGTGTCTACCGCTCACTTCTACAGACACACAGACAGATGTGCTGCGACAAGAGCACTGCCTCTCTTCTTTTACTGTGCGCTTGGTTCCCCAAGAGCTGAGGAACGGGTGGGTGGGTTGGACTGTGGCGCTCGCTAAGGTGCCACAAGACAAATGGCTGCTTTTCACATTTCTTCTGTAAGGGAGAAAAAAAAGACCCATTATGCCCACTGATTCCCTGTCTGAACTACTCACAGCAATTGTTAGTATATGGTGCATTAATGCATGGTCAGGTGGCAGCACTCCACCCAATCGGCTGACTAATAATGCTACCCCCAAGTTATAAAGGTTATTTTTCCATATGGAGATTGGGATTACAGGTTACAGTACAGTGTTTGTGTTTGTAAGTGACCAGACCTGAACCCTTCAGTGTCCTGTTCACATTCCAGTATGACAGCAGAATTAGCTAAAGCTATTTCCTCTGATACCCCCTTCTTAATAACACAAACTAGGTTGTGTCAGGTCTTTTATGATATTTTATGCATTTTGAGATAATGTGTAGTGAACCGAATGCTATTTTAAATCAATGATGTTGTAGCAATTTACTGTTGTCATTAAATGTACTTTTTACAAACTTTGAAAATACTTTTTTTATTTTTGTTAGTTGTTGTTGACTGCAAAAGGAGGACTAGGCAATTCTGCCTGTTTTCAGCCTCATCCTGGGGAGGGGGGTATACAGATGGAAACCAGCTGACACTGAACCAGATCGAGCCACTGGTGATATTATTGGCTAAAATCAACAATTTTCTCCTAGAATTGTTAACATTGATGTCCACTGAATTCCTTAAAAGTATGCTAAAGGTTAAATGGGGCATGGCTAGTGCCCAAGGAAGATGGCTGCCTAATCTGTAGGCTCTTTCACCCCAGATTTCAATCTTGAGGTCTTCAGCATTGCCCATTCAAAGTGCCCTTCTCCCTCAGTGCATGCTGGTAGAGATCAGTGCCCACTACAGCCTGATACCTTTTTTACCAAATCAAACCTACCAGTGAGTAACGGTGTGCCACTGCAATCTCACCTGCTCTAGTGTGTTCCCCTGCATGGCCCAAGTTTCAGTTTGGCAACGTCCCTCTCCATTGAGCATCTGGAAGCTCTGTTCAGTCAGGTCTTGCAGGAGCTGAAAGAAATAAAAATAGTTACCACACTGAACGCCAAATCAGTGGAAAAGCTGGAAACAAGCATGTCAGCCACGAGACCTATTCTGCACAAATGGAGGGCCTGTGCCATGAGTTACAGGCAGTCATCAGAAAGCAAGACAAGAAGCTCCACAAGATGAGGAAAAACTGGACAATTTAAGAGAACTGGAGCTGGCATAATAATTTATGTTTCATTTGCTTCCTGGGGCAGATCTAACTGCAGCATACAAGTGTTTTCCTCTGCCATGCTCTCCTTGCCATCCTGAAGCTGCCTGGGAATCATCAGATTGAAACTGAGAGGGTGCGTAAGTACCTCATTCCACAGCCCAAGCACAGTGAGTGACCTAGACCCATTCTGGCTTGGTTCCTCTGCTTCCAGGTTAAAGAATACATTCTCAGATGGGCTCAGGTGCTAGCGACCCTGTAGTGACAGAACCACCAGATTGCTTGACAAACAGAAGATGGGCCTACATTAAGGCACGCCAGGCCTTGACTGGACTGGAGTATAGTTCACCCTCAGATACCCCTCTCTCAGATACCCCGTTCTCCTCCATCTCATACATAATGGCATTCCCATGATATTTAACTCCCTACAGACCATGATGAAGTATATCCAAAGAAGTAGGACATAGCTTTAAATCCCTGGTCTCATCCTCAACACCACTTGCCTCACAGCTCAACCTAACCACCCGAGATGGAAGGGGCTACAGTGCAGATGGATATGCAGGATGGCATCACACCGGCCCCGTGAGGAGGACAGCTGGCACCAGGGACCCAAAGTAAAGTGGTGCAACCAAAAACTGACCAATGCCAAGAAGGAACAGTTAGAGCAGCAGCACTGCTACTGAAGCTGCAGTGAAAGTGCCAAGTCGGAGAAAGGCACAGAAGACACATTGAGCCTCCTAGCCTTGAACCGCTATGCCCCACTATGGTCGGATTCTCCACACCAGGATAATCAAATGCAGGAATCGGACAAGGCTCTTCTCTTGTCACCAATGCGATCCCTAACTGTGACCGTTGCCCCAGACTCCCCACAGGATCACCAGTCTCCTGGGCATCCATTGTCACATCAACAATCCCATTACCATCACACGACTCTCAGGGACCGAGAAGCAACCACTGCCCCCACCCTCCCAGCCACCAGCTCTGCACCAGGCCATCCTGCAGCTGGTCTACTATGACTGAACTAATGTTGTACACTTGAAAACATTCACCATGTTTATGTTTCTGTGCACATCTGCAGGAGGAGGAGGTGTGGGGCCACAAGTATGGAAACTCTATTTGGTTACTGGACATATTCCCACATCTACTGTTTTTGAAATTTGCTCCCCCAGTTCAGTATTTTTCTGTATTCACAGATTTATGTTGTGTTCCCCATGGCTCTGGTTTTCCAGATGCCCCCCCCCCCAGCATAAGTACTGTGTACTCCTGAGGTCAGACTTGGCACCACAACCTACCTCGGTGTCACTTTTGTTGGAACAGCCTGCACCCTCCACCTTCTGGGCTTTATTCAGGTAGTTTCCTACTCAATGGAAATCACTATGCAGATGTTCATTCATGGACTGATTTCCTTTTTGCCACAACTTGGGACTGGGTGTGTTTATTTCATGTGTTGCATTATATTGCTTTTGTTGTTACTGATATACAAATTGTCAGAACAGTTCTTCAGATTTCCTGCAGTTATTGTGGGTTATTTGACTGGGTTACCACCGCCTTGCCTCTGAGCTGCTGGGCTTCTGTATCTCATGCTGGTGACTTCTCTAGTGCAGCAGTGACCTTGTGAGCAGTAGACTTTTGGCTGGGCCCCCTAAGGTGAGATCTGCCCTGTTCACCCAAGCAGATGCACTTACTTTTGGCACCATCAGTTTAGCTTGGTGCACCACTCATCCTCCCCCTCACATGCCCTCTGATGTTGCCTTCCCTTTACTCTCATACCCACCTGCTCTCCACACCCCTTGGCAGTAGGATTTAGTGGGTCTGGCTGAGTATTCCTGGA
This sequence comes from Neoceratodus forsteri, assembly GCA_016271365.2. Lineage (NCBI taxonomy): Eukaryota > Metazoa > Chordata > Ceratodontiformes > Ceratodontidae > Neoceratodus > Neoceratodus forsteri. The sequence goes on from CM028138.1 coordinate 86,384,223, forward strand.
CTATTAGACAGTGGATACCTATAGCATAACCTGGATTTGGCCTGATGAATGCACAGTCTGCTCACTGGATTGGAGGAGAATTGTTCCCTGCCAGCATGACTTACAGGGGTCTACAGCTCATTCAGCACCTAGATACCCGTTTTATTCCCTTAAAGCTGCCCAGCCATACTGAGACTGCCATGTATGCCTTTCCACTGTGCTTCTTATGCTCTACCTATTGATTTCTGCTAACCCAAGCTTGAAGTGGGAGTCCAACAATTAAACAGTCTTCAGGGGGGGCGCTGTTGAGCAGCTCAACAGGAGGCAGCAATTTTTGGAAGCTCCGGCTCTGAAGAGTAATTAAAGTTAAAAAAGTCGACTCTACTGCATATCATCCGACCCCTTAATATCCGCTAAGTTTGCGAATCCCCTCTGCAAATGAAATGGGTAAAACAAAAGGAACAGCAGCCACTTCCTCTGACTTTTTCCAGCCATGAGGTCGGAGAGATGGGGAGCCTGCACATGAAGGAGCAGCAGGGGCCTCTAGTGTGGAACAGTTAATGCCACCTTACTGCACCTGGCACATACGGTTTAAAAGTTGGACCGCAAGTTCGACCAACTGACCCTGAGGGTCTCAGATTTGGAAACCCAAACAGACTTAAATAAACAGTCACTGCTTAAGCTAGAGGGCACTTTAAATAAAACCATGGATGTTTCAAAAAAACTGATTGAGGATAATACCTGGATGTGTTAGCATCTGGAGATGTTGGAGAACCAGATACAGGAGAGGAACATCAGAATCCTGGTTCTTCAGGAATTGGCTGAAGGGGAAGAGCCTCTTGACTTTGTTCATACCTTTTTGCCAGCAATACTTGGATTCAGCGAGGAGGAGGGGTTGTTATCCCTGGAGAGGCCTATAGACTTGCTCCTTGCAGGGTTCAGAGTGGAAAACTAAACCTCAAGCACTGATTGTGGTCTGCCTAGGTGTCTGTGACAGGGACCAAATTTTGGCTGCAGCATGCAGACGAAGGAACTTCATATACAGGGACTCAGATATTTCCATCTGTCCGGACTTATCTTTCAGCACCAGACAGCGACACAAGTTGTTCAGTGGAGTCTGGACCCATTTGAGAAATTTGAAGGTGCAGCACCAACTCCTGTATCCGGCCAGGCTGTGGGTCTCATGGAGTGGTAAGGTATACCAGTTTAATGACCTGAACGGCACTGAAAAGCTTTTGACCATCACCGAACAGAAGGGATCTAAGGGACATAAGGAGGACCTAGAAGGCGATAGACTGTTCTCTGTATCATTCTGTTCCTACAGTACTGATATAATGCTCCTAATGTTAAAATAGGAGTTAGGTTGTGTTGGTGTAAATTATAAGGACGTTGGCCTTGCAGATAATGGGGTATTTCTTCTGATGTTGGCCTGGCCCACGAGTAGGGATGCATGTATAATGGAACTTTTATAGGATTGTAACATCAGGATTTGCAACCTCTCTCATGTTCTGGGGCCTAACATTTGAATTCTGTTTACCTGGCATCTTCTATAAAACTAGTATATGTTCCTCCTAGATTTATGTTTGTTCTAAGTACAGCAATGTTTGCTTCTGAAGGAGTCTTTGGGATATATACAGTATGTAGACCTGGAGTAGAAAAATAAGTAACTGAGTCGTATTAAAGAAGACTTGTGGTATGATGTTTATTAGATCGAATATATCTTTTACATTTATACCCGACAGGAGGAGTTGTGAGCTGGCCCTCACACTGGTTGGTTCCTGCTGAGGGACCGCTTGGTGTTTCTCTCCCTCTGGGGTTTTCCCTGAGCTGTAGACTTAAGGATTTGCTTTAGAAATTATTATGGCTAATCATTGTGGCTAATTCCCCCATTTGAGAGGCTTTAATAGAGGTGAGTCATGTAAACTGTATGTTTACTGTTTCTGTACATTATCTGTATGACTCACTTGTGGTTGTATGCTTTCTGTAAGAAATGTCTTGCTAAAGCTTAATAAAAATATTATGCAAAAAAAAAAAAAAAAGAATGTTCAGGTTGTGAGGGCATCAGCCGAGGAGTCTCCCTTACTGATCTACATATGTTGCCCTGGTCTACTCTCATATTTTTCTCCTAGCAGCCAGAACTAATGAAGATACAGTCTGCTTCTGGCCTGAGCACACCAGAACAGTGCTCAGTAGATCCCACCTATGGTGCAGCTTCTGCCAGCTTGCTCTACAAATTCTCGCTCCCCTCTTTGTGTTTTATCCATATCCTCAAATTCACCTCCCTGGGGCCTTAACTGCAGTCTCTCAGCCCAGCGCTCACATACACTTGGCCACAACATATACATATACTCCTTGCCGCCTTACCTATATAGTTATGGGTAGCCCCCCCCAGGTGCACTGGACATATTCTAAGCAGCTGAGACATGATACCCCTGCCCCGTATGTTGGCAGGGCATCTCAGTGACCCTTTTCAGGGGGATGTTACACGTTTTGCTTCTCCCACCTGAATGGTACAATTGAAGTTTTCGGGTGAAGGACCACTTGTTTGTCCATATACAATTGAACCACAGTTCCTTTGCATTTCTATTTACTAGATTTAGTTGCCATCCTCAAGGGCTACCAGGTGAGCCTGGGATACCACTAGCATCTGGCTCTAGGTATTCAATGCCTTATGAAGATAATTGTATATCTAAGATTTTCTTGTTCTTTGCACTAGTATAGCTCTGTTTTAGAGATTCTCATATTTTTTTCCTTAATGGTGTCTCACTCCTTTACACTGGTACCCTTCCAAATGGGTTCAGCATCCTACTATCCTGGAGGTTGAGATAAAATTCCCCATGGTAGTCCCCCTAGTAAGCATTGCTTCTTCTATAGTTTTATTTATTGAGATCCTGGATTCACACCTTTTGAGCAGAAAGCTCTTTGCTATGACACAAACAATAATACAGATATGTTCCACAGATACAGATACAGCAAGAAACAATTGAAAACTGTCTCCAGGCAAAAATTCTAACAACAGTTACACAATCTAAGCACATACAGGGTGCAGAGTCAAAACAAAGGCTAACGTTTCACTAGGTAATAGTAACATAACATGAGGACTCTTGTATAAAAATGGAGAATTGTACAACTAACAACATAGGCAGATAATTGGATTGTGCCTGATTCAAAGAAAGAGGGAAGGTTTCGTACCAGTAGAGAGGGACAGAGGAGGGAGGAGGAAAGTGCAGGGAGAGAGAAGCAAGCAGAGTTGGAGGGTAGGATGGGGATAGATAGGAGGGAAAGGGAAGAATAGCTATGTAGTCAAAGTGAAATAAAGGGGATGAGGGTGGCAGGAAAGGAGGGATGGAGAAAGAGTAGGGAGGAAGAGGTGGTGTAGGTAGTGGGGTGATGATGAAGATGAATTAAGGTGGTAGGGAGGAAAGAAGTATGGAATGATGGAGGGGCAAAAAAGGGAAGAGGAGGTGGAGGGAGGTAGGAGGGAAAATAAATAATTTAGCAAGGGGTAGAAAGCCCATGAAAGTGTTAACTTGACCAGGGGATCAAGAAATGGACATGAAGCATAACATTTTACTAATAAATAGAGATCACAGAGATTGCAAATGGCAGGAGCAAGGTAAAGGCAAATTAGCGGTAGCAGTCTCAGATTGCCAGTGAGATTAGATGCTGATGGAGTTTTTTCTTAAAGGAGCCCTGCAAAGTAACATTGGTTACATAGAAACATAGAACCATAGAATTTGATGGCAGATAAGGACCGTTTGGCCCACCCAGTCTGCCCATTTCCCTACCTAATGGATAAGCTGCAGATCCTAGTTAACGGCAGCCTACTTCCGTCCTACCCCACCCCTAGAATTGCCTTATGACTGTCCCATGCATGCTTGAATTCCACCACTGTTTTGACTCCACAACCTCCTCCGGAAGGCCGTTCCATGCATCCACAACCCTCTCTGTGAAAAAATACTTCCTTAAATTACCTCTGAGCCACCCCCCATCTTCAAATTGTGCCCCCTGATTCTTGCACACCTCTTTTTTGGAAAGATGCTACCCTCTTGGACTTTGTTGATTCCTTGAGGTACTTAAGAAGTTTCTATCATGTCCCCCTCTCCCTCCTTTCCTCGAGGCTATACATATAAGCTCCTTAAGTCTCTCTTCATATGTCTTCCAGTGCAGACCCTGCACCATTTAGTTAAGTCCTCTGAACAGCTTCCATCCTGTCTATGCTCTGCGGAGACTGAGTCTCCAGAAAGACATGGAGACAGGATGAAAAGCAACTCAGGAGGGCAACAAAAATAGTGGGGTCTGCCTCAAGGTATGAGAGAAGAAGACAGGAAACAGCTATGTAACCTCGAGGAGGAGAAGGTTGTAGAAAACTCAGCTCACCTCAAAATCAACAAATCCAAGAGTGTACCATTATGGAGCTCTGTATGTGAATGCATTGTCAAAAGGCGATGTGGCACCATGGGATTCTGAAAGCCTGTTTGCCAGAGCTTCTGGTACTGCTTGGGTTACGTGCAGGGGAAAGAAGGGCCATTATGCCAGGGGGTAGCAGTCCCAAGGTGATCTTTTTTGCAAGCAGGCATGATTGGTATTTGAGCCTACTGTCAAATTGTAACCAGCTAACCTGGGCATAAAGATCGCAGATGTGTGTCAAGCGTGCAGCACCAGTAAGAAGGTGGCATGCTTTATTTAAGGCCCTTTTGATATGCCAGAAGGCATTGTCTGTAGCCGCACCATAAATGACAATGCCATAGTCTGCAGAGAGACCACAGAACTGTGGATGGCCGTGTTCACTGCTTCTGGAGTGAGATTATGTTTGTTCCTGTATAGAACTCCTAAATGTTGGTAAATAGCTTTGGCTATTCGGTCAATGTACTGGGTGAAAGACAGGGTAGAGTCAATAGTTATACTCAGCTACTTGAAATGGTGAACCAGTTCAAGAGAGGAGCCAGTGTCATTAATGGTGGTAAACAGGAAGGTTTTGTATCTGCTTTGGGAGATCAAAAACAGTATTGTCTTAGTCTTGTTATAATTAAGGATGAGCTTATTATTGCGAACCTACTTCTCTGCAGATGTAAAGGATTGCTGAAGTTGGTCCTAGAGAAGGTGAGGGTCCATATTGCTGGTAAAAAGTACAGCGTCATCAGCGTATAGAAGTATGTGGTCGCAGCAAGCTCCTGGTAGTGAACTGAGGAAGATTTTATTTTTATTTTATTTTGATGAAATCTAGGATTACAAATACCTTTGAGCAGGAACTGCTCGTTTACAAAGTTTCCACGTCCAAGGAATGGGGGTATACATAGTTACACAATAAAAAGAAGCAAGAGACTGAGGCTTAGGAAATTCCAGTAATTCAAAATGTGCCAAATGTTAGGTAGCATGACATACCAGCCAGCTAAAAAGCAATGCACCCAAGATAGATCCCTGTTGGACTCCAGAGCATACAGGCCTACTATCGGACAGGGCGTTACCAATTTTTACCTGCAACATTCAGCTGCTTAAGTAGCTGAAGAACCAGCTTGTAGCATCAGAGGAAAGGCCAATGGAGGAGAGCTGTCTGATGAGATCATGGTTGACAGTGTCAAAGGCCTTGGTAAGGTCTATGAAAGTTACCCCCACCAAGAGCCCTTGTTCCAGAGAGTTATTGATAAAGCCTGTAAACTCCGGGAGTGCAGTAATGGTACTATGCCCATGCCTGAACCCATGCTGTTGGGGACATTGGAGTTGGTAGTTATCCAGATACTCTATGAGTTGGGCAGCCACAATGCACTCCAGGGCCGTAGAGATTGGGGGAAGAATAGAGATCGGGCGGTAATTTCCCCACAGTGCTCAGTCGCCACTCTTGTGCACCAGGGTGATGACTGCTGATTTCCAAAGATATGGAAATTGTGACTGAGAGAGAGTGACAGATTAATTATTTTGGTAAGAGGTGTGAAGATTTCCTCAAGGTAAGGGCAACAAACTTTAAGTCCAAGGAGTCCCCACTGAATCTAGCTTGCCCCAGTACCTTCTTAAGATAACATCTGGCTTCATTTATATACACTGCTTTGAAGTAAAATGGTGGGTGGTCTCAGGGTGGGTTCTGGACTGTAATGTTCATACTTGAGGGGGTAACCACAATGTAGTTGGGGGGAAGAGCATTGCTAAGGTCTGTAAATGCTTTGTTAAGAGCGTTTGCGATGGCTTTTGGGTCCACTGTACAGGAGCCACCAATGTTCAGCATGTTCTGGGTAGTGTTGGGGTCTTTACCAGTGATGTCTTGGATGTTCTTCCAGAACATCCTGCTATTGTTCCAGGAGATGGAAAGGGCTTCTTTGAAATGCTGGCTTTTAGCAGAATTGATAGCATGTGTACACTCATTTCTTGCTGCTTTGTACCTCTGTAGGTTAGCTTGTGTTGCCAGGGCTCAAGAGATGTGCCAGAGATGATCCTTGTGTTTTACTAGATCAAGAAGAGCAGGGGTGATCCAGGGATTATGGGTTCCATTGATTTTCGTAGTTTTGAAGGGGGCAAGCTTATCACAGGTTGCATTAGAGGTCAACGAAGAGTTCCAATGCAGTATTGATGTTGTTGGCTGTATATACATTAGACCAATCTGTGATCCTCAGGTCAGCTTTCAGTAGCTTGAGGTGTCCCAGAATGAGGACCTGGCTAGTGACAGTTCTGGCAGGGGCTTGTGATAGTTATTGGACCAGTAAAACTTGACAGGGGAGTGATCATTAATACAGCTGGGCATGACAGAGCTGCCCTTGATATTATCTGGCTGGTTAGATAGCACACAGTCCTGTAAAGTATTAGTCCCAGTTTTGTAGTTCCTCCTGGTTGGGACATCTACAAGCTGGGAAAGGTGGATAGCAGATAATGCATCCGTGGCATCAGTGGTGTTAGGGGAGAGCCAATTTATATTAAAATCTCCAGGCATTAGAAATTCTGATTGAAGGCTCATCCCTCTTAAGGCATTTATGAAGGACACAAAGCCAGATTTAGTGTGCCTTAGAGGGATGTAAACAGAAAGCACTGTGAGTGTTTTGTTGTGTGCACTGAGAAGCAACTTACTGGCCAGCATTTGAATTAACTCACCACAGCCAGGGGTGGGGATCCCCAGGCCCTGCAAAGTGTCCTTTACGTAGATCACACATCCATCACCATGCTGAGAAAGGCGATCACACCTAAATACTGTGTAGCCACTAAGTAGGATTGCTACATCAGGGACATTTGGAGTGAGCCAGGTTTCTACTACCGAGAGTACATCTGGATTATGCTTGGCAGTCCATACTTGTAGCCTGTCAAGTTTTGGAAGAAGGCTGCAAATGTTTAGTGATGCCACTGTTAGACCACCAATATTTCTTGGTGAGTGGTTTGAGCAGTGGGGAGGTCCAGGATTAGGATGTATATTGCCCATGTGCAATAAGAGCAGCACTGTTAGTCTTTTCAAGTATTCCTTAAATAGTTTTTGGAGTGGGCGTGTAACCTGCGGTAAACGTGGCGTTGCATGGAGGTTCCCTGCTTAAAGTAGATTTGATAGAAGATTGCCAAGTTGTCATGCCAATGGGGATGACAGAGCCGAGACCAATCGGCATAGAGTGAGCCCCCATGTAGCTTATGTGCGGAGGATGCCAGATTTAGGGAGGAGGTTAGGGTACTATAGGTATCAGTCATGGCACTGGTTGCTCCCGAGGGGGCAGGTAGATACATGCCTGCAATTAGGAGTCCTGAGAGTGTGTACAGGGCCAATATGGCAGTTTCACATGGTATGAGAGTAGCTGGGTAAAACATATTTGAATGGCGTAACAGGGAAGGAGAGGAGGATAGGATGGCAGTTTCTTTGCGGTAGCTTCCCTGCTAACTTGAGCCCTTAGAGACAAAGTACATGTAAAGCTGATTTAAATGAAAATGCTGATGGTAAATTACATCCAGAGGAAATGATGAACTGTTGAGATCCAGCGTCATGTAATGTGTTAAAATCCCTGAAAGGTAATAAACTGTGACCTGGGCATATGCAAGATGTGAAATCCTTTTGTTTGTATGTTTCCTTTGTTCTTCACAGTCCTCAGAGACATGTACAGTTCCTTTAGGAGCATGTCAGACAAAAATGTTGAACCAGTCGCAGGACCCAGCATTTACCAAGTTTGTCAGACTTATTTGCCAGACTTATTTTTCCTTGGGATGGCTTCCAGAAAGTTAATTTAAAATGAAAAAGCTGGTGATACCTGAAAGAAATTATGAGCTGTTGAGGTCCAGCGTCACAGAATGTGTTAAAATTCCTGAAAGGTGATAAACTGTGTCCTGGGCACATGCAAGATGTGAAATCCTTTTGTCTGTATGTTTCCTTTGTTCTTCAAAGTCCACAAATACAGCTCCTTTAGGAGTAGTTCAGACAAAAATATTGATTCAATTGCAGGAACCAGTATCACCAAGTTTGTCAGACTAGTTGCAAGACTTATTTTTCCTTAGCATGGCTTCCAAAAAGTTGATTTAAGATGAAAAAGCTGATACCTGGTGGTGAAGTGTTTGCAGAAATTCAGTCCAGGAGACTTTCACAGATGTTGTGTGCAAGAATGGTGTATGTACTCCAAGCAGAAAAACATGTAAATCCACAAAAACTAACCTACAGACACAGACAAGCACAAACAGCCACTCACACAGCCCCAGGAGGGCATATAGGTTGCCCACTGCTAGAGGGCAACGTATATAATACACAGTGGGGCCCCCTCCTTTACAAGTGATGCATTACCTGCTTGCTACTCTCACGGCACACACCATTTTGTAGTTTTCTCTTACCACCCTCCCATGACATCCGATATATGTTTTCACAGTTGAAACATTCAGGGATTGTATATCCCAGTCAAACTCAAGCAGGTACTGATTACCTTGCATGATATACACACCCAACTGGCCCTACTCCGAGAGACTAAGCTTCCTAGACTAAGGGCTTAGAAATTATGTAAGGAGTTGGTAGGACTAGAAATCCACAGTGCTGTGGTGGGCAAAAAAGGAGGTGTTTCTATCCTGGTCCACAAGTCTCTCCACTGGAAGTTGCTCAAGAAGTCAGTTGACATAGAGTGAAGATGGGTCCATGCCCTATTTGATAACCCCCACAGCCCTCTAGCAGTGGGTAAACTATATGCCCTGAATGAGGGCTCTCTGGTGTTTCTGCCACGGCATGGCTGACAGGGTGGTGCAGTTCAATGAGTCCCACGCACCCCTCATCATTGGTGTGACTTTATTCTCACCATTGACCCCTTGCTGGACAGGAGCCAAGGCAAACAAGTCCTACTGGCCCAGGCCTTCTCACTATGGCTTGAGGACCAAGCCCTCTCCAACATATGGTAAGTCCACAATTTCCAGGTGAGGGATTATACCTACAACTCTGCAGTCCATGGTTCCTATAGCCACCTTAACATGTGGCTTACCTCTCAGCAGGCCGTACCTTTGGTAGTATTGGTCAATATCAACACCCTCATGATCTCTGACCATGCCTCAGTCCAGCTGGACCTCCTGATAGGGCAGTTCACCCGCTGCTCTCCCAGCTGGTGCCTGGACCCCCATTTGATGTATGACCTTCAGTTTCATCCCTGGTTCAAGGGGAAGGTCGACAAATACTTCCACACTAATGGTACAGGAACCACCTCAGTGGCTACCCTGTGGGAGGCATTCAAAGCCACGATTCTTGGTCCAATTATAGAATATGTATCACACAGGCACAAAGCAAGGGAAAGCCAACTTGCTGACCTGAGGCCCAGCTTAAACTGAAGGAACCTGACTTCAAAATGGATCCTAAAGCAGGAGCTCATTCCCAAACCCACAAAGACATCCTGAAACTGTGCATGGACATTAATCTTCTCACAGCCCCTAAGACCAAATGGACAATAATACTGCTTCACCATTGGTACTCAGTGGGTGGTGAGAAGTGCAAAAAACTATCTCACCTACTGACTCAAGAAGCAGCATGTAGAACACCACATAACCTCCCTGTGCAAGGCCCAGGATGAGCTGCACTCCAGATCCCCGGGGATTAACTTTGCAATGAAGGACTTTTCTGCCCATGATCATGCTATTGTTTTAGTTTATTATTGTTTTCTGGGGTTTTTAGGAATTTTTATTTCTGCAGCTTTATTTGGGAGTTAAGAAGCTGGAGTTTGGTGTGTTTTCCCCACTGGTTACTGTAATTAATTGGTGGAATGTGCCTGCTCCCCCCCCCCCATCCTGTGCTATTCGGCCTCCGCCCTCCACACGCTCTGTCTGTTCTCTTCCCCCCTGCCCATTTATATCTATCAGTGCTGTCAAGCACTGGGGATTGCTCACAGTAGGGGGAGCGGGAGGTGGGCGGGGGGTCACTGGACAGCAGAGACCGAAAAAGTGGCACTCTCCCATCGGGGTGGTTAGGACCAGAAGACGCCCTGGGGTAAAATGGTGCCTGGAATGCGGTGATTCTGTTCTGGTCCCCATGCCCAAGGGTACTTCTTCTTTGGGAGGGCAAGTAGCTGGGATGACTTGCCAACATCGTCCAACTGGGGCACTGTTATGCAACGTCAGGTCTGTTTGCAACAAGACTGCTCTTATTGCAGATTTTGTTGGTACAGCAGATCTGGTTTGCATTACCGAGACCTGGTTAGATGGGAATGCTGCTCCTATTTTGGAGGCAGCTATCCCTTCCAGGTACTCGGCTTTACATCGCCCAAGATTGGACCGGGGGTGTTGCAGTCTGTTTCAAGACCAAATTGGGCCTAACTGGTGTACCAGTTGAGGAGTCCATCTCATTTGAGTGCACAGTGGTAACTGGTGTGGAGTGCAGGATCTCTCTCATTTACCGTCCACCAGGTGATGAGAAGCTATTCCTGCAGGAAGTAGCAGACTTCACCATCGACATGGCATTGGAGTCACCCAGACTGATAGTTCTGGGTGACTTCAATGCCTGGGTCGACGACGAATCATCGCTTTTTGGACAACACTTCCTCCAGGTGATGACATCTCTGGGCTTCACACAGGTTGTTTCCTCAGTTACTCACAAAGGTGGTCACTCTCTTGATTTGGTCTTCCTCCTGGGGATTGAGGCCTCCAACTTGGTGGTGGAACCTGTTGGTTGGTCTGATCACTACACCATTGGGTTCAATTTTTCAGCCCCCCTGGGTAGGTCGGCCTCTGTGGAGATGGTCAGTTACTGCCCTTTGTGGGATGTGGTCTCTGAAGACCTGATGGCAGTGATTGACCTCTCATTGATTGGCACGTTTAGCACAGATCCTGAGCTTTTAGTCTCAGCCTATAATAGGTCTATTTCTTTAGCTCTTGATCTGATTGCTCCTGTTCATGTTCACCCCCTTCCACTACACCCCGGGACCCCATGGTTTGATGGGGCTCTGAGGGAACTGCGGAGGCAGGGGCATACGTTAGAGCGTCACTGGCGGAGGACTGCCTTGGATGCCGACCACTTACTTTGCTAGAGCATTATAAACTCTATCAAACAGAAATTTCCCGTAAGAAGGCAGAATTCCTGTCCAGGGAAATTGCTGTCATATGGAATCAAGCGGCTCAGCTCTTCCAAACTGTTGACAGGCTGTGCAATCCAGCCTGTCAGCAGTTCTGTCAAGCCTTTTCACAAAGTGAGTGTAATGAGATTGCTTGTTTCTTTTCGAATAAGGTGGCCGACATCAGGCAGGAGTGCCGTCAGCTTCACTCTATGGGGGACGCTGTTGTTCAGCGCTTTGTCACAGAGCCTGGAGTTTCCTGGAGTACCTTTGATCTGCCAGAGTTCATTGACATTATGAGGCTTGTCCAGGGCTTATGTCCCACTTGCTGTAGTTTAGATCCAGGCCCTACTTCCCAGATTCTGAGTTGTAGTGATATCATCGGCCCGGTGTTAGCTTGGATTGTCTGGTGCTCTTTGGATTCAGGTGAGTTTCCCAGCTCCCTGAAGGGGCGGTGGTGACAACCCTCCTGAAGAAAGCTTCTTTAGACCCGGAGAACCTAGCAAACTACAGGCCTGTCTCTGACCTTCCTTTTGTGGGAAAGGTTATTGAGAAAGTTGTGGCAGCTCAACTGGAAGACGATTTAACCATCTATAATTTATACGAACCTCTCCAATCGGGTTTTCGTAAGAGGCATAGTACTGAGACTGCTCTGGTTTGGGTGCTCAATGATCTCCTGATGGCGAGAGATTGGAGAAACCATTCCATCTTGGTTCTCCTTGATTTGTCATCAGCTTTTGACACTGTAGATCATTGGGTTTTGCTCGAGCGTTTGAGGTTCATCTGTGGGCTGTCTGGGACAGTCTTCCGATGGTTTACATCCTTCCTCACCTGTAGATCTCAGAGAGTCGTCTCGGGAATATTTTCTTCCGATCTTTCTTTCTGCCTTGCAGGGTACCTCAGGGCTCAGTGTTGTCACCCATGTTATTTGCAGTGTATATACTGCCCCTCAGAGACATTGTAAGATGGTATGGACTGAGGTTTCACTGCTATACTGATGATACCCAGCTCTACCTGTCTTTTGCCCCTGATCAGGTTAGTGCTATCTCAGTATTGAACAGCTGCCTTGTAGAAATCCAAGATTGGATGAGTTCCAGTGGTTTAAGGTTGAACCCAGGAAAGACTGAGGTTTTGTTGTTGACCCAGATCGTAGGACAGAGGGGCTGAGGACTGATCTCCCCTCTGGTTTAGTCCTGGGGGGCTCAGATTCTTACCTCTGAGCGGGTGCATGACCTGGGAGTGGTGCTTGATGATGGTCTGACCCTTCGACATTAGGTGTCGGCAGTTGTCAAGCTGGTCTTTTACCATCTTAGGAACATTGCCAGGATCAAGCACTTTGCTCTGTCCAGTGATCTGCCTGTTTTGGTCCACGCGTTTGTGACATCGCACCTCGACTACTGCAGCTCCCTTTATCTAGGGCTTCCTGGGGTTGATATCTGCCACTTGCAGCTAGTGCAGAATGCTGTGGCATGTTTATTGACTGGGGTATCAAGGAGAACACATATTACCCCAGTGCTGCGCAATCTGCACTGGCTACCTGTTCAGTAGTGGATCACCTTTAAGGTAGGTTTATTAACTTACAAAGCCCTACACGGACAGGGTCCTGACTACTTGAAAGAGCTCCTGGTTCCTGACACCCCATTGCGACAGCTCCGCTTGGCTGACGAGGGGTTGCTGGAAATTCCGAGGGTCTGTTTAAAGTCATCTGGTGCATGTGCCTTTGGGTTTGTTGCCCCTACCTTCTGGAATTCTCTGCCCCATCAGCTATGTGAGTGCAGGACAGTGGGGTGTTTTAAGCAGGCACTGAAGACCTTTTTGTGGGGTAAAGCGTTCCCTGAACTTCTGTAATTTTATCTGTTTTTATCATTTTGTTTTAGGTGATTGTGCAGCGCCTTGATTTATGAAAGGGGCTATATTAAATAAATGTATTATTATTATTATCTCTACTAGTATATGCAATCCTCAGCCACTCCATGCAGTAAAGACTTTCCTCTCCAGATTCCACCTGCCTTATCTTACACCAGAATAGGTGGGCTCGCTAGAACTCCCCCTCTCAATAGTGGAAATAGAGAAGGCACTGGAAGGCCTCAACCCCCAGAAGGCCCCAAGTGAAGACAGATTCACGGCCAAATAGTCTCTCTAGTCATCTGTCCAGTGCTCCAAAGGCTCTACCAAGAAGTCAGTTCTGTCAGTTCATGCTCCCCACAATGGCCACTGCTACCATAACTGTCCTACCCAAAAAGGGGAAGGACCCAATCCAACCTGCCAGGTATCACCTGATCTCACTGATTTTAGTATAAAGCAAGATCTATACCAAGATGTTGGTTAGCAGGCTCGATCAACTCTTACCTTTCCTGGTGCACCCTTCACAAGTAGGATTTGTGTGCAGATGATTGAGATTCTACCATCTATGGACCCTGCTTAACCTGTTCACCACTGCATGGCAGGCCTCCTCTTCACAGGCAGCCATAGTCATTGACTTTGAGAAGACTTTTGATTCTGTGGAGTGGGGTTACCTGTAGGAGACTCTAGCCCATATGTGGTTTGAGAAGCACTGCTTGGCATATACCCACATTATGTACACTGCCCCTCGGGCGCAGGTCTACACTATTGACACCCTAACATCTACCTTCAGCCTTGCAGGGGGCACCAGACAGGGCTCCCCCTTTCCCTGCTTCTTTTCATGTTGCCCATGGAGCCCCTTGTGGTGGCCATACTCCAGCACTCTGACAGTGTGAGTCACCGTAGGAGGGGACCAGTATAAAACACTGCTATAAGCAGATGATTTAATAGTCATACTGGGCAATGTTCATGATAGTATCCACCCCTAACGCACCTGCTGAACAAATTCTCCATAATCTCTGGTCTCCAAATAAATCAAGGGAAAACAGAGGTCATAATCCTTAACAAGAACTGCCTACCATATGCATTCCAAATTTTGGCATTGTGTTGGGCTCTAGCCTACATATTTCATATCTTGGCCTTAAGATTACACCCCATGTGAGCAAAATTTGTGAGATCAATTTTACCTTTCTGCAGAATGAGCTTAAAATAGTTGGACTACTGGAGGACACTTCAACTGTCCATGGTGGGCAAAATAGAAGCACTAAAAATGATCACCACACCAAAAGTCTTTTGAACATTCCCACCAGCTGGTTTGATCAGATGGACAAACTTATGGGGGATTTATATGGGAAGGCAACTGTGCTACAGCTGCTAGAAACTTCGGACCCACTGGCACGGAGGAGGGTAGGGTCTGCCTTGGTTTAGACGGTACTACTGGACTTTCCATGCTGTGCAAACCTGCCATTGGTTTTTGGGCCCTGCTCAATCCCCACTGGTTGAGTATTGAAATGCAGAGCCTGAAAGGGCAACAAGCTGGAATAACTACCCTCTCAGACTTACTTATCTCCTGTCTTAATACATCAGAATCCTTCAAGGGAGTACTTCCAGAGAATTGGAAGTCAGGGTTTAAGTAAAGGGGGTCTGGGAGAGTGGGGGATAGAGGGATAATACAGGGGAAGTCTGCCACTGGTCTGAGAGGTATAGTTAAAACAGATGTTCTGTACTGGTTCCTTCCTGGTGGAACATATTTCACCTTGCTAGGTTTTAGTCTCAGTCATGATGGATGTTAATTATTATTCTTGGAATATAAAAGGAGCTCAGACCCCAGCCAAGAGAACCAAAGTATTACTTCATCTGAAAAGTTTGCAAATAGGCATAGCTTTTCTGCAAGAGACATACTTATTGCCCAATCAAACAAATTATTTACGGAGAAATTGGGTGGGCCAGGTATTTGGTTCTGGAATTGATTCTCCTAAAAGGGGGACAGCTATTCTAATATCTAAGAGAGTCCCATTCCATATCATTCACCAAATTGCTGATCCTGGAGGCCGATATGTGATTCTTTGGGCCGTATTAGGTCACTCAGAATTAATATTAGGATCCATAAACAGTCCCAATGTCGATGACCCGGAATTTTATGCTGGACTTATGACCACCCTTGCCCCTTGGGCTACAATTCCAGCACTGTTGGGGGGAGACTGGAATCTGGTCTTGTCCAATCAGCTAGATAGAATGACCCAGACAAAGCTTAAACCAACCCCAGGGCAAAAAGAACTTCACAAGCTAATGCGTTCCATGGGCCTAATAGATCCCTGGAGGCTATTACACCCGGACAGTAAAGAGTTTTCATTCCACTCCCTTCCTCACCACTCCTTCTCCCGACTAGATTACTTTCTTATGTCAACAGACGTCATACCAGGTGCCTCTATGGCATACTACTCCTCCAAAGTAATTTCTGACCATCATATCGCCCATATACTTGTTGATATTTCACCTAACTTACAAAGGGACAAAATCTGGAAACTAAACAGTCAACTTTTGAAATCTGAGGATCAAATTCAACTCCTTCAGGCTTTCATATCTAATTTTATGGATATTAATGCCCCTACAATGCCTAAAAAAGATTTCTCGTGGGGTTCACTGAAATGTGCATTGGGGGGTGAATTTATTCACCTGGCATCAAAACGAAAAAAGCAGAGAGCGGCAGCTCTAACCACAATTCTGGCCCAAACAGAGGAACAAGAGGATCTCCTTTCACCATCTGCCCCAATAGAAGGCTGGGTAAAAGTAGAGTCTCTTCGTGCACAGTATAATCAATTGCTAGCTGAAAAGGCCGAATTTTTCATGCTTCGGTTCAGAATATCTTATTTTAATCAGGGAGAAAGGGCCGGGAGGCTTATGGCCCTCCGTCTCCATACTCAAAAGGCTGACAAGATAGTCACCTCAATTTACTCTGATTCAGGTTTTTTATTAACATCTCCTCCAGATATTGTGAATGCATTCCACGAATCCTATCGGCATCTTTACTCAGCCCCAGTTCACTCCTCCCTGCCCCAACAAATGGATAATTTTTTCCAAGATATTGATCCTCCAGAGTTATCAGATGACCAAAGTAAAATCCTGGAAGCCCCCATTACTCTATTAGAAGTTCAGGAAGCAATAGATTCCTTATCACGGGATAAATTGCCTGGTCCGGATGGGTTTACTACAGATTTTTATGAAACATTTAAAGAAATGATTGCATCTATTCTCCTTGATACTTATCAATACATTTTTAACAAAGGTATTTCTGATATCTCCCTGAATCAGACCTTCCTAATTGTCATTCCTAAACCAGACAAAGATCCTCTTCTTATTCCAAACTATAGACCAATCTCCCTAATCAGCGTGGATTTTAAGATCTTAGCTAAAATACTCTCATCTAGACTAAGCCAGGTCTGGGAGTCCTTAATCAGTATAGAACAGGTTGGATTTGTTAAAGGGAGACTATCTTCGGACTGCCTTAGAAAGGTAGCCTATCTCTCTTCTGCATCCAGGGATCTCAACACTTCTGCAGCTCTTGTATCCCTGGATGCAGAAAAGGCTTTTGATAGGGTCTCTTGGGACTATCTCTTTTTGTTATTGGCCAAATATCATATTCCACAGGAATTTATATAATGGGTTAAAATATTATATACAATGCTAAAAGCTCAAATCTACTGTAACGGTGTTCTTTCCCCGTCCTTTATGTTATCCCAGGGTACCCGACAAGGTTGCCCACTCTCCCCATACCTTTTTAATTTGTACTTGGAACCACTTATTCGGAAAATAAAAAAACTCGGAGATGGTATCCAGGATACTAATTAGCCACACGGAATACAAAACATTGGCTTATGCAGATGATTTACTTCTGCATATCACCAACATAACCCAATCTCTTCCGGTAGCCTTTCATATTATATTGTAGTTTGGGACTATTTCGAATTATAAGCTGAATATTGGAAAAACTGAAGTATTTCCCCTTAATAAATTTACTCTCAAGAGTGAAATCGATTACTTGGGCTTAAGATGGAATACAGCAAAATTTAAATACCTTGGAATCCTCTGCATCCCCTTTCACAAGCAATGAAAAAACTTAATTTAGACGTTCTAATTAGGACCCTATCGGAGGACTTCAAGCGATGGTCAAAATTATCCATTTCATTATGGGGCCGTTTGAGCATAATAAAAATGAATGTGCTACCCCAAATCTTATACCTTTTGCCACTGTTCAATGGTGTCCTTCCAATGTCATGGTTTTCACAGATGCACAGAAGCCTTAGTACTTTCATCTGGCAGGGGAAGAAAGTTAGACGAAACTACCTTAAACTTACTCGTCAGAAAATTGACAGTGGTCTTCAAGCCCCGAATTTTTATATGTATTACTTAATTATACATTTGGCAAGGATTAGATTCTGGTTACACCCCTCAGAAGTCATGTTAGACTCTCCCAATTGTCCCTCCTGGGTCAGAATTGAACAGGATCTATGTTTGGTGAATGGTTTTGACCCTAAGACTCTTCCTTTTATCACTAAGAAGAATTTCCCCAAATATTTGCAGGATACACCATTATATGCCTTAATTAGCCCCCAGCATCAGTTAAATAAATTCCTTAAAGTAGACTCAAATAGAGATATAGCTCAGACCCTGTTCTCTAACCCTAGCCTTTTAATAGCAGGTAAGACAGTTATACAACACCTTTTTTTGGCCACATATGGGAGTGAAAAGTGTAGATCAGCTGGTTCAAAATCAAAAGCTGCTCTCCTTTACAGAAGCAAGTTCCATTTTTAAATGGCCTGCGAATCAAGTGTTTAAATTCTTTCAAGTGTCACACCTATTAGTTTCCCATTTTGGCACTGGGGTATGGAGCAACTTCCTAATGTCTTTCTTACTCCCATATTTAGAATCCATCCCTACACCTCATATTATTTCCTATTTATATAAATTTCTTCTCAAGAAAATTGCTGTTCTAGAAGGTCAATGGTTTTACTGGTGGGACAACATTTTAAATCCGAACCCCCCTCACAGGAATTGGTCCAGAATCTGGAAACACCTATATAAAAACATTAAGTGGGATAGGTACAGACTTATGCAGTTCTCTATTACTCAAAATTTATATTATATACCATCTAAACTGCATCAAATAGGGGCCTTATCCTCCAGCAAGTGTCCAAAATGTCAAAAAGATTCTGCTGACTTATTCCATATGTTATGGGCCTGTGAGAATATCCACGCTTTCTGGATGGATATACGAAATCGTCTTAATCCCTTACTTATGTTTGCAGATAGCTTCAGCCCTGAAGTATGTATTTGGGGTGATTTCAAGCAGGTTCCAGGGTCGCAGCAGAGAGCCCATATTGCTTTCATCTCTATGTGTGCTAAGAAAGTAATACTAAGGCACTGGTTAGATTCATCCACACCATCTTACTTAGAATGATTCAAGGAAATCATGTTTGCTTTACAAGCAGAGCACACAATCACTGGAATCAAAAAATAGACTGGGAAGTTATAAGAATAGATGGGATACATTACACACTCTCATATCGGTACAATAATTTCCACTATTACTAAATTTGTACCGGTGTGTTAAACGTAAGATGTATCCATTGGGTATAATACTGAAGTCAGTATTGCCATATCCATATTCTTCACAATAGTTCCTTTCAAGACCACATGGCAGATGAGGGGTTGGGAGGGAACTGGGAGGGGGCTGGCAGGCAACTTAACTGTATTTTATGTAATTGTCTGTCACCAGTTGTACTCTCTCTAACAACATGTTAAGCTGTCTGTTCTGATTGTACGGTAAAAAATATAAAATGAATAAAGTATATTAAATTTAAAAAAAATTAAAAATACATCGGAATCCTTCCATGGTCTGGAATATCCATTTCATCTGCCCAAATCTGAAATCTGGAGATTTTTACAACTATGAAGTGTTCTGGCCCTGATTGTAAAGACCCTAAAGGAGGCCATATCTAAATTGGGAGACCATCCCCTTCCTCTCTGGTTGTCCCAGTCGAGAGGTACAGTAGTAGCCAGAGACATTGCCAGCTGTTTCCATATATTTTGCAAAATTTCTGAAGAGTTTCTCTCTGCTGCCCCTACTATGGAAATGCAGAAAGCAGGAGATATTTCTGGAAATATCACAGAACTTTTGGGAAATATCTGTCAGTGTCTGTGGCTGCTACTTAGAGCAGGCACTATTTACTGTACTATTAGGGAGTGCATCCCCGACCAGTTTTTTTCAGCCAGAAATGCTTTAGGGCACCCCATCACCAACAATGAATTGAGCATATGCTGGAAGATGGCCCATACACCAATAAGGACCCCCACAGTAGACTATTACAAAATAAGATATTCCTCCACTTGTGTTATTTATTTACTTATTTATTTAGCTTTTGTTGACCAAGTAGGTACACTAGACAATTTATATGCCTATTTTCGGGTACGACCCAGGAGAGTACAATGAGATACAGATACAGTGAGATACAGAATCATACAGAGGACAACATGACGCACGTTAGGCAGTATACAGAGTCGAAATAGAACCATGTGAACATAACCAATAGACAGTAAGCACAGTTAAGATATGTATAGGAATATTTACATAGAGACACCAAGGCTAAGAACAATACAATTTTACAAGGTATACACGGCTCCGAGCCACAAACAGAGCCACAGTCTGAGTATCTCCTGAAACAGAGAAAAAATACATTATATGCACCTCAGAGTCCAGTTAGACAGGCTGCATCAGCAGGAGCTGCAAGAGGGGTGCCAGGAAGGACATGTGAGTCCAGTGCAGGGGACTGAAACTAGTTATGGGGTCTAGGACACCCACATGCAGAGGAGAGCTCCAAGTGACAACACATGGAGCTCCAGAGGCATGAGTGGGAGGGGGAGGAGTGGACTTGAGCGGGAAAGAAATTCCATAGCCTAGGGGCACATGAAGCAAAATTTCTGTCCCCCATTTGCGTGTGGGTGATAGGGACTTTAAGAATGCTGGGGCCCAGAGACCTGAGGGAGTAGGTAGAAGAGACAGCCAGTTTGAGAAGCTCAGCCAGCCCCGCGGGAGTGCCAATACAGAGCACCTTGCCCATGAAGCAGCCCAGGACAAAGTTCATGTGGTTGGGTGGGGAAAGCCACCCGAGTTTGTCATATAGGTCACAGTGGTGGGTGAGGAGAGGGGCAGCAAGTGCAAAGTGGCAAATGTTATTGTAGGTTGTGTTCCATCTAGTGAGGTGAACTTTGGAGGCGTGTGCAAACAGGAGAAGTCTATAGCAAAGGGAGGGAAGCAACACTCCTCTGGCCAATGCAAGGCGAGCAGCAGATGTAAGATTTTTCTTCGCTCTGTAGGCTAGACACAGTTTTCCATTGACAGCTCTACATACATTTTGGATATGGCACCCAAGGTCAAGTTGGGGGTCCAGTGTCACCCCAAGGTATTTGATGGAGTCAGTGGTTAGAAGAGGAGTACCACTGATACTAGTAACACACAGAGGGGCAGGGGAGGCCTTAATCTTGGCCAGGGATACAAAAAGCATGGCCTGAGTATTTTTTAGGTTGAGGACCAACTTGTGAGTCATTACCCAGGACTGGATATTTCTGAAATCCTCACTCAGTTGATGGTTGATGACCCCAATGTCCCGGTAATAGGTGAGGATGACCAGGTCATCTGCGTATAGGATAGTACTATAGTTGGTAGCAGTAGCTGGTAGATTGTTGACAAATACAGAGAAGAGAAGGAGCCCCAGGACTGATCCCTGGGGGACACCAGATGTCACAGGAGTGGTGCCCAAGAGGACCTTGCTGAATTTGGTAAGTTGCTGCCTGCCCTGGAGGTAATTACTGAACCAACTCAGGACAGGTGGGGACAGACCAAGGGACTGAATTTGAGAGCAAAGTAAGACATGGTCAATGAGGTCGAAGACCTTGGATAGGTCAATGAATATGGCACCTGTGAGTTTGTCCTGGTCAATGGCAGCCCGGATTCCAGAGGAGAGAGTGACAAGGGCCGAGGACGTACTGTGCCCTTTTCAAAAGCTGTGCTGTACAGAGGGCAATAGCTCATGGGCCTGGATGTAATCCATGAGTTGCCCAGCCACAACTTTCTCTAGAAGTTTACTGATAGCCGATAAGATGGCTATCAGTCGGTAATTTTCAAGGATCTTAGGGTTGCCCTGTTTGAGAACAGGGACATTCTTCACCACCTTCCAGATGTCAGGGATGACACCAGAGGCAAGGGATATATTGAAGATATGGGCCACTGGGAAGGCTATAAAAGGGGCACCAAGATGGAGGAGCTTAGGTTCCATGCCATTGTGGCCAGCACTAGAATGTGGGGAGAGACCAGAGAGAAGTCTCTGCATCTCCAGTACCATCATAGCCTTAAAGTAAAATAATGGGTGGGAGGTGAGGGCCACCTGTGGGGTGGAGGCCAGGAGATGCCTATCACTCCCACCAGCAGAGAATAGGGAGGTGAAGGCGGACAGGTCTGAGACGTGGGAGTTGAATGCATTGGCAATAGTTAGTGGATTGTTATAATTAGACCTGCCCATGAGCAGGTCAGAGACCCCACAGTTGGAGGAACCACTAACTATATTTTTAATGTTCCTCCAGAAATTTCTAGGGTCCTTAGCTGAGATGAGTAAGGCAGTTTTACAGTATTCACTTTTGGCTGCCCTGATTGCTTTTTTGCATTCATTTCTGAGCCTCCTGTATTGCTGAAATATGGCCTGGTCCATCATGGCCTTGAAGTTGGCCCAACACTTGTCTCTAGATTTCATGAGGGCTAGGAGGTTCTCATGCAGCCATTTTGTGGCAGACCCCCTTACTTTCTGCCTGATAAGGGGGACATGCTTGTCCTGAAGAGCTCCAAAGGTGCTAAGAAACTGACTAACAGCAGTGGAAGGGTCCTGAGCATTAAGCACTGCAGACCAGTCAGTAAGCCTCAGATCCTCGTGAAATGACCCCAGGTCAAATCTAGAAAAATCCCTTACTTTAATGACTTTGTGGGGGATTTTCGGGGAGGAAATCTTTTATACACAATACACAGGGGTGTGGTCGTTGATAGAGTCAGGAACCTCCTGCAGTGCTGCATATGGCATATCTTTTCTGAAATGATAACTGCTGGAGAGGCAAACAAGCAGGAGGGGGCATCTACCATGTCCTCTGGTCATGCTCCAGGCTAAAGCAGTAGTGGGAGCAGGTCAGAGACCTAATCAGCAGGGTGCTGCAAACCCCCCTCCCAGACTCACCAGCTCTTCTACTTCTTGGCTTCAGACTGGAGGCTCGCCTAATACCAGACCACATCTAGACTAACTCATTAGGGCTAGCATCGAAACTAAGCACCCCATCCTGTATAGATGGCACTCTATGGACACCCTATTTATGACAGAGCTCCTGACAACTCTAGCCCAGATAGATGACTACAAACTTCTGACACACCTCAGCTCTAATACCCTGACCAGGTACTTGGATACATGGCCTCCTTTTCTATCATACCTGAAGACTCCAGAAACAGGTACATCTGGTCCTGCTCATGACTTGCCTCATTACTCTTCCCAGAACAGGTATTGGATGAGAAATACACCCTCTGCTTAGGTCACTGTTGACCCAATTTTTAGGCCTCCCCTGAAACCCATACCATTACTCATATGTTTCAGGTTTCCAATGAAAAGGACTGCTTCTCTAAATTTATGATACCACTGTATGTCTGAGCTTTGTAAACAATTCTGTTGTGTTCTGTGTTATGGGGAGGACTGTTTGACCCTTTCTAATAGCATGCCTGCACAGTAACCTACCTATCACCTAGAATGACATGGTGAATGTATATTCTACCAGCTCTGTACCCCTATACTATGGTGACTTGTTAGTGGTCATTATATAACAGGTTTTATCAAATTTTTGCTTACAATGCATAGTATGCTTTGCTGTGTTGTTGAAATTTTCAATAAAGCTTATTAACAACAAAGGTATGCTAAAGGCATCATCCAAATGACAAATATTGTCATAGACTTCCTATCTGGTGCCTATTTTTGTGTTAAAATCTGCAGTAATTACTATCTTACCAAGAAAAGATGTCATTATGCTTTGCAGCATTAAATTTAGGTTGTCAAATGGGTCAGAGTTGCAATTACCAGAATTATACAATGGAAAGAAAAAATCCTGGACTCTGATTGGTTAGTCTTGGGCTGGACCCGTGATGTTATCCCAGTACAACATCACGGGTCTAGTCTCAGCCTCACTGTGAACCTGTAGTTGATTTTTTGCTTTTGCTAGATTTGCTTTGCTTGATTGTTTCCATTGTCTCTTAAAAACCAAAAATATTTTTCCACACAAAAACATCTTTAAAATGATTTTTTCCTTCTGTATAACAACGAGCCATTGTATAATAGCAATAATGCCCTCCAGGGTGTGTGTCATTTGGGATAACGTCATGCCTCGGTTGTTGGGCGCTTTCGCCTGCAACCTCGTGCCCAACCACCTGAGAGTGGCGTTATCTCCTGTATCACACTTAAGTCGTCGATAATGTTTAAGTCTGAGTTGCATATATGTACTATTTATAATACAATCCATTTCATCCAAGTTAATAACCTGCACACACAAAAGGTATGCACCTCCTGTCTCTAGTAAGTTAGCTTCTTTAAAAGCGGCTGTGGAAACCAGAGTCATTAATCCCCATTTTGTCCATCCCATGACATTATGTTTAGTGGCTTCGTCTTTCAAAACTGGAGTAACCTTGCATATACAACTGTCTATCCTTCAGCCATGTTTCTTGTAATAAAATTACTTCTTAAGTGCAAATTTCTGTTTTGCAAACTGTCTTCACATTTATTTTCTAGACCAGCAATTTTCCAAGTCATTATTCTGATCACTTTTCTGCTTGTGTTTTCCTGTCAGTCTAAATTAATCATTTCTGCAGTTTCCTCGTATTCCATTTCTTGATCATAGCCATTAGATATATGAGATTCATTAATTTATATTTCTGACTCGACTTCAGAAAACACCAGACTGTTGTTAATCCACGGGCTTGTCTTCTCCCTCTAATCTCTTTACATTTCTCTCCATGTTGCAAATTCATCTTCTTCCTCTCATGTATGAAATATATACTAGTCTAAAATTCTGTAATCCTTTTCTGATTTTTTTGGAGACAGATTTTTGTAAAGTAACTCTCTCCTCTGTTTAGCCATATTGGTCTTGTGACTTCCTTTCCTTACCTCTTGCGTCATTCTTTTTATTCATTCTCCTTTCTGGTTTTGGTCTTCTTATCAAAACATTAGTTATATTGTATAGTTTTACTCTGACTGGGACAAATTCTTTTTTTTTTTTTTGTAGAATCTTTTTCCCTCTGGTCACAGTCTGCGGGGCCTCTCTCAGGCATCCTGCCTACTCCCGCCCTGCCTGAAGTCCTCCTACCTGTGCCTCCTCTCTCCCCCCCCTCCTCTAGCCATGATTGATACCGCCAGCTTAACCCCTCTGAGGTGGGGCCGCCCCTCCGCTTTGGGCACTCTCAACAGTCAGCTCCGATGTGGCAGAGGACCCGGGTGGAGGAACCTGGAAGGCCAGACAGGAAGGACCCAGCTGTGGGCATGGGGACAGGTGCCATCACCTACCCCGCAGACCAGGGTTTTCCCTGTTCTGGTGAGCTCTTCTCTCCTCCCCTCCCTCCCATGCGTGTGCACATCCTGACGCACGGCGCACGGCAACCCCTGCCTGCATCGGGCACACCAGCTATGTGCTGATCAGTGAGCTACAGCATTCCCAGTCTCCACCAGGAGCTGCTGATGCGCTGAGCGATCCCCAACCTCCCCCCCCAGGAAGTAGAGCAGCCCTGTGGGCGCTCAATCCTCTCCCACCCCTGCCATCCCCCAGTGCTCCGAGCTCACTCCCGAACTCAGGTCACTTTATGTCTATAGACAATTAAAATATCCTACCATCTGAGCTTGTTACCCTTCATACCTTTACTGCAGTTGTACGACACGATTTTCAGCACTTCTGGCATCTTATTTCTTGATGTAGGCACTCCATTTAAATATAGGGTGACCAATCTGATTTCCTTACTAATCTCTTTTTCTTTATAATCCCTCACTTCCATTGAGGTTTCTTCCTCATTTGGGATGGTTTTATTTCTGTTTGCCCATGTCTGTTTTTTTTCTGTATTTGTCTTTTCATTTTATTTTTAAACATTTTTTCTTATTTATTTTGCTACTTAGATTGTCCTGCTGCATTTCATCATTCAGTTCACCCTTGCACCTGCATGGCCTTGTTTTTTTCTTTGGATGTTGTTTATGCAGTTCTTGATTTTCTGGTTTATTCAGCTGTTTTCACCCTCCTCCTGTTCTGCTACTGTATTTGTTCGATTATGTGCATGTCAGTGTCAGTGGCTCAGTAGGTAGCACACTCGCCTCTGAAGCCGGGAAATCAGAGGGCTGTGGGTTCAGTTCCCACATCTGGCACTTGAGTTACTATCCCAGTACTGACACTGTAGTGCAGCATGAGAGGGGTGCTGCACTTCTGAGGTGCTGTCTTTTGAATGAGATGTTAAACTGAGGTCCCATCTGCTTGGATTGGTGGTAGTTCAGGTGGATGTTAAAGATTCCATGGCACTTATCGAAAAGAGTAGGGGAATGTCCCTGGTGTCCTGGCCAAATTTCCCTCATTCACTAAAAATACCACCAACAGCTTAATCTGATTCAAGGTCAGTTGGCATTCATCTGTATCCCCCTCCCCCGGGTCATGCCTGAAAATAGGCAGGATTTGTCTAGTACACTTACCCAGTCAACAAAAACTAAATAAATAAATATGTTTCGAATACAGCTTTTGTTGTTTTTCCCCCTTTAACCTCCCCTTCTTTTTGAACTTTTGTATTTAAGTTTGCTAACTGTGCCAGACTTGCCTCCACCAGTAACGTTAATAATGAAACCATTTGTCCTAGAAAGTTATTCTCCTGTTTTAACATGGTCCTTGTGTTGTGTAATGCTACTTGCATGTGTTACAATTCTGTTTCACAATTGTGCAGATTTTTGTTATTCTGTTTGGTAGTATATGTTACTTCCCTCACATGAACTTCTTCCTCCGTAGTATGCCAGATATGTGGGATGTCTGGAGGAGCCGGTGGGGGGGTGGGGGCTCCAAACTGAGTGTTGCCTTATATGGTGAAATAAAATGTTTGGAATGATGTTTTTGTCCCTCTCCATGGTTTTGCATCCTGATTCAAAAATATCCTGTGGTAAATCAATAACCCTGTCTTTTTTAATTGAGGCCTGTTTTTGGTCTTCACTATTTCTATCTAAAGTTTCCTGTTTAATTTCCAAAACACAGAATTTGTCAGCAGATTAGGCCCACTTGGCTCACCCACTCCGCCCATTTTTCCCTACCTATAGTATCACTGTAGACCCTGTTTGATCTCTGGCTCTTTTCCCTCCCTCCGTTTTCTTTTTCTTTTATAACTTTGCTGTCATTACAAAGCCTTAGACCATCTTGCTGAATGAACCACTCTCTGATAACAGTTATACCTTTGCTTTCCATCTCTCTAATTTGACCAACAGTGGATGGTTGAAGTTAGTAGGGAATGATCTGCCAGTTCTTACTGGAGAGGATGAACTTATAGGTAGTAGGGCTCATATATGCACTGGGGCCATAGAAACCTGGGAGCAGAGTGCAAAATGGGTGGAATGATAGTGACAAAGACCAAGCAGGAATTAAACCTATGAGTAATCATACTGGAGGACCTAAAGTCAGTCCGGCAGTGTGACAAGGCAGTTGGAAGAGCTAGTAGGATGCTGGGGTACATAGGAAAGGGTACTGCCAGCAGGAAGAGGGAGGTGGTGCTGCCCCATATAGATCTATAAATTGCTGGTAAGATCCCAGCTCGAGTACTGTGTCCAGTTCTGGAGCCCACATCTCAAGAAGGACATAGAGTGGAAGCGATCCAGAGGAGGGCTACCAAAGTTGTGCAGGGTCTGAATCAAAAGCCTTATGAGGAGAGGCTAAAAGAGCTATATATGTACACCCTTGAGAAGAGGAAGGAGAGGGGGGATATTACTGATACCTTTATATGCCTCATGGGGTAAATAAGGTACCGGAGGGGGCATTTTTCAGAGAAAGAGGAGCTCTAGAACAAGGGGTCATGATGGGGGGATTGACAGGTAGATTCAGGAGGGATGTGAGGAAGTACTTCTTCACAGAATGGGTAGTAGACACCTAGAACAGCCTGATGTGGAGGTACTGGGGGCAAAAACAGTGGTGGGATTCAAAAAAGCCTGGGATAGGCACAAAGGAATTGTATGGGTAATGGAGGGGGGAAGAGATTGCGCTGTAGATCAAGTAGGGTCTGCAGCAAAAAATGAAGGTTAACAAACATGGACAAACTGGGTGGTCCCAGCGGTATGCCGACCAAACAGTAAAACTTTAAGAGCAAAATCCCTCACAGCGACAATCTCAACAGGTTTTGAGATTGCCACTGTGAGGGAACCGAGGGTGACATTTACCCCTTTTGCTGTCTTTCACCCCCCCCAATACAACTCCAACTCAGAGTCAGTAATCTATAGAAGGGGGTGCAGGGGCATAGCCCCCCTCATGGTGGGTTCGGGGTGGCACTACCCCACAACAGAACACACAATTTCACCTGTCAACATTGGGGATCTCACCATGCCAAACTTTGACAACACTGTTGTCGATTTGGCATGGTAAAACCAAGCCCAGTGGCCCACCAAGCCCAGCGGCCTTTATCTGCCAGCACATTCCATGTTTCTGTGTTTAATTCTGACATACTTATCACCATCTATTAATTCAGCATGATTTCCAGGTGTCACAAACTACTTCATATATTTTTTTTTTAATCTTTGACAGAATTTTGTGCTATAGATTTTGTTTTTAGTGTTTTTTTTTTTTTATAACTGGATAAGGCCCACTAGGCCCAAGGCCTGTTTTCTAGAGCGACCCGGGAGCACTGGGAAGGTTAACTGACTTGCTCAAGGTTGCACTGTATGCAAGTGGAGGTTTTGGAAATCAAACCCAGGTCTGCTGGAGGAATCAAGCCCATTCACTGCTCATTAATCTAACCTGTAGGCTATACTGCCAGCCCAACTGGTGCTACAGTCTTTTTCCCCAGGCATTTTGTCAGACATGTTCATTCAAATACAAATTTCAAAATGAAAAAGGATATTTTCCGGGGTCCCAAAATGGAAAAACACAGTACTACCCAGTAATAATTAATGTCCATTGTAACAGTCAGAGCACCCTGCAGTCCCCAGTGAACCTCTTTCTCTTTGGTCTTTGCCACTGAGACCATCCAGACCATTATCACCACTGTCAAGGTCCCCTCGTTAGCAACAGCCCAGACCCCAGTGCTCTGATCTCCCTTTTCTGCCACCTTCTACCCTTTAGACTTCCTGTAGTGAGGGTCTCTGCTCTGGGTAGTACACACTACTCTGCCAGAGACCTTTTACTATGTACCCCTTTTATCCAGGTACCCTTCCCTCAGAAATGCAGTCACAAACAACTAGTTACTCCAGTCTTTAGAAAAATAACTAATTTATTAATAAACACTGGTTGTGTAAATACATCAGTAATAATCAGTTATAACACTATTTACATATAGTAAAACAAAAATACACATACAGGACTATAAAAGAAAGTCTGAACACTTGTGCAGGTAAATGCTTCTATCTTTCCTACAAGTTGCAAAGTCTTCTTACCTCACTATCCATTAGCCTTTTGTTGCCTCAACCTCTCTCTGCACACATACAGTCTGACTGCCTCTTTGGACACACAGAAACTCCATCAAAAAGACAAAGAATCTGGGTTGAAGTATTTATGCCCTCTCCCTGTTGTTTTGGTCAAGTGAGGCTGCTGTCACTTTCCAGTACCGAGTTCTGTCCAATTGGCTGAAACCACTTCAGGACTGGAATTTTGGATGATGCCTATCTTGTGATACTATCTGTCCTTAATGTCACTGGGACCTAACTTCCTCTTGCAGATTTAGCATCTGAATGTACATATTCAGATGCCACTGAGACAGACTGCCTCTGATTCCTTTGTATACTAACAAATTTATCCCCCTTCCAGGAAGCCACTCCAATGAAAGTCCACACTTACTTAAGAAGCCCTGCTGAGCTATTGAAAAACTCCTCAATAGGTCAGTTTCTCTGCTCAAGTCTGCTCCACCACCCACTGCTATAGAATGTACTAGTTCTTTGATAAAAATATTTGAAACTACCAACACACATTGTCTGGTCATCATGTCTGTAAAAGTCTGTTATCCTCTGAGAACAGTTCAGGCAAATACAAAAGGCTTTTGGTAGATATGAGCAGTTATGGAGAAGAAAATGGGATGACTTAGTGGAAATTAGATGTTTGCTAGAAATTAAAGTCTTTAGCTGGAAGCCTCTCACCCAATCCAGATATAGCCACATCTTCATAAAATTCCATGCCTGCTATTTATCTTTTTAGGTTTTAAGTTACTGGATTTATAGGATTCTAGCATCTTTTCAACTGATCCTTTGCCATTCAAATAATACTGGCTAACTGGAGCCTCACATCCAAGATTCTGCTGCTAAATCTTGCATACACCTC
Source organism: Neoceratodus forsteri (assembly GCA_016271365.2). Classification (NCBI taxonomy): domain Eukaryota; kingdom Metazoa; phylum Chordata; order Ceratodontiformes; family Ceratodontidae; genus Neoceratodus; species Neoceratodus forsteri. The sequence goes on from CM028138.1 coordinate 86,414,102, forward strand.
CACCTAAGGAAAAGATAAAACAACCACTCATAGTAACCGTTCCACAATGTGTATCTACTAGCACAAAATCAATTTTATACACTGTCAACCAAATATAAAAAAAATACCCAGTGAGTGGTAGGGGTGCACAAATACCTTATTTCAAATAATCAGTTGAGTATTCTTATTTGGGGTCCCAAATATTCAGGTATTTATTATTGGTATTCGGGTACTGTGCTTAAAAAAAACACCTTTCTTCTCATTCCAGATCCTTAAATTCAAGCACTTGCCCACCCACCCACTCTCTGTTAGTAACCCAATCAAACCCTCCTCACCCCCAGCACCCACAATTTTATAAATATGAACTGAAAACCATGATGGACAACCAGCACAACTTGCCTGGCTGCAATCTAAGCGCTCATTTGCACTGAAAGAATAAGTGATGTCCACACCCCCTACCACTGCAGCACCTTCTGACCACCTTTCTTTCACCAGCACCCAATTACTGAAAATAACTGACTGACTGGACTGCACCAGGTGACAAGACGCTGACCGGCACAAACCCATATCCCCCACAGCTGGCTGCCTGCTGTAGAATTAAAGCGCACTCATGCTTGCTCACTCTGTATAATGAATCCATCTGCTCATGTGACTAACAAATAGTGCATTTTTCATGGTATTCAGGAAATAACTATTCATTACTGGCACTCCCCTAGTGAGTGGTATTTCATATGAAATTGCACTCCCTCTTAAAAGTTCCCCAATTATGAAATCACTTGTCTTTGACCAAAAAAATCTTAATCTTGAAGTTTCTGTTAATTTCTACTCAATTTTTAGAGAATCAATGTGGAAATGTTGTGCATATGTAATGGCTCTTGCTGTGGCATTTATAGAGCAGCAGCTAACCGCAAAATGCAATTCCCATTCCTACTGCCTGGAGCTCAGATTTTTATAGCTTACATCAATGCCACGGCTTTGACATGTTTGCTTAACATTTTTAAACTCTTTAGCTTTGTAGTTTAGTGGAGTCTGTTAGGAGCAAAAGTACTGTGCTCCTCACAGTGACTCTTTAGCCCATGCTTTGAGACTTTTTTCCAGGAGCTCTTCCTGTAGTACGTGTGAAACCATGTGACAGTGTTAGACTTAGCTATTTTGCATTCATATTGTTTGCTTACATTTTTAAAACTGTTTATTGGTTAAAAATACTTTTTAAATATTTGCAACTTATTTAGGTACCGTTTTCATAGCAGTGTATCAAATTCCATATGAGTATAACAAACTATAATTCCTAATAAAGTGCCCAAAGTGCACAAGAAAAATAAAACGTATTCAGAATTCCTGGTTACTGTGATTATCAATTTGTGCAATCTCATTTCACTGCTGTACTTTTAAACAAAACAATACTTGTTTATGTTTGCTTAGTCACATTCTTTACATATTTTACAGTACCAGGCTTCAATTCCCTAGTACAATTTTACTGAACAGGTGACCCTTCCAACTTCTTTACTACTTTTACTTCAGTAGGTTTGGATATTTAATTTAGTTATTGTTGGTGTTTGCACAACACTTTGAATACCCTCTCTCTCTTCTCTCCTTTGTCCACTATCATCACTATTATGATTCTTCACTGTCCGTGTTCAAGGACTCTTCTTTTCCACTTCGTCCACCTCGACAACCACTCTGCTGATCTCTCTCTCCAGGACCTCTGAAGTTCTTGAACCTCTCTGTTCTTTTGCCCCAGTCTTGGTCTCCTCTCCATACCTCTCCTCGTCTCCTGTACAAGGTCAGTGGTTTCCACCACCTGGTCTCCTGCACTCTTTCTCTTCCTCTTTTTCCTTCATCTCAGTTTGCTCCTAGGAAAACCTAAACACACTTCTGGGGACATAGCACCTCTTTTAAAATCAGTATTTAAACATTCTTTGTCTCAAAGAAAAGTCAATGATAGCATACTAATTTCAGACAAAATAGAGGCATATAAATATGTAGTCTGGTCAGCTACTACTCAGCATGCGGAACTCCTGGTCACCATCTTCACAGCTTCCAGCTTCCATCTGAGCACATAGGATTGTCTTGACTTGTTTTTATCATGTTTTAAAAATTGTTTGCATGTATTTATTGCACTGTTAGCACTTAGATTGAAAACTAGATTCTATCGACAGATAATGACCACTTGGCCCACCCAGTCAGTTGATTTTTTTCCTTGCCTATTCTGTCACCACAGACCCTGCCTGATCTCTTACTACTACCCCTCTCACTTCCCTACCAAGATTCCTTTGTGTCTGTCCCATGCATGCTTAAAGCCTACCACTATTTTCGCCCCACCACCTCCACTAGAAGATTGTTCAAGCCATCCACCACTATTTCAGTAAAGATATAATTCCTTACATCCCTCCTAAATTTCCCCCTTCCAGCTTCATTCCATGCCCCCCAGCTCTCACGCACCTTCTCTTCTGAAAAATATTCCTTTCTTGTACAGTATTAACACACATGAGTATTTTGCATTTTTTTGCTTCATCATGTCTGTTACAATTAAATATTGTTTTTTATGAATAGTCTTGCTATAAAAGGTACTAGCAGTCACAGCAGTACCAGTCTTTGATAAAGCACACTGCACATGTGCAAAACATAAGGCATGTGTCGGAAGCAGTGAGGGGTTCTGTTTGGTTTTTGCACATAGCATTTTGAAACTTTTCGTCATTTTTCTTCTACTAAATAAGGAAGTAATTTTTTGAGCACTAATTACGTGTGTTGCTTCATTTTGTGATGGTGTAGCAGACAGCAGAGGGTGAGTGCCTGGTTACTTCCTTCCTGGTTTTATTTACTCCCACATGAGTGCTAAACTCTGGCATAAACCCTTGTTATGGAATAATGTACACAGCAGGTGCATAGCTACCTTACCCCAGACTCATCATGCTCACAGGCAGCCTCACTGCTTGTCTTGCAGCACCCGGAGACCAAATTCCCAAGAGACCCATGCCACACCCAGACTCAAGGCTCCTTGCTCCCCCTTGAGCCTGGCAAACTACTAGTTAAGTGGAGCCAGTGCTGAACAGTGAGCAACTTCCTCCGAAGTGTGGGCTCCATCAGATTCACAAATAACCCCAGGAAAGATTTTACAGAAAAAAAAAAAGATGGTAATTTTGGAGATTCCCAATGACTTAGTTCCTACCTTCCCGCCAAAGAGAAAGATTTACAGTAGGGCACTGATGTTTAGATTTCCATAACTTTTTATACCTGCGCAATTAAGTTGCACAGACAATGATGGCAGAAAAAAATGCACCATCTAGTCTGTCCATAACACCCACCCTATCATACCCCAGGACCTTTTGTCAATATAGGATCATTGCCTACACCCCCTTGCTCCCTGTTTTACTATTATCCCAGAGTCACTACTAAGCCCTTAACTCTGTCGCAATCGTATTTGACAAAATTAATAATTCTGGTGCCCACCACCTCTGCTAGCAGACTGTTCTGTGGCTCCACCATTCTCTCTTTAAAATAAAACTTTCTCACATTCTCACAGCTAGGCTACATAACTAACATATAACACCAAGGGGAACAATTTACGAGGGTAAAAGGAAGTATTACCTTATGCAGAAGGTGGGGAGGGTCAGAAGCAGTCCCCAAATAGTAGAAGTGGGAACACTGGATAACAGCTTTAAGGCAAACTTAAACAAATGCATGAGGAGGCAGGTCTCAAATGCTATGGCTACTGAGAAGTAGGAGACAGTCGTAATGGGCTAAAAGGCCTGCTTTCTTTTCTGAATCTCATGTTCATATAATAAAAATAAAACCTTGGAAAATATGGAATGTTTGCACACCTTTGCTATGGTTTCCATAGGCATGAGGATCAGATTTATAAAATGCTCTATTGTTTCCATGAGTATATTTCAAGGTATGGGAATGAATCCATGTAACATAGCATGGAAAAACAGCTGAGGATACTGTTGACAGCCTTGGGACAGCCATTGTAAAAGGAGCACTCCTTTAGTTATTTCAAATCCTTACATAAGTTGCAAAAATTCATAAGCACCAATGATCACAACTGTCTGTCTCGTGTACTTCAGGTAATGGCCTACCAAATCGGCATTGTCTCACCTTTAACAATCCATTAAGTTCCTCATTTCCCACAGCAGTGAATGATCTATTAGGTCAAACACATTGGTACGGTCAGTACAAAATGAATCCACCAGGTGACCCTAAATGTACTCTTGCACAGCTACATTTTTTTTAAAATCTCTACAAAGAGTTAAAATTAATCTTGTTTTCAACAAACCAAATCTGTTTTATAAAACAAACACTACAAAGTGTAGTTTACAAGAAAATAATGTCACATTCCTGGTTCGGGCACGTTAAGTGGGAAGTATAAAGTAATTTGTTAATATTGATGATGTAGTTTCCAACTTCAATGCAAGGTGTATTAGAATTATAGAAAAGCATCTTCCATCAACAAAATTTTGAATGAAAAGTACAAATGTACTATGGGTCCATGCAAAACTGAGACACAAACTGAGACTTGGAGATAAAGCTTGGCATGAGTATTGTAAAAATAATACACCACACCACCTTGAGAGAGTAAACTATGGAATATATTGTATTCAAAAAAGTTTGACAAGCTAAGTCTTACAAAGAAAAGCAACTGAAAAATTTAAATACCTCAGGGCATTTTGGAACTGTTTCCATAATCTTTGGAAACCTCATAATACTAATCAAATAACAGCAATATTACACAACGGCTACACGATCACAACTAGAAACGCCATAGGGAATCAGTTTAACACTTATTTCAGCATGGAAATGTACACAACAAGAAGCAAAATGGGCAAGCTGAGGTGTCTGTTCACCCTAGAGGAACTGTATACCACTGCTCCTTAATTTTTCCTGCCTCTGAAAAGGAAGCATACCCATTATATAAAGTCCAAAAAGTGAATAAAGATCCTAGGTGTGACAACATTGTACTTAAGCTCTTACAGCATGCTGCAGAGTTTATTACTTCACCCCTTACACAGATTTTTAACCTGCCCCTAACTACTAACTGTATTTCTTTTATCTGGAAAACTGCTGTGATGACATATGTCCATAAAAATTAGAACAAAAGTATACTTAAACACTATCAACCCATCTCTATCCTTCCAGCTTTAAGATGCTGATGTAAATAGTGTTCTTCCAACTATACAGCTGCCTAAACAAAAAAGACTGACATCAACCTTCAACACAGATTTAGAGCAGGGCATAGTACAATAACTACCTTGCTTAGTTTGATTAGTGACCTGTGTGATGCTATTGTGATGTCAGTTTCTTTGGCTTCTCAGAAGGAACTAGAAGGGAAAGGATCAGATTTGTTACAGTACAGTAGCTTCTTGTTGTTTTTACATTGTTTCTTGTGCATTTTACTTGGTAGAAGGTTATTTCTTTTCTTTCTTACTACTTCTAATGGGCTAGCAGGGTATTGTTTTGGGGCTGTTGGAATTTTGAAAACTGTTTTGGTGCCTATAAGTGGGCTCATTTGTTTGATGTTTCACCGTGTAGCAGGCTGCATTTGTAGAGGCCTATTTCTTCTGATTTAAAACCTATTTGGTGTGATTTAACTGGGGTTGTTTCTTTGAATCAGAGACCTATATCTTCTAATTTCAAGCCTATTTTGATGTGTTGTTGGTGAAGTTGTTGAATTGGAGACCTGTTTCTTTTGGTAGCAAACCTATTTTCGGGGCTTTGAGTAGAATTGTGATTCATTTTTGCTGGCTTCACTAGCTGCAAAGGTTAGTGCATAGTGGGGGAAGGGTGCTAATGGTCTGACCAGGGGCCTCAGCTACCTGATTGTTTCTGGAAGACTTGGGTTGGTCCCACCCCCCAACCCCTCAACCCACCACCCTGGTCCATGATGTCCTTTATACCAGGGGTTCTAACATCACTTCCTCAAACGGGCAAAGGATATGCACCTGTCATAGCAGAAGCAGACATCAAGGAAAGGAACAGCAGCGAGTGAAGAGGTGACTGCTATCTCAGTGGAAGGGAAGTAACTGCAAATCTAGGAGCTTTCATTGTTACTTCTTTGCATTGCTATTGCATTGAGGAAAGGAGGAGTAGGAGTTTGAAGAAGGTTGTGCAATAGCTACTTAAAGTCTCTTTTTGAGTTTGGATAGGAAGGTTAGGAATATAAAAAGCAGTTGCTCAATCTAAGTAAACATGTACAACAAAGGGGGTAAAGGAAATAAAGAAAATAATGTTTTGCACTGATAGAGGGGGGGGGAGACTTGGGGGAGTGTTTGGTATCCTGCATCTGAAGGGTGGGGGGTCGCTGGTGGGCAACAACAGCAATAGGTAGGGTGGTAAGCTGCAACAACTGTGGTGCACCAATCTTTCTAAAAATTGCCTGGAGTGTGGGAGGATGTTTAGTGTGCAACCACATAGAGAAACTCAGAAAGGAGATTGAGGGTCTGCAGGAGGAACTAAGACAGGCAAGGCAGACTGGAAGTGGGTTTAGCCCAATACTGGAGGGAAGGAGGAAGAATGGGATATGAGGGAGGGTGATTTAAGTCAACAGTGGTGAGGAGAGGGTCAGAAGAAGGGAAGCAGGGACAAGGGGGCCCAGACCAGGAAGAATGATTGCAGGGGAAACCAGGTCAGGAGACAAAAGACAAATGGAAGGAGGAGATAGGGACTTGTGAGGGGAGGCAAAGAAGTGGCAAAAGTCATGGAGTGGAAAGGAGAGAACAGGTTACTATGAAGAGAGAAGGAGCGGGCATTTGTGAAGGGTCTTCAGAAAATAGTTTTGCACTGCTAGAGAGGAAGAAGGTGGAGGAGGGAAATGATGAAATTAGAGGAGTAATTGATAAATGCCTGGACCAAACTGGAATGGGGGGAAGTTCTGCTGGGAGAATTGCAACAGGGGCAAAAGGGGGAAATAATGTGCAGGAGGAAGAAGAGGAGCCAGAAATGAGAGAGGGAGATGAATGGAAGAAAGCAGGGAGTAAGAGTGGTGGAATCTTAGTGCTGGGGGACTCAATACTGAGGAGTCAGGTGGGGTAGCAAGAGGGAGAGGCATAGTTGCATTTGGGTGGAGAGCATGCCAGGAATGACAGCGGAAAGGGTGGGACAATCTGTTCTGAAATATGCTAGAAGAGGTAGGGACAAGCCTCATTTAATTATACATCTTGGGATGAATGACCTGGCTGACAAGACAGTAGATATAGTCCAGAGGAGGTTTGAGGAACTAGGACAATTATGTGAGGGGGCAGGAAGATCAGTAACTTTTTTGGAGATACTTCCGGTGCCCAAGGCAAGCACAAAAGAAAACTGAGAATAGAGGAATTTAATGGATGGCTAAGAACCTGGTGTTGTGCTAAAGGGTATGGGCTGCTGGGGGGCTGGGGAGGGACCTGGGAGGACAGTAGTCTCTATGCCAAGGACAGACTACACTTGAGTGAGGAGGGAAAGAAAGTGTTGAAACAAAGGATAGAGGAGTACATAGAGGAAGTAGGGAATTTAAACTAGGAGCGGGGGGTGGCAATTGGGCAAGAAACATGCAGAGACCACAGGTTGGGAAACCATATGAGCTAACCCCCCATAACAGTGACAAAGGACAAATGGCAAGTACTATTGGTGATGCTAATAAAGGAGGGCAGGATAGGAGGGAAGGGTGAAAGGTAGTTACCCTTAATGCTAGGAGCCTTGGGAGGAAAACTGCAGAGTCACAGGCACTCATAGCAGAGGGAGAGGTGGACATTGCAGCCATCACAGAAACATGGGCCACTCAATACAATGACTAGGACCTGTCTGTACCAGGGTAAAGGTTATTTCGTAGGGACAGGGTGATTGGGAAAGGAGGGGGTGTGGCATCATATGTGAAGGAAAGACTGAAGTGTGTAAGGGAGGAAGGGGAGAGGGTAGTATGGAGTCAATTTGGATGTAAATCCAGGATTCCAAGAATAGTATTCTTAGAATGGGAGTTGTGTACAGGCCGCCATCTCAGACGGAGGAGTTAGACAGGGAACTAGCGGGACAGATCAGGAGGACCTGCAAGAAGGGTAGTGTGGTGATTGTGGGGGACTTCAACATGCCAGGAGTGGACTGGAGTACCCCAACAACCAGGATCAGAAGGGAGCAGGTACTGCTGGATGCCTTCAGGACAGCTTCCTGCTGCAAATGGTCAGTGAACCAACCAGGTTAGGGAATACCCTTGACCTTGTGCTGGCAAATGGGGACTTTGTGAGAGAACTTATAGTGGAGGAACCACTGTCAGGGAGTGACCACCACTCAGTATGGCTCACATTGGATATGGACAAGGAAGGAGTGGAATCTGACACAAGAGTGCTGGACTTCAGGAGGGCCAACTTTGGGAGGATGGGGGAAGTCGTAAAAGGGTACCTGGCCAGAATTCAATCTAGTATGGAAACTAACCAGAGGTGGGAGCTCTTAAAGCTGGGGATAGTGGCGGCAACCAAAACCTGCTGCAAGGCCCAGAGCAAGAAGGCTAGGGCTAAGAAACCGAGCTGGTTGAGCAAGGAGGTCATGGAAAAGGTAAGGAGGAAAAGAGCTGCCTTTAGGAGGTACAAGAAAACAGGAGAGGGGAGGACAGGGAGGAGTACTTGATGAGATCAAGAGGAGGTGACAAAGGCAGTGGGGAGCCAAGGCATCTACGGAACTCAGGCTGGCACAAGGCATTAAGAAGGGGAGAAGGACTTCTTTAGGTACATCAGGGAGAAAAGGAGCTGTAAGGACCACATAGTAAGGATCAGGAAGGAGGGGAGTTGGGTGGAAGCAGGGTGCGATAAGGCAGAAGCACTAAATGAGTACTTCTGCTCAGTATTTACTAAAGAGAAGAGGGGGGTGACACCCAAGAGGGGAAAAATGGCAGAAACAGTGGGGAAGGGGGTGACAGATGGGGAAATCATGGAGGGCAGAGTTTGGGAGGGTTTGAAGGCACTGAGGGTGGATAAGGTGTGAGGCCCAGATGGCATCCACCCCAGGGTACTGAAGGAGCTGGCAGAGGTCCTTGCAGAACCTTTGGCAGACCTATTTAATGCCTCACTACATTCAGGGTGTATACCTCAGGACTGGAGGATGGCTCATGTGGTGCCCCTCCACAAGAGTGGCCCCAAGGATGAACCGGGAAACTACAGACCAGTGAGCCCCACATCCATCGTGGGTAAGCTAATGGAGACTATCCTGAAGGAAAGGCTGGTGGACCTCCTAGAGGCCAGAGGACTACAGGACAGCAGACAGCATGGCTTCATATGGGGCAGATCCTGCCAAACCAACCTGGTGGAGTTCTATGAGTGGGTAACTAGGCAACTGGACAGGGGCCGTGCAGAGGATGTCCTGTATCTGGACTTCAGTAAGGCATTCGACTCGGTGCCACATGGAAGGCTGAGAAATAAGTTAGTAGGCACAGGGGAAGGTGCAAAGCTGGTGAGATGGGTAGGGAACTGGCTTCAGGGAAGGCAACAGAGGGTGGTGGTGGGTGGGGAGCTCTCACACCCAAGGGTAGTGACGAGCGGCATTCCACAGGGCTTGGGTTGGGACCAGTGTTGTTTGGGATATTCATTGCAGACATATATTGGACATCAAGAGCAAGATCAGTCTATTTGCTGATGATACCAAGGTAGGAGCAGTGGTAGATGACCTAGGGGGATGGCAGGGGTTGCAGGATGATCTGGCAAAGCTTGAAACCTGGTCAGACACCTGGCAACTGGGGTTTAATGCCAAAAAGTGCAAGGTGCTGCATTTTGGGATGAAGAACCCAAGGAGGAGTCACCAGCAGGGGGGAGTGCAGCTAGCCCAGACAGAGGAGGAGAAGGATCTGGGGATGCTCATTACAGGGTCAATGAACAACTCGGCACAATGTAGGAAGGCAGCTGCAAAGGCCAACAAAATGCTGGGTTGTATTGCAAGGGGTATATCCTCGAGGAGGGAGGAGGTGAGTCTGCCACTGTATAGATCATTAGTTAGACCGCATCTGGAGTACTGCGTGCAGTACTGGTGCCTGTATCTGAAGAGGGACATTAAGTTACTGGAGGGGGTGCATTGCAGGGTGACAAAGATGATCAAGGGGCTGGGGGACTTATCATACGAGAGGAGGCTGAGGGAGTTGAACCTGCACTCACTGGAGGAGAGGAGGGAGGGGACATGATTGAAACCTTTAAGTACATGAAAGGAATAAACAAGACAGGTACAGAGGGGCTGTTCAAAGTAAGGGAGGGGAGGGACACCAGGGGCCATGATATGAGACTGGAGGGAGGACGGTTCAGGAGAGATGAGGAGACACTTTTTTACAGAGAGGGTGGTGGCTGGGTGTAATGCATTACCTGCAGAAGTGGTATAAAGTAGAACAGTTGACTAGCTTCAAAAGGGGATGGGACAGGACAAGGGAGAGGGTCAATGAAGGGGAAGGGTGGAAGGGAGGGGCAGCTGCAGAATAAGATGTGCTAGCTGCACATTCAAGCAGACTTGATAGACCTCTAGGCCTTTATCTGCTGGCAAATTTTGTATGTTTGTATTGTCCTTGGACTTGTAACTGATATAAATTTTATTGACCTAATAAAGAGCTTTGATCATGTAGATCACGCGGTACTGATTGGCAAACTCTCTCTGTTAGGCATGTCTGAATGCACTTTTCTGTGTTGCAGGAATTACCTGCTAATCAATCTCACTAAGTAAGACTCGGGGCACCAAATCTAGAACTTTGAGAATTACCACTGGAGTCCCACAGGGGTTGTTTTTTTGGCTCTCTGTTATTTTTAGTTTTCATTAGTGAAGTTCATGTTATTGCTGTTAACTCCCAATTTCTAATAAATGCAGATGACACGGTCATCTAATTCCGTATCAAGACTGCACCTGAAGTACAAAGCAAACAGCAGAGAAGAACACTTATAAACGAATGTCTTGCAACTCACAGTCTCCTAGCAAATGAAAGTAAAACAAGCCATGGCATTTGGAAATGCATAGAAACTGGCAAGGCAAAATGAGTGTCTACAGATCCTAGGAACAAGTGGGACATTACTTGAAAATGGGAAAGCTTTTTTTTTTAGTTGTTTAACCAGGAGTAGCACACTAAGCTGAAAGCTTTTTTACAGGAGTGACCTGGGAGCACAGGGAAGTTAAATGACTTGCTCAGGGTCACACAGTATGCAAGTGGTATGTAGCTTTCGGTATGTAGGGTATACTTGATTCAGAAACGTAAGTATGAAATATCATGTTGATCAGATAACTAAAAAAGTTAATCAAAAACTAGACTTCCTGTTCTGTTACAGAGATTGCTTAACCGAAGAGGCAAAGCAGACAATAGCTAATCATGTTCTGCTCCACAGGGAATCTAGGTGAAGGGTGTAAGGGCAAGTAATTATTTATTTAATTTTATCTATTTATTTATATAAAACATATTTTACCAGGTAGACAAGCAGAACCCAGCAGACTTGTTTCCTTTTGTGATCTGTGGGAGGGAGGGAAGCATAAGAATTAATAGGAAATAAATACAGTCTCAACTGAAATACAGTATACATTTTACAAGGAGATACAAATTGTGAAAAGAGCAAGCAGGTACAAATACAGCATAGACCCTGTATGAGTACAAGGAAAGTTGAAAACATGAGAACACAGCAAATTATGCCTATAACTGTGATCATAATGCATATATCTGGAGCAGTCTGAGGAGACTGAGTACTGAGGTTACCTTGCATACCAATTATACATACGTTAGTGCCAGAGACTATAAAGGTGAGCAGCACCAAGTGTTAATTTTCAGTCTCGGGGAAGGGGGGTGTCCAAGGGGTGTCTAGAGCAAATGTGGCAGGACTGCAAGGAGCTGTAGTGAGCCTTGATCAAGGTTTTGGCCACTTGGAAGATTGGCAAGGTGGTGATCTTTTCAAGGAGGCTGTTCCAGATGCTAGAGAGCCTATAGCTGATGGAGGCTTTCTGAAGACTGCATCTGCAACATAGGATAAGTAGTCAGGATCTTCCTCTGACCTCTGCAAGTAGGTAGGGTTTGAGAAAAGGGAGAGGAAGCCAGAGAAATAGCTTTGCAATTTGGTGCCCCTAACAGCAAGTACTGCAAGGGTCCCAGGCCAGTGTACATGGAACAACAGTGGATAGAGACAGGGCAAGAAAGAGTGAATCTACACATGGGGCCTGATTTTCTAATATGTTGAGGCCAACACAAGAGGCTTGCAACAAACTGTGCCGCAAATGGGATTTTTGAAAACAAATGCTGCAGACCCCATGCCACATGTCTGTTGCAATGAATGCAGCAAAGTTAGACCAGCTCCTCCCTGATTAACTTTGTGTCTGAGAGGGACCCCTTTTATGGGACATCTGCCAAAGGTTTGGCACAAGCTGCCCTAAAATGTGGAAAATGTCACAACTTGCATCCTTGTTATAAAAAAAGGGAACACGTTGCGGCAGCCTCTTGGATGCAGGTGCATCAAAGTTTGTGTCGGATACAGGGCTGGATGCAAGCCCTGTGTCCACCATTGAAAATCAGGGACAGGGTGTTAAACAGAGTGGTGAGTTTAGTTAGGGTAATAGGGGAGGTAGTCCAACAGGAGTATGGTTGTGTGCTCAATCACCTGCTTCCTGGTAGTTAGTGACAGGCAGCTCTGTACCTTGTAAAGGGCTCCGAGTTTAGTGAAGCTCTTGGTTACCACATGTGTTACATGCCAGAGTAGCTGAGATGTTGATCCAATAGGAGACCTAGGTGTTTGTAGTTGGATATGAAGTCTAATAGTTTACCGTGAAGAGTGTGTAGGTTTAACTAGGTGAGAGTGAAGTTTAGCCACTGTCTAGAGCTGAACAGCATAGAGACTGTTTTCTTGGTGTTCATGGCTAGCCTGTTGATTTGGAACTACTTTTGCACAGTTAGGTAGTCATGTTGCACGGTTTGTTCAATGGACGGTGTGGAAGGGCCAAATGTATAGATGATGGTATTGTTGACATACATGTGGATGTTAAAGTTTGAGAGGGCCAAAGGGAGATCATTGCTAAAAGGCTGTGAAGAGGAGAGGCCCCAGAATGGAACCTTGGCTAAGCCTGAATGTAACTAGAAAGGAGGAGGACATAGTTGATCTTAGCTTAATAGATCAGGTTTAGTTGGAAAGGTAGGACTTGAACCAGTTTGTCTCTTGGGAGAAGACCACTAAGGCTGCAGGAGGAAATATATTATAAGAACCGCCCGCCATTTCCCCAACATCCCACAGAACCATCTCAACCGCAGAGGGTAGTTGGTCTGGGAAGTTGGCAGGTGGTTAGGAAGGGCAAATCAGGTGCCCCGTCACTCAGTGCTCTCCAGCATATCACCTCCACAAATCATATAAAAACTACAAAACAAGTATCTGCCTCTATCTCTGAAATCAAACAAAGGAGCAAAAGACACTGCAGAGCAGGACACTGCAGCACAAGAGCTAGCACAACAAAACACGCCCAAAACAGGAACCAAAACAAAAAAAGCAAAAAGGAAATCCAAAACACTTCTGATCATAGGAGACTCCATGATTCGGGGAGTTGATACCTATCTTCAGCCAGGGGTAATGGTCAGAAGTCTCCCAGGTATATCAGCATGCAGAGACACTGACCACATTGCTAAAATTGCTAAAATTGTATGGGAAGCAGGAGAAAACATCAATGTCCTGGTACACATAGGGACTAATGATCTCACCAGCCAGTCAGTTGTGGAGACCAAGGAACACCTGACAAGGCTGTGTGACAAACTATCATCCATTTCATCTAGCATCTCATTCTCTGAGATCCTGCCAGTCTGAGAGAGGGGGGCAGATGGACGGAAGGTCAGAGAAGGGGAGATAGGGGAGCTAAACATGTGGCTCAAAGGCTGGTGCAGGAAAGAGGGCACAAATATGTAGGTAACTGGCAAAATGTTTGAGAGTGAACGTTCTTTAAATTTGATGGACTGCATCTGACTAAGGAGGGAGCCAGTGCATTGAGGCAGAAGTTTGGCATCTTTGCAGAATATTTAAACTAGCAAATGGAGAGAGGGGTGCAGCACCTGATACGATGAATGGGAAGAACACCCTTCCCCCTCTCAGCTAGTGATCAAACAGGAGTTCAGCATATTTGTAGTTCATTTGCATCACCAGGTAAGGAAAAAGGTCCTGCTCCCCATATGGCACACAGGGGAAACACCAGACCTCACCCAAAAACTAACACACTGAATTCTGGCCAATGGAAATCATGTACACAAATGCTAGCAGTCTGAGAAACAAGATCCCAAACCTGCAGGCAATAATGAGAGAAGCTAAACTGGACATAGTAGCCATTAGCGAGACATGGTTCACCAGTAACCACACTTGGGAGAATTCAGTACCCGGCTACTGTATGTACTGTTCAGAAGAAACCAAGGTGCAAAAAGGGGGGGTGGAGTGGCCCTGAATGTCAATGAAAATATCAAAGCTACAGAAATTCAGAATACACATAAGGAGCCAGAAGAACTGTGGGTCACTCTGGAAACAGGAAATGGGACAGCCAAATGAACTGGGGTTGTCTACAGGCCTCCAGACCAGGGAAGGACATAGACACATTACTGTTAGAAGATATACAAAACATGACAGCTAAAGGGGAGGTTCTGATAATAGGAGACTTCAACATGCCAGATACAGATTGGTCAATACCAGTAGGAACATCTGCCAGAACTAGACACATAGTGGATTCCCTGCAGGGGGAGCGCCTCAAACAACTGGTACAACAACCCTCAAGAGACAGGGCTATCCTAGATCTAGCACTGACTAACAGGGAAAGGATCACAGATCTCCAGGTAGAAGGTCACCTGGGGGCCAGTGACCATCACATGGTATGGTTCAATTTGGCCACTAGAACTAAATCATCCCATTCCAAGGCAAAACTATGGGACTTCAGCAGAGCTGACTTTGATAAGATGGCCAACAGTGTTAAGCTAGCTCTGGCAAGAAGAAATACAGGTGAGGGGGCACAGGCAAAGTGGGCAGGCATTAAGGATGCAATACTTGAAGCAACATCCCATTGTGTTAAAGAGAAAAAGAAGTGCAAAAGAAGAAGGAAACCACTTTGGTTCTCAAAAACAGTAGCAGAAAAGATCAGAGCCAAAAGGCTGGCCTTCAGGAAATATAAGGGAACACAGCAGGATGAAGATAGTGAGGCATACCAAACTTCCCTAAGGGAAGCAGGGAAGGCAGTAAGGCAGGCAAAAGCCCAAACTGAGGAAACACTAGCATGAACAGTAAAAGGAGGTGACAAGACTTTCTATAGATACATTAGTGAAAGGAGAAAGTCCAGAGGGGGTATTGCTAAGATCAAAGGGGATAAGGGTGTGTGTGAGGAGGAGGATCATGTAAAAGCATCTGTCCTAAATAGATACTTCTGCTCAGTATTACTGAGGAGAAGGCAGGGCAGAGCCCCCAGCTCAGCACCATGGACACAGGGGGGGAGGGAGGTGTGCACTAGTCCCTTCACAAAAGAAAGGGTCCCACAAGAGCTCGATAAGCTCAGGGTGGACAAGGCAATGGGACCTAATGGCATACATCCTAGGGTATTAAAGGAGCTAAGGATGGAACTAGCAGAGCTATTATCAGAACATTTAGTGAGTCTCTGAGCACAGGAGAGGTCCCAGAAGACTGGAGAAAGACTCATGTGATCCCGCTCCACAAGAGTGGTAGCAGGGAGGAGGCAAAGAACTACAGACCAGTCAGTCTTACCTCAGTAGTGGGCAAGATTATGGAGGCACTCCTTAAGGAAAGGATAGTGCAACACCTGGAATCCATAGGAGCACAGGATCCAAGACAGCATGGGTTTACAACAGGATGGTCCTGTCAAACTAATCTCATAGATTTCTTTGACTGGGTAACCAGAGTGGTGGACTAAGGGGGAGCAGTTGATGTCACCTACCTTGACTTCAGCAAAGCTTTCAACACTGTTCCACATAGAAGATTGATAAATAAGCTGGGTAGGCTTGGGGCGGGTCAGAGGTTGGTCAGCTGGGTGGCAAACTGGTTGATGGGCAGAAACAGAGAGTGGTGGTAAGCAGGTATACAGTCAGAAGAGATGCAAGTCAGATGGGGTACCTCAGGGATCAGTCTTGGGGCAGTCCTCATCAATATCTTCATCAGTGACATTGCAAAATGGACTGGAGGTAAGGTTTGTCTGTTTGCAGATGACACCAGATCTGCAACAGAGTAGATGATCCAGATGGGGTGGGCATAATGAGAAAAGTTCTGGATAAACTGGCAAAATGGTCCGGAAGAGTGGCAACTGGGGTTTAAAGCAAAGGTGCAAGATCATGCATAGGAAGAAAACCCTGAAGCCACTATAGGTGGGAGGGAGTTGCTAGCAGTCACATAGGGAAGAAAGAGACTTGGGCATCATCATCACAGATGACCTGAAATCATCCAAGCAGACCACTAAAGTGAATACGTGAGGCTAAGGGGATGTTGGGGTGTATTAGTAGGGGAGTATCACAAGTTGTAAGAGGTAATAATCCCTCTTTATAAGACACTGGTTAGGCCCTAATCTGAAGTACTATGTGCAGTACTGGAGGCCACACCTTCACAAGGACATTAACCAAATTGAGGCAGTCCAGAGAAGAGCAACCAAAATGGTGCAGGGACTGTATCAGAAAACATATGAGGACAGATTAATGGAGCTCAATATGTATACTCTAGAGCAAAGGAGGGAGAGATGTGATATGATTGAAACATTCAAACACCTTAAGAGCGTTAACAAGGTGAAAGAGTCTAGCATGTTTCAATATAAGAACAATAGCAGGACAAGAGGACACAGCATGAGATTAGAGGGAGGCCAATTAAGCGGTAATATGAGGAAGTTCTTCTTCACACAAAGGGTGGTGGATGCATGGGACGGCCTACCTCAAGAAGCGGTGGATATAAATACAGTGCAGGGCTTCAAACAGGCATGGCATAGGCATAAGGGAGCAATACAGATGAGTATGAATAGTTAGGCCATTCACAGAGCAAAGGCCGATGGCACATTCATAAGGCAGAAAAAGAAATGAGCAGACTGGATGGGCCTTACAGTCCTTATCTGCTGTCAACTTCCATGTTTCTATGTTTCTCTGAAATCACCAAGAAAATTATAGAAACTAGTAGGTTCACATCCATTTATTAAATATATATAAAAATTGCCAACTGTAATTTGGGTCAGAAAATACAGAAGGGGATACAAGGGCAAGGGGGAAGAGTGGGGAACTATTCTATATTAAAAACAAGTCTACTCAAAGATAAGAAATTTATGGACTTGGTAGTAAGACTAATGAGTTCTTGAGTTCAATAACAATAGAGAAGATTTTCAGATACTATATGTATTTGGGAATCATATAAAGCATTATAAGGGGATAAATTATAGGCTTTGCAACAAAAAACAAGCATTTGTCAATGCCGAATGTTTGCTTGCTGGCATTGGCATTGGTAGTGTAGGAGTTAGAGAGCTGCATAATAGGAATGGCAGTGAAGTATTAACCTGAAGCCAACCCCACCACCACCACCCTGCAGAGACTGACAGGCATTAGGATGTGCCTTTGGGTCATCAGGCATAACGGCCACGCCATTTCACCACACCCTACCCTGCAGACACCGACAAGTGTCATGGTGTTCCTTGGGGTCTTTGGCCCTTATGCTCACTCCACTCCATCAGGAAATATGGTGAGATGGGTGCTGTACAAGAGAATGGGGTGAACTTTGGTGCTGAAGAGTCCAAGACACACCTTGATGCCTCTCACTGGCTGCAGGGTGTGGAATGGTATGAGCATTACAGGCGAGAATCCCAAGTCACACCCCTGATGCCTGTCAATCTCTACAGGGTGAGGCATTATGGTCGGAAACCCTAACATCTCAGGCGTTCGTTGGCATTTTCACTCCAAATTTTAACATGGGTTTTGTGACCCCACCTTATGAACAGTGCAATATCAGTTCATTGAAGCTGATTTTGCACAGTGACTACGCCATTTGGCACCACAGGTGCAAAAACACATTTTGAACAGGATGTGAAAAATGACAGCTGTACTGTTCATGGGGAGGTGGAAAAAATGGCAATGTTGAAAATCTGCAGTGAAAATATTAAAAAAACTGGTGAAGTCACGAACATGTGTAGAAACTGCGCAACGTACACCCATAATGCAATTAGTTTGGGGATGTTTTACAGCAAATTGTTAGCACTGGCATTTTGGAACCTCTGCTCATGAACAGTGTCACTGTGATTTTCTTAATCTGTCCCGAAGAGTGATTTCCCACAGCGACCACACATTTCTGCGCTGTAAGTGTGAAAACACATTTCGGCCATGGTTTGAAAAATGACAGCTGTACTGTTCATAAGGAAGTGTGGAAAAATGCCAGTGGTGAAAATCTGGACTGAAAATATTAGAAATCCATGAACTTAAGAAGGTGCGTGTAAACTGCGCAATAGTCGCTTGTAACACAGTCATTTTATGGACTTTTTTCACCAAATTTTTAACATAGCCATTGTAACACCTCTGCTCATGAACAGTGTCACTGTGATTTTCTTAATCTGTCCAGAACATTGTTTTCGCACACCAACTGCGCCATTGTGCACTACATGCGTGGAAACACGTTTTGGGCAAGATGCAAAAAATGACAGCTGTACTGCTCATAAGGAGGTGTGGTAAGATGGCAGTGTTGAAAATCTGGAGTGAAAATAGTGAAAATTCACAAACTTACAAGCGTGCGTAGGAACAGCGTAACGCATGCTCGTAAAACAGTCATTTTGGGGAATTTTTTCACCAAATTTTTAACATAGCCATTTTAACACTTCTACACATGAACAGTGTCACTGTGATTTTCTTGATCTGTCCCAAACATTGATTTCGCACACCGACTGCGCCATTGTGCTCTACATGTGCGGAAACGCATTTTGGGAAAAATGTTGAAAATGACAGCTGTACTGCTCATAAGGAGGTATGGTAAAATGGCAATGTTGAAAATCTGGAGTGAAAATATTGAAAATTTGTGAACTTACGAGCGTGCATAGGAACAGCATAGCAGCATGCTCGTAAAACAGTCATTTTGAAATTTTCCACCAAATTTTCAACATAAGGTTTTGGGGGCCTATTTCATGAACTGTGACACTGTCGTTTTATCGTCGGTCCCGAAGGTGGATTCCGCGGTGATATTGAAATCACCTTTCAGGGCGATTAACAAAATGACAGTGACAGAATTCGCGAGGTGGGTCCCAAAACCCTCATGTTGAAATTTGCGAAAAAATTCCAAAAATGCCTGAGATATGCAGCAAAATTGAAAAACCTATTTATTACATTATACAGCTTACGACATTTCCTCAGTTCGCGGTCGGCTTTGAAGAGTGCAGGCGTGTTCAGGTCACGAATCATCGCGCGGACTCCGGAGGTAAGTACTGGGTGATGAGGTGTTGGGATGCAGGGTGTGCTGAGGGTGGGTGTGGGTGGGGAGGCGGGGTCAGGACAGTCAGTGAGGAAAGGTTTTCTGTTTCAGGTTTCTTTTGTTTTCTTGGGCGACGGGACTTTTGCCATGCTGGTGTGTGCTGCCAGCATGGCATGAAAAACTGTTTGGGGTGGGGGCAGTGGAGCTCGGGGGATTGGGCACCCCGTCCCGGCCATACAGACTGTTGCCACAGTGGGTGAGCTCAAGCGTGGCACCCACTTCTCTGTTGGGGGAACATTGGAGCCGACAGGGGATTACAGGCACCCCGTCGGCCACAGTCAATGTGTGTGGGGGGACTACATTAGCACACATGTCCGTGCATGCGTGTGAGGGGAGCATCCGGGCAGCTATTTTCTTTTAAGTTGATGGCAACGTTCGAAACTACTGTCACCGGCTGTGTCCCCCATTATTGGTGGACATCACACATGCCACAAAATGCCATGCCGGTATTGGCCACAACAGTGCCACACCTCCAGATCCTGCTTCGGCATCAAGCTGCCATCATATGTTTCTTGTGCTGCACGCAAGCAAACATAAAAAGGCAGAAGAGGAACTTAAAAATCTAGAAACATTACTTAAACCTATAAAACACTGGTATGGGAACTATTACAGAAAATTTCAACGTGTAAATATGAAATTAATAAAATATTATCAGAGAAAGCAAAATTCACTCTTTTCAGAACTAGACAAAAATATTGGGTGACAGGAGAGAAGCTAAGTAAGCTGCTAGATGTTAGCATCAAGATTAGGAAAAATTCAGCAGCAAAATTAAATACCAGGTATCCAAAGCACATCTGCACAGATTGTTACTAGCAACAAGGACATTATTATAGAATTCCTTCTTACTATAGCAAAATATATGCTAAACACAACAAATCCTCTCCTGACAATATAGACACTTTCTTTAAAAAACTTAAACTCCCAACTCTTTCTCCCAAAACCAACAAAATATAGGAAAATAAATATCCCTAGCAAAACTTGAGCAAACTATTAAGGAATTACCATTAGGAAAGAGACAGGATGGCTTCCCAGGAGAATATTGTAAAGCACTGGCACCTTCCATTTCTCCTATGTTATATACTGCTATATGTGAAGTATGGACTAACAAGTCACTCCCTCCCACATTGAGAGAAACACTTATTACCTTTATTACAAAATAAGACAAAGAACCTTTATACTGTTTAATTACAATCCCGTCTCCCTATTGAGTACAGACTACACAATTCTGACTAAAACCTTGACAATAAGAACAAAGTCTATTATTGTAAAGTTAATGGGTAGGGAACAAGTAGGATGTATACAGAATAGGTCAAGGACAGACAGAATGCACCATTCAAAGCAGCACTTGATAAATAAATGGATCTTTTGCAAGAGTTTGTTTCCTGTGCTCTGCTGAGCATTTACCGTTCGTAGGAACTTCAGCAATTATGATATTCAGTTTTCTATTGTCTTAGTTATATTTGTGTGACTTCAAAGTGATTAAAGTGAGAGGGAAGAAGAGAAAGAAAAATAAAATTAGGGAGAAAATTACATCAGTGATTATAGCATTGCACAACAATTTAGGATTAGAGCACGCTGAACTGTTCTAGCTATTTTCAGTGCTCATCCTCAAAGTTTGGCAAATTTCTAAGGTTAATAACCAGACTTTAGGCTTGTAGCTTAGACCAGGCTGTGATCTGACATAGAAAAGTATGGACCATAAGGCTATCCTGGCTACCTAGGATCCCATATGGTGTATCACAGTATACTCAGTAGGGATATACAGTGGCGATCATACAAAAGTTTATTAGTACTGAGGTATACCTCGAGGTACCACTGAGGCACTCAAGTTCAATTTGCATTGACTGTAATGTGATTCTGCCTCAGTACCACTGAGATATACCTCAGTACTGATAAACTTCTATGATCTCCACTGTATACACGTGGCCATAGCTATATGGTGCTGCCAAAGAAGTAATTGTTTCTTATTCAAGTAATGATGGATATATGCCTGTCGTTCTTGCTTAGCGGGCACAATACTATAAATGCTCTGTATCTAGATAAAAAAAACATATAGCAGCGAGCCTTCATGTCCTCTCAGTTGCTTTTGTATCTGGCTACATCTTTCAAAGCTTTGTATTATGGATGAGGGAGACGGAGGGTGAGGTTGAAGGGGTGAAGAAAAATAAAATGCCTCCTTTGCCTAATCACTGTCACCAGCTCATAATTTATTTCTTTGCAATATTAGCATAAAAGCAAGACCTTAGCATATATGTATTCTTTGCAAAACAACTTTGTTAATACACTAGTTAGGGTTAAAGTGACAAAAGTAGGGAACTGTGGCATTAGGGTTTCCAACCCTAACACCCCACCCCCTACCCTGCAGGCAGCAACTGCTGTGGGGTGTGCCTTGGGATTGTCTACCCTAATGCTCACCTCATTCCATGAGCAATTAAGCGGTGGCATATACTGTTAGAGACTCCAGAATAGCAAGTATCATTGCCCGCAAGAGAAGGACGGTGACAACAGGAAGGTGACATAGGTTTTATACCCCTTCCCCAAGGAGCTACAACCTCTGAGTTGGTTATTTAAGTAAGGGGCTGTGGGGGCAACACCTGCCACAACAGGAGATGTGGGGGGCAAAGATCCGCCCAAAAAACAAAACAGTCGCCATTTGGATCATCATCACCAATATTGTTTTGTGATTCTGGACTCATCATTCTGGAATTGCTCATATCACATAGAATCTAAATAAGCTGAGATGGCTACAGTATATGAGAATGGGGTGAGCATAAGGGTTGACATACTAAGGCACACCCCACTCCTGTTCTGCCTGCATGGTGGGGGTGGGGTGTTAGGGTTGGAAATACTAATGCAACATTTGCCTACTTTTATCACTTTAACCCTAACTAGCAAATTAGTGGTTATTTACAAAGAATTTACTTACTTTTTGAGATAGTATAGCTGTATCCATGTTTGCCAGTGGACGCACTTCCTTATCTGCCTGTGGGAGTGCAGGGCCCTCTGGGCCCAGTGCTCCCATCCCATGGTGTGTAGCACCAAATAAACACCCTACATGGCAATGTTGTCCTATGGAAAACATAGGAAAATTTGAAAACTGTATAACTCCACACCAAATGGATATCTTTTCACCAAAACAGCAAAAGGCACATCTGTGCGGGCAAGCCCTTTGTTGGATGGAAGCAGTTCAGAGGAGGGCAACTAAAATGGTGCAGGGTCTGCATCAGAAATCATATGAAGAGAGACTGAGAGAGCTTAATATGTATACCCTTGATGAAAGGAGGAACAGGGGGGACATGATAGCAACGTTCAAGTACCTCAAGGGAATCAACAAAGTACAGGAGGGTAGCATCTTTCAGAAAAAGAGATGTGTAAGAACAAGGGGACACAATTTAAAAATAGAGGAAGGACGGCTCAGGGGTAATGTGAGGAAATCGTTTTTCATGGAGAGAGTGGTGGATGCGTGGAACTGCCTTCCTGGGGAGGTTGTTGGGGCTAAAACAGTGGGGGAATTCAAACATGCATGGGATAGACACAAGGCAATTATAGTGGGGGGTGGCAGGAAGTAGGCTGTTGGTTAACTAGAATCTGCAGCTTATCCAGTAGGTAGGGAAATGGGCAGACTGGGTGGGCCAAGTGGTCCTTATCTGCCATTAAAGTCTATGTTTCTATGTTTCTATGTACCCTGAAAATTTCGGACCAAAATTACAAACCATGTCTTCACAGCAAAGTGACAAAAATGACTTAGTACACCTCACGTTACAGTGTTATCCTAAAGGAAATGAAGCAAAATTTAAACCCACTGAACTCCAGGGCAAAGTAATCTGTTTTCTCCAAACCAGAAAGGGCACATCTGTAAGGCAAGCCCTTTGTACCCTGAAAATGTTTAGATCAGAATGCCAAACCATTTCTTCAGTGCGAAGTAACAAAATAGCAGCTGTCTAAAATTTTTTTTTTTTTTGCAGATTGCAAAACAGGATCCTTTTCTCATTTCTTTCTCTGCAATTTGCAGAAAAAGAAAAGTCATTTTTCTCAAACTGCAAAACAGGATTCTGTTTTGCGATTCTTTTTTTGAAATTTGTGAAAAAGTATTTTGCTGTGTCCAAAAAACACATTTCCAATTCATTTATCAAAAAAACTAACCCCAGAATGTGACAGAATGGGTCCCGATTAGGTAAACACAATCACTGGTTTCTAGTAACATAGAAACATAGAATTTGACAGCAGATTTAATACAGATGAGTATGAATAGATAGGCTATTGACAGAGTAAAGGCTTATGGCACATTCATAAAGTAGAAAAAGAAATGGGCAGACTAGGTGGGCTTTGCGGTCCTTATCTGCTGTCAACTTCTATGTTTCTATGTAGATAAGGACTGCTTGACCCACCTAGTCTGCCCATTTCCCTACCTAATGGATAAGCTGCAGATCCTAGTTAACTAACAGCCTACTTCCTCCTTCCCCCCCCACTAGAATTGCCTTATGTATGTCCCATGCATTCTTGAATTCCCCCACTGTTTTTGACTCCACAACCTCCTCAGAAAGGCTGTTCCATGTATCCACAACCCTCTCCATGAAAAAATTCTTCCTCACATTACCTCTGAACCGAATAGTCATGTGTTTTTTTTTACTTGTTTAATTTTGTTTTCCTCACTAAGAGAAAGCAAGATAGTGGCAGCACGAAAAAAGATTTCCCATTTGCAACACAGGATGACCCATTTGCAATAAAGGATTACCCATTTGCAACAAAGAATCCTTTGTCAAGCAAGACATGTAAGTGGAAAGTGAAATTCCAATAGGAAGTAATGGGAAAGTTTAAAATTTAATAACTCTGGAACAGATTAATATTTTTTTCACCAAATCTTCAAAAAGCACATCTGTGACCGAAGACCTTTCTACCCTATACATTTCAGACCAGAATATTCCACACCATTTTTGTGCAGCGGCGTGACAAAGAATTGGAAGAAAAACAGTAATTTTCACATTTTTTTCACATTCCGTATCTCCGCACCCATGCAACCAACCAGAACGAAAGTTGGTACATCAAGAAATTGTCATTCAAATCAGTTGAATGCTTGTGAAGCTATTAAAATGCAAAATTCTGAGTTTAACATAGAGGTGGCCACTGAACCCTAACTATGGGGGGGGGTATCCAGTGTACAAGGTGACTGCGACTGAGTGCTTTCAAAAAGAGTGACACAATCACAGCGCCTGTGCACAGGGCTACCTGACAGGGTAGTGACTGGATACAGGGGCTAGGCGAATATAGCAACGGGATGTCACTGTGTATACACACGCAGCAGGGCAGACTGTGCGATGAGCAGAGGGGAAGGGAGGGTTTGTGGGGAGTAGTGCAGCAGTGGGCTGCGGAGCTGGCTGTGTGGCATGGTGGGCTGTTGGCAGGCTGGGGATGGGAGAGTGCCAAATGTGGTTCTGGTCACGATCATCTTTTTGCTCTGGGTCAGTTGTTTTTTTTTTTTTAAGTTTTGCACTCCTCCCAACATGCACCACCCTGGAGTTGAGTATCCTTTAGTAGGGGAGTACAGGGGGCAAAGCTCCCCACTGGGGGGTGCGAGGGCACAGCCCCTTGCATAAAAAAGAAAACAGTAGATCATGGGCACCCGTTTGTAGTTCACTGTGAGTGTACATCGCCGAAATTCATTTTTGGCAATGTACACTTGTCCAAATGGCAATTGTTATTCCATGATCACCGTTATCACATGGAACCCTATAGGGGCGTGACCGTGCCCCTATAATAACATTTGTAAACATAGTATTGGTCTAGAAATGATTAAGTAAGCATGTAAACAGTAAATTTGGTATTTTAGGAATAGAATTATTCAAATGCAGTAAAGATATTATATTAATCAGCCTCTAAGCTGAGGCACAAATACCATTCACTTTATTTTGTGTGCAGCAGTTAGTTGAAGGGGGATTCAAACCTTCCATCATGAAGTACCCATGTTCACCAATAAGAGTAGAAGAGAAATCAGGTAGAATAGTTGAGTCCTTTGGTGCATTCCAAGTTTAAAAAACTATTAAATCTTTACAGCATGCCTGGAATAGAGTTCTATCTGATACCAGAGAGCTTGTCCCTGGATCCCCACCCAGAAATAACTGAGGCCACCTCCTTCTTGCTTTTGGGTGCTCGCTGGCAGTATTTATTAAAAGGCACAACTGTATTTACATCATTTATATCCCAATTCATTTCAAACAGTCAATCTTTATACAGTGAACATAACAGTCCCACATCACTTCTAGGATATAACAGTCCCATCTTCCCTCTCGTGGTTCTTCACCAGGTTCTCTTCATCTTCCTCATTGCTTCTTGGGGTCTGGACACTGTGATCGGGCCCCCCCTTCCAATCACCACAAATGGATACCACACTTACCCGGACCACTCCCCCCGGCTAGATGTGGACACAGGGATCCACCCACTAGCTCTATATCCCTCCCCCTTCCCTCGTTACTCCCACACCTGGGTTCCTTTGTCCCCAGCCCGTGGTACCCCCCTTTTCCCAAAACCCCCTTCCACTGACCCATCTCCAGCTTGTGATGGAAGATGGGTCTCCCTCCTTGTGGGTTAACTCCCTCAACTCCTTCTTATTGATGCCCCAAACCAGCTCCCTGAAAGGCCGGAGAAATAGGCCCATGCCAAACTCAGTCAGGTAGACCCCATCCGACTGGTAGACTGCCTCATGCTCGAATGCAATGTTCTTATGTTGGATGTGAACCCCTCCCATTTCTATCACTGCTTTGGCCACCTTCCTGTTCAACTGCTTGCATGCTACCTCCACCGCCTTAGGCCCTTTCACTCTCTTCCAAGACCTCCTGGATGTAATCTCAGACCAGCCTATCACCACTCGTGGCAACCAGTTCTTCACCTTCTCCAGATCCGCCAGAATATCCCTAAACAGGGACCCCTATGGCACTGTCCCCAGGTCACTCCACCCTAGATGGACAATTAGACAGTCCAGTGCAGCCCAGTGCACCCGGAGCTCTTCCAGCAGGGGTAGAAGCTGTGACCACCTCATGCCTCTCAGGCCCTCCACCGCACCGTGGTGTGTTCCGCTCCTGGGTGCAACTGCATCCCTATCCTCATGGTGGCTGCAAACCTCTCTGCCCAGCAGACGAATGAATGCCCCACAGTCCACACCTGTCTCTTGGAGCCTGTTGTGGGAAGAGGAAAAGGGACACTAATTAGCAATTATCAACCACTTTGTTAAGTCCCCCACTGTTGCACTACCCAGGGTCAATGCTCCTTTGCTTACAGAGTGCCACTCTGGTTCAATGGCCTTAGCTCCACCATCTCCTCTGCCCCGACACTCGGGATGTTTAAAACTAGGCTCCAGGACTACCTCACTGCCAACAGCTCTTCTGATTGCCCCACTTAACCCAGTTTCTCTATTTCCCAGCCTGCTGTAGTGGTCCTCCCCCCTCTCACCCAACACACCCCTCACACTTTGGTCTACCCCATGCTTCACTTTTCCACCCACTCCCTGCCCTACCTTCCTACCTCTCTTCCCCTCTTCCTGCCCCATCCCTTAGCCTCCCTTCCCCCTTTCCTCTCCCCGTGACTCCAGCACGTCTCAACTCGTGTCTGTTTCCTCTGACAAAAGCCTCTGGCTGCTTTGTTTACTTTGTTACCTTTGAATTGTATTAATCTGCAAACTGCTTGCAATGTCCCCATTGTTGTTAGTTCTTACTTGACGTTTTCCTACAATGTGTATTTCTCAGATGTGGAAACTTTGTAAAAGAGCCTTGGCTCAAAGGTAATTGTAATCCTAGATTTGATAAATAAATAAATAAAACACAGCACATACCTTCTGTAACATTTTGATGTCCATCTGCCCACCCACTTGACCTCCCCCTCCCTGCTCCTGCCGCAGCCAATTCTGAGGCTGCACCAATCCTGAAGGAGTGCGGGGAAAATTTGTTGGGGTTCTGCCCCGTGAATGCCACCGCCTTCTTCAGCACCGCCCCATCTGAAAACCTGTCACCGGGAAACCATCCCCATGTATGAACCAGGTCCCTGACCTGCGGCCCCACACCATGCTATAGCCCGTCATGGTCTGAACCACGCAGACTCCCACCCCCATCTGCCTGCATATCACTAAGGTGCATCCTTTGCCCCGCTGGTCCGTTTTAGACCTCCAGAGCCATAAGACCACCTTCCCCTCCTCCAAACTCACATTCTCCTCTTGCAAGCCAGTAGCGGACACCCACTTCCTGGGTACCACCATCTCCCCAACCTGAAAAGCCCCCCTCACCATGACTGCGAATATAGCCTGGAAAAGACAGGCCTCATTCGCTGATGTGTAAATATGGTCTAGCGCCCTTACCACCTTCATGGGCAGGGGCCCCGTAATGGATCTCCTCCCATCCTGTCTGGCACCCTGCCTCCTCTGCCATCCCATGATCATTTTCTTGATGGCTCAGCTGTCTGCAGCATCCTCCCATCCCTGATCCTGACACATCCAGCTGATACCTTTCAGTTGGACCCCCATAGTGGTGGAAGCCTCCCCCTCCTCCCACTTCTCCACTAC
Organism: Neoceratodus forsteri; assembly: GCA_016271365.2. NCBI lineage: Eukaryota > Metazoa > Chordata > Ceratodontiformes > Ceratodontidae > Neoceratodus > Neoceratodus forsteri. Next base: position 86,442,029 of record CM028138.1, read on the forward strand.
ATACCGCATGATCTGTTCCTCCCAGACTGGTTCATCTGCCTCCCAGCCCCACCTGGCCTGAAATGCCAGGAAGTTGACACATGCCCCCTCATAGACCTTCAGGGTGTTGGCCGACCAAGACCCTTTGTACAAAGCTCTGGTCTTCACCCACCAATCTCCCACATCCAGTCCGGGACCCTGGTCTGGGTAGGCGCAGCCTGCGGGGGCCAACTCTTGGAACTGCTCCATCTGAAAACGAGAAAGACAGTCAGCCACCTCATTCTGTACCCCCTCAATGTGCTGTGCCCAAAACAACAGGTTCAAATGCAGCCCCAGTAATACCATGCATCTTAGAACCCGACCTATGGATTCCGTACGGCTGCTCTGCCTGTTGATCACCTCCACTACACTCTTGTTGTCGCACCAAAATAAGATGCGCCACCCTCCTATATGGGTGCCCCAGAGCTCGAGGGCCACCCATATGGGGAAAATCTCGAGGAACGTGATGTCCTTGGTCCACCCCCATTCTTGCTATCTGGCCGGCCATGCCTTTGAAATCCATTCCCCTTGAAAATAGACTCCCATCCCGAAACCCCCGGAGCATCCGTGTACAACTCCATGTCTGTGTTGCAGGCCCATTCTTCCTGCCAGAACGTCACCCCATTGTACAACTCCAGAAACTCCTCCCATACTTGTAGGTCTTTTTTAATGTCCTTATTTATATCCACCCAGTGATGAGGTTGCTTCGCCTTGCCTGTGACCCTACCCAACCTTCTCGTAAAGGCCCTGCCCAGGCTTGTGGCCTTGCAAGCAAAATTAAGGTGCCCCAGCAGCTGTTGAACCTGTACCAGTGGCACCCTCCACCCCCAACTAGTGTGAGCAGACCCCGCAGCCATGCCACCTTGTCCCCTGGCAGACCGAAGCACTCCTGCTCTGTATTCACCTCAATCCCCAAGAACTCTAACTTGCAGGCCAGTCCCTCTGTCTTCCCTGCTGCCAGTGGGATCCCTATCCTGCTACACATGTCCTGGAAGTCCTTCAACATTCCTCGTGTCTCCTCCCAACTGGCTCTGATCAACAGAAAATCATCCCAGTAATGGACTACCCTCCTGTGCCCATACCAGGACCCAAACACCAACTGTACCCATGAGCTGAACGCCTCGAATGTGGAGCATGCCACTGAGCAGCCCATGGGCATCGCCTTGTCAAAATACAAACCGCCCTCAAATTGGAATCCCTAGCAGGTCCCAATCTGTGGGATCTACTGGCAGCAGCCGAAAAGCGGACTCGATGTCCGTCTTTGCAAACCAGGCCCCCCCAGTCACCCGGATCAACTCAACCGCCAAGTCTAAGGAGGCGTAAGAGACCATGCTCAAAGCCGCCGGGATCCCTCCATTCACCGACTCCCCGTCGGGGTAGGAAAGGTGATGTATGAGCCGGAATTCCCCTGCTTGTTTCTTTGGTACCACTCCTAGAGGTGAAACCCTGAACTGCTTGCATGGGGGCTCGAGCAACGGCCCTTCCACCCTCCCTGCCCCAACCTCTTTCTGAAGTTTCTTTCGCACTAAGTCCTCCTTCGCCCTTACTGAACCCAAATTTTTGGCCCATATCCCCACCCGCTTCCCCTCAAAGCCCAGCAGAAAAACCGCCCTTAAAACCCAACCTCAGCAGCTCCATTCCTGCCTGTCAGGGTAACCTGCTGTCCAGGCCTCCCACCACTCCACACCTGATGGGGATGCGGGCAAGGGCATACCCTCACCTCCCCACTCCACATCCCCCCTAATTCCATCCATAGTTAGACGTATAAGAAGTAGATCAGGGAGGGGCTGTGGACATGGCCTACCTAGACTTTAGCAAGGCATTTGGCACAGTCCCACTCAAAAGATTAATATACAAGCTAGCCAGCCTGGGAGTGGGTCCCAAGATGACAGCCTGGGTAAAAGAATTGGCTGGAGAATAGGATACAGAGTAATAATAAATGGAGTCCCTCTGAAGAAAGGGGTTACTAGTAGGGTACACTGGGGTTCAGTATTAGGACCGGTCCTCTTCAATGTCTTTATAGCGACATTGCAGAGGGACTGGAAGGAAAAGTATGTCTCTTTGCAGATGACACAAGATCTGCAACAGAGTTGATGCACAAGGTGGGGTGGAAAGGATGAGAAGGGACTTGGCAAGGTTAGAGGAATGGTCAAATGTATGGCAGCTTAGATTCAATGCTAAGGCGTGCAGGTAATGCACCTGGGAAATAAAACCCAGGGAAGAGTACACAATGGGGGTGAGATACTAGCAACAACAAAAATGGAAAGGGACCTGGGGGTAGTCATATCAGATGACCTAAAGGTGGGCAAGCAATGTGAGAGGGCAGCAAGGAGGGCTGGGGGGATACTGGGATGCATAGGGAGAGGCATCACCAGTAGAAAACAGGAAGTTATCCCTCTGTACAGACAGCTGGTGAGACCCCATCTGGAGTACTGTGTGCAGTTCTGGAGACCCAATCTCCACAAAGACATAGACAGAATGGAAGCTGTCCAGAGGAGGGCAACTAAAATGGTGCAGGGTCTGCACCGGAAGACATATGAAGAGACACTTAAGGAGCTTAATATGTATAGCCTCGAGGAAAGGAGGGAGAGGGGGGACATGATAGAAACTTTCAAGTACCTCAAGGGAATCAACAAAGTCCAAGAGGGTAGCATCTTTCAAAAAGAGGTGTGCAGAACAAGGGCACAATTTGAAGATGGGGGGCAGCTCAGAGGTAATTCAAGGAAGTATTTTTTCACAGAGAGGGTTGTGGATGCATGGACCGGCCTTCCGGAGGAGGTTGTGAAGTCAAAAACAGTGGTGGAATTCAAGCATGCATGGGACAGTCATAAGGCAATTCTAGGGGGTGGGGGTAGGAAGAAGTAGGCTGCTGGTTAACTAGGATCTGCAGCTTATCCACTAGGTAAGGAAATGGGCAGACTGGGTGGGCCAAGCGGTCCTTATCTGCCGACAAATTCTATGTTTCTATGTATACCCTCCTCTCCTGGGGCCTCCTCGGCCCCTGAGGGCCCCCCCCCATGACCGCTCCTAAAGGGCTGTTCCTGGGGCTGCCCGCTTGCTTGCCCAGTTTTCTAATCCCCTTGCCAACACCCCATCACCGGGTGTGCCCCCCACACTGTGAGCAGACATGCCTAAACTTGCAACTAGGCCATGTACATGATGCCCTGTTGAAAGCCCAGCAGGCTTTGGTGCCAAGGGATGGTGTGACCCGCCTCCCTTGCTCCGCTGCCTGCCCTGTTGCTGAAATCTGACAGTGTCCTCACCCACAACTCTGCTTGGGTGCAGTCCCACTTCAGGTCACCCTTAACCACTATTCAACTCCGGAATGCTTCGTCATGTTTAAGCCACCCAAAACCCAGCTTCGCCTTATACTCGTCCCTGATGATCGCCATATACATCAGCAACAGGATCGCCAGGTCCGGCTGCTTCTCCAGCACCAATGCGTTATAAATCAGGAAACCTGCTTGCCATGTGTCGATACTCTTCCCCTTGAACCGAGCTTCCTCCGCTTTGTGCCCCACCACTGCCAGCACTACTGCCATCTCTGACTTGCCCACCAATTCCCGCTGCTCATATTTTTTTGGCTGTCTCCTCGTTCACTAATCGAAAAATATCCACGTACTCCCCCTTCCATATTTTTTCCTTTATGGAGGTCAACATGTGGTCACCCAGCATGAAACCAGGCGGCCGCTCGTATAGCTTCCACACCCCACCTGAAGCGCCCGCCCCATCTTTGCCCTGTCTGCCCTTCTCCTTGATGGCCTGCAGGGTCTGCTCCATCTTTGAGACCCCTTCATCCCCCATGTCACCCAACAGACCCTCAATATATACTTTTAAATCCACTTCATTGTTCATATCCACCTCATCCTTACCCCCATCCAGCTGGGACCCTGCCGGGGCCGGACTGGTCCCCCCACTTGCATCGGGTGCTGCCGGAGGGCTGGGAACCACCCTCTTTGGCCTCTTGCTTCCTTTCCCGGCACCCGCTCTCTCATCTCTCTCCTTCCACTTCATCTGGGCCTCCTCGTCTGCCTCCCTCTTCTTCACTGCCTCAACAAACTCGGTCATCTGCATCATCAGTTTTGTGACTTCTGCCAACATGGTAGCGCTGGACACTGGGTCTCCTGGGTGCCATCTCTTCCTCTGCAACCTATGCTGCACAAGAAAACCACAAGATCATATTGCAAACCATTAGCTGCCCTGCCCCTGCACCAGGTGGTGCACTTGTACCCGGTCACCATTTCTTTGCTGGAACTATTCCTCACCACAGCCGGCCTGTGTCCCCATTGCCAGACCTCGCAGGCTGAGGCTTACCACCCTGCCCCACCCACTGGTAAGGCCATTCGGTCCCTTTCCCTGCTCTACCCTGCTTTTCACCTGACAGGCCTCTGCAGCCCAACCCTTTGTCCCACCCCCACAGGGTATCAACCCCCCCATTTGAGGTCCCCCAAACAGGGCTGCAGTAATGGGGGGAAAAGTGGGGAAGTTGTCTGGGGCCCCGAGCTCAGGAGGGGCCCACCCGAGGAGCTGGCATTATCCCTGGCATTAGCTGGTTTTGGAAATGGGGGCCCATTTCAAGTGACTTGTCCGGGGCCCCAAAATTCATAGCTGCAGCCCTGCCCCCAAATACCTGCCCTTGCATTGGCCCCTTTCGCAATGAGCCCCCTCAAGGCAGGGCCCCCTCCTTTTTCCTTTTTCCTATTTCTTACCCAGGCCGGAAGCCGCAAACCCTGTATGCACCCTCACGTCATGCCCTCGGGCCTGGGTCCTTGCTTGCTTTGCTCCTGTTTTAGTTCATCGCCCCTCTCACCTCCTTCTTAGGAGAATTGGTGCTCGTATCATGCGGCTGGGCCTCATAGGCCTCCTGGCCTGCCTATAGCCCTGTGTTATGCGTCCCCTCCGCCCTGCTTGGCCTACAAGTCTCACACTCACGCCCCTCCTCCACTTCTTCCCCACAGGCACAAAGCCAACTGCCCATTCGCTGGTGCACTATCCATGGTCAGGCCTCTCCGTTCACACTCTGCCATATGGTCTTCTGGCCTGACCACAAGCTTGGTGGACCCACTCACCAACAACCGTCACTACTGCTATGCGGCTAGCTTGTCCTGCGCCCGCCACTGCAGGCCCCCCCCCAAGTGCAGAGCCTCCACGGATCTCCTAGCGCGAGCTACCCATTACCCCTCTTGGGAAGCCTCCGGCTTTGTTCCAAGTCACCACGCGGCCAGGTGCTCCACAACACCACCCCACAACGCTACATCCTACAAGAGTGCCCTCCACACTACACCTCTGCTCCCCATTTCCCGTCTGGGCCCAGCGCCCAAAGCAGTCCACCACCCAAAAGCGCCCCCCAGCTATGAGGGCTCACCACTCCCCAATTTTCTCGCAAATGCTGGCACGGCCTAGGCCACGTGGCTCCTCCTCTCGAAACACGCTAAATGGCCCCAGATGGGCTGCCACAATTGCTGTCCCTCAAAGCAGCCCTCACCTTCCCTAGGCCCACACAGCCCACCACCAGGCTAGAAAATTCCCCCACATTGAACCCTTTGGTCCGCTACCATTGCTGGTGCCCTCCAGCCCCACTCTCTCGCAATGCCATGGCTCGGGCCTAGGCCCTCTCCACACGCTCCACACCTACCGCTCCATCCTCCATTTCAACAAATCACCGTAATGGACCCAAAACCAGCTAGACCACTCCCGTGGAGCCCTGCCTGGCCCCAGAAACCTCTTAACTCACACATCACCAGCTGCGTGGCCCCTACCCTCCAAAAAAACACCTACAGTGGTGCAGCTCCAATGCTTCCACCAACCACCGCTTGCACACACAACAGGCTAGCCCGCTCTCGCAGATCCCCGACTGGCCTCGAGTGACCACTTTTGCAAAGCTACACACACGTCACCCTCTATCACTTGCTATACCTCTAACATAAACTGTGTTCCATGAGCATTGCTGTGCAAACTCTACTCTTGCGTGCGATTTTAAGCATTGCTGTGCAAATTCTTGGCCTCGTGCAACCACTTTGGCAAAGCCACCCACACGATTAATCACTATACACTCTACCATAAACATAAACGTTGTTGTGCAATTCTCCTCTTGTACTCCACATACAGCATTTCTGTGCAAATTCTATAAAATCCCCTCAATTAAAGCCTTGCTGTCTATGTACATTTCAGGTTTCAGGGCCATAGCACTCCATGCCTTACCGCAACTGCCAGCAATGTGCTGTAGTATCCTTGAGGAATTTTTACAACAAGAAAAGAGGGCCCCTTGAGGGCTGCATGTCCTTAAATATCCTCTAGGGACCCCTCCTCTGGCCCCTGCTGGCCTCTCCCCTTGGCCAATCCCCAGCGAGCACCCACCCCATTCGGATGACATCATCCATGAGGTCCTGGCCTCACCCCCTTTCCTGAAGCCCCCCCCCTTTACCTATCCTCCCTCCCCCCCCCTCCCCCCATGCCTTCTTCCTGGCTGGGTCCCAGGACAACCTGGCCTGCCTTTAAGTGGCAAGCCTAATTATCTCAATGGGAAGATAAAGCGACAAGGGTTTTTTTCCATCATAATTTTTATTAAAAATTATTGTATTATATACATACAAACAAACATATGTATAACTTATAAGTCAAGCATATAGAAAAACTTTACACAAATGAACATAACATATGTATAACTTATAAGTCAAGCATATGGAAAAACTTTAGACACATTTGATTACACAATACAAGGTGATCTAATACTGTAGAGTGAAGATATATAATACTAGACTTCAAGATTTTCTTTCCCCAGCCACCAAATTGATATTAGAAACATATTTATCTTTATCAAAACAGAGGCATCTCACATGCATTTTAGCTTACATTTAGTATTTATTCTAGTTTTAGTTACTATACTTACTAAACCCCTTTGCATTAATAAGTTAACTGAAGGAAAGGTCCCCAGATCTCCCCAAACTTCTCACTTTTTATGTGATTGCATGCATGCACAAGAAACATGTTGCGGCAGCTTTCTCCACAAGCAGGTTGTGGAGGCACGGCACTGTTGTGGCCACTGTTCCCACAGCCTTTAAAGGCTTGTCCAGCGTCCCCAATGCCATGGTGTGCTGCTGCTGACATTAGTTCAGCCAGCGTGCCACCAACTTGTAAAAAATCAGCCACTGCAATCAGGGTCCACCTCGTCATTGCAGCATAAGCCATTCGCTGCAATGAGGGAGTGATCCATTATTGCAGAGCAGGATCTTCACAAACAATATTAACCCCCCCCCCGCTGTGTTTATTTTTCGGCCGGGGCCCCAATCCTAATCGACTTCAGTGCCCTCATGTTCATGTTGCAGAAGGAGTCCTCTCCCGTCAGCATTATATAACCCCCACTTATATTCTCTGCCGATGGGGTGTCCAATCCCCATCAGCTTATTATCACCCCTCCCTTTTGTTGTGCGATGGGGTGCCCAATCCCCGTTAGCTGCTAGCTTGCCCCCCCCAAAAGGAAGACTCCAGTGGCATGCTGGGAGCCCATCCCAGCATGTCACATGCCCCTGTAAAATAAAAATGGTCCCTTGATGTCTTTTTTTTCTTTTCACCTGTAAAAAAGGAAACTGTCTCTCGGAGGTCTCCCTGACCCCCTCCCGCAACCTGCGCCCACCCACTGTACACTCTGCCTCCCCACACCCCTCTCACCCCATACTTACCTCTGGAGCTTGGCACGATGATCTTCAGTGGACCGGGAACACGTCTGCACTCTTCAAAGCCGACCGCAAACTGAGGAAATGCCAGTAAGCTGCATAATGGAATAAATGTTTTTTTTCCAACTTTAATGCATATCTCAGTCATTTTGGGGAATTCTGGCAACAGATTTTCAACATGGGGTTTTTAGGACCCCTCCTCATGAGTTCTGGAACTGTTATGGTGTTAATCAGCTCTGAAAGGTAATTTTGTGGTCACTGCACAGAATCACCTTTCGGGGCCAATTAACAAAAATGACAGTGCCAGTGTTCATGAGGTGGGCTCTCAAAAAGCCGATATTGCAAATTTGGTGGAAAAAATCCAAAAAATTACTGTTTTACGAGCGTGCGTTGTGCAGTTGCTATGCACGCTCGTAACTTCGCAAATTTGCAATATTTTCACTCCAGATTTTCAACATTGGCATTTTTTCACACTTTCTTGTGAACAGTATAGCTGTCATTGTTCACATCCTGGCCGAAATGTGTTTTCGCACTTCCAGCACAGAATAGCGTGGTCGCTGTGGGAAATTAGTGTTCAGGACAGATTAAGAAAATGACAGTGACACTGTTCATGGGTAGAGGTCCTAAAATGCCCATATTTAAAATTTGGGGACAATACTCCATAAAATGACTGTGTATTCGAGCGTGCATTGCGCAGTACTTTCCCTGTAACTTGCAAATTTGTAATATTTTCACTCAGCTTTTCAACATTGCCATTTTCCACACCTACTTATGGACAGTACAGCTGTCATTTTTCCCATCCTGGCCAAAATGTGTTTTTGCCTTCCGCGTAGAATAGAGCAGTCGCTGTGGGAAATCACTGTATGGGACAGATTAAGAAAATGACAGTGATACTGTTTATGAGCAGAGGTCCTAAAATGTCTATGTTGAACATTTAGTGATGATAACCTATCAAATGACTGTGTGTTACAAGTGTGCGTTCACTTGCGTTCCACACACATATAACCATAGATTTGTAATATTGTCACTCCAGATTATCAACACTGGCATTTTTCACACACCTCTTTATGAGCAGTACAGCTGTCATTTTTCACATCCTGACCGAAATGTGTTTTCACAGTTCCTGCGCAGAATGACGCAGTCGCTGTGGGAAATCAGTGTTCGGGACAGATTAAGAAGATGACAGTGGCACTATTCATGAGCAGAGGTCCTAAAATCCCTATGTTGAAAATTTGGTGACAAAACTCCTTAACATGACTGTGTTACAAGCGTGCATTGAACTGTTTCCACGCACCCATGTAACTTCACAAATTTATAATATTTTCAAGCCACATTTTCAACAGTGACATTTTTTCACACCTCCTTATGAACAGTATAGCTGCCATTTTTCAAATCCTGGCTAAAATATGTTTTTGCATTCCTGCCGGAGAATAGCACAGTCACTGTGGGAAATCAGTGTTTGGGACAGATTAAGATCGAGCGAGTGAGAGGAGGAAGTGACCAAGCTCAACTGAGCTCTGTCGGAACTGCTACGGATTTGTTTGTGGGCAAAAAAAGGCCACAACGCATAGAGTCCAGTACAGAAGGGCAGCCTGCAGCACTGGGAGACACAGAATGAGAGAGCTAGTGAGGGAGGGGGAGTGAGCAAACTCACTGGAGCACTGTCAGGACTGCTGCGGATTTCTTTGTGGGCAGAAAAAGGCGTCAATGCAGGCAGGGACCCAGTACAAAAGGCCAGCCTGCAACGCTGGGAGAAACAGTATGAGCACATGAGAGAGGGAGACTGAGCGACCTCAATGGAGTTCTGTCAGGACAGCTGCAGATTTCTTTGTGGACAGACAAAGGTGCCAACGCAGCCAGGAGCCCTTACAAAAGTGCAGCCTGCAGCGCGAAGAGAAACAGAATGAGCGAGTGACAGAGTGGAAGTGAATGAGCTCAACGGAGCTCTATTGTGATTGCTGCAGATTTATTTGTGGGTAGAAAATGCGGCAACACAGGCAGGAGCCCAGTACAAAAGGCCAGCTTGTAGCACTGGCAGAAACGGAATGAGAGAGTGAGAGAGGGGGAGTGAGAGAGCTCAATGGAGCTGTGTCAGGACTGCTTCAGACTTCTTTGTGGCCAGAAAAAGCCATCAATGCAGGCAGGAGCCCAGTACAAAAGGGCAGCCTGAAGTGGCAAGAAAACCAGAATGAGTGAGTGAGAGAGGGGGAGTGAGCGAGCTCAACGGAGCTCTATTGTAACTGCTGCAATTTCTTTGTGGGCAGAAGAAGGCAGCAACACAGGCAGGAGCCCAGTGAAAAGGGCAGCCTGCAGCGCCAGCAGAAAAGCGGAATGGCGGTGAAAGAAGGGAGAAGCTCAATGGAGCTCTATTGTAACTGCTGCAGATTTCTTTGTGGGCAGAAAAAGGCACCAACAGAGGCAGGAGCCCAGTACAAAAGGGCAGCCTACAGCGTCATGAGAAACAGAATGAGTGAGTGAGACAGGGGGACTGAGCGACCTCATCGGAGCTCTGTCGGGACAGCTGCGGATTTCTTTGTGGGCAGAAAAAAGTGCCAATGCAGGCAGGAGCCCAGTACAAAAGGGCAGCCTGCAGCACTGGGAGAAACACAATGAGTGAGTGAGACAGGAGGAGTGGGCGAGCTCAACGGAGCTGTATCATGACTGCTGTGGATTTCTTTGTTGGCAGAAAAAGGTGGCAATGCAGGCAGGAGCCCAGTACAAAAGGCCAAACTGCAGTGCCAGCAGAAATGGAATGAGTAAGTAAGAGAGGAGGAGTGAGCTGGCTCAACAGTCCTGTGTCGGGACTGCTGCAGATTTCTTTGTGGGCAGAAAAAGCCACCAACAGAGGCAGGAACCCAGTACAAAAGGGCATCCTGCAGTGCCAGGAGAAACAGAATGAGCGAGTGGGGGGGAGTGAGCCACCTCAATGGAGTTCTGTCAGGACAGCTGCAGATTTCTTAGTGGGCAGAAAAAGCTGCCAATGCAGGCAGGAGCCCAGTACAAAACAGCAGCCTGCAGCACAAGGAGAAACAGACTGAACGAGTGACAGAGGGCCAGTGAGCGAGCTCAACAGACCAACACAATCAACATTCGGCATTGACAAATGCTTGTTTCCAAAATGGTGTAACTAATTTTCTCATTGTTAGCTACAAAGGCCATCATATTGTACCATTGTTTTATTGTAGGGGCTATTGGGTTTTTCCAATGTTTCAATATAATCCATTTAGCTGCTAGAGCAATAGATAGAAGTCATAACTTCTGGGAATGCAGAAGAACACAGTTCTCTGGAAAAATGCCTAATAGATATATTTCTGGGGATAAATCTATGTTTATTTTAATACACTTAGAGATCATTCTATGTACTTCTTTCCATAGGGTTATCAATTCCTGGCAACTCCAAAGCATATGTAACATAATACCTTCCTCTTTTCCACATCTTGTACAGCTATTGTTATTTTCATAACCCATTTCAAACATCTTTGTTGGAGACAAATAGTAGTGGTGTAGGATTTTGAATTGAATTAGCATACCTTGTGTCTCTCTACAGCTCTGATGTGCAAATTTCCAAGCATCAAGCCAATCTTCTTCTACTATTACCATGTTCAATTCTTTTTCCCATTTGTCCATAGCTGGCAGGGTTATAAGGAGTGGATCAGAAATATTAGACAAGATTTTGTAAATACAACTCGCCCCTTTTTATAAAGCACCCCATTTTATTATTTGCTCCCATTGAAGGTGGTTAGGTATAGAAAAGTCTGGGTGCAGGACATGTTTTAAAAGACATGATCTAAACTGTAAATAATAATGAAATTGTATTTTTTGGAGTTTGTATTTTTCTCTCAGGTCAGAAAATGACATTAAAATATTTGATCCTGTGGATAGTAAGTCACCTAGGCGTCTCACCCAAGCATTTCCCCAAGTTAAATTGATCAGCTTAGACTTGTCCTTAAACAGTTTTGGATTATCCCATAAAGGAGCAAAACGAAGTGGAGAAGATTTTGGATTCACTTTTTTGTTAATTTTTTAGCAGTCTGACAGAGATAGTAATACAGCAGTTATCTGCAACCTTAGAGGGTGTGGGGTAGTATATATAATCAACCAGTACATTAGGTGATAAAATTTCTCTTTCCATGTCCAAACCACAAGGGATGGCAATTTGAAGGAGAAGTACTTTGAAAGTGGACTGATATTTGCTTAAAAATGAAAGCCATCTGATAAGTCTCCCAGCCCAGTAGTGCCAACCCACCTGCATCATGTGGTGCTTGTAGTTTTTTTAGACTAAGTCTGGGTGTTTTATCTTTCCATAGGAAATTCCTGATCAAGGAATGTAATTTTTTTAGGTGTGACTTATTCATTAGGATGGGGATGTTCTGGAACATATAGAATACTTTTGGAGCTGTAATCATTTTGATGGCATTGACTTTTCCCCAAAGTGAGAGTTTGAGTTGATCCCATTTCGCTAGTTCTAGCTCAATTTCAGTTAGTAAAGGTTTTAAGTTGATTTCTAACAAAGTATCTAGACTGGAACTAATTTGCAAACCTAAAAATGTCATTTGATCAGATATCCATTTTGGTTCCCGGGTGTTAGTAACCTGAGAAATTACGAAGGTGTTTTGAAATTTCACTATGGCCTGAGTGTTTTGCCGGTTTAGTTGGAAGACCTGTCAAATCATGGAATACTGAAATCACTTCCTTTAAAACTTCACAAGATTGCAATGGCTTTGTTAAAGTTAAAAGCAAATCATCAGCAAAAGCAAAGACTTTGTGTATTTTCTTAATGACTTGAATTCCATGAATTCCTTTGTTTATTTGAATATGTCTAATAAGAGGCTCTATTAATAATATAAATAAATATGGGGATAGAGGGCATCCTTGCCTGGTTCCTTTGGCAAGCAAGATTGTTCCAGATAGAATTTCATTTGTAAGAATCTGTGCTCTTGCCAACTTTTGTAATATAGAAACCCATTTCCCAGATTCATTTCCACATCCATATTCTGCCAATGCAGTCTGCATAAAGGACCAGTAACGTGAGTCAAATGCGTTTAGGAGGTCTAATGATAAAGTTGCATAAGGATGTTTGTTAGCATTTGCAGACCAGATAACATTAAAAAGTCTTCTTACACTGTCAGAACCCACTCTCCCTGGCATGAAACCTATTTGTTCCTTGCCTACTAGTTCTCCTATAATAACCCGAATTTGAGCTGTTAATATTTTAACTAGAATCTTGTAGTCTGTATTCATAAGCGAAATGGGGCGGTAACTTGTACAGTCTAATGGATCTTTTTTTTTTTTGGTAAATCAAACTGATTGTGGCCTGTGTCATAGATGCAGGTAAGCATTTCTTGTCCCAGGCTTCTTTGAACATTGCTAACAAATAGTGGGAAATATTACAGTTTAATTTTGAATAAAATTCTCCTGGTAAGCCATCTAGGCCTGGGGCTTTGCCATAGGGTAATGAGGCAATAGCCTCCTTTATTTCCAGAGAGGATATTTGTTTATTTGGGATGTCTTGCTGTATTTTAGTGAGTTTGGGAAGGTTGGCTTTTTCTAAGAATTGTTTAACTGCATTTTTGTCAAAGTGCCTTTTTTCCTTGTATAATGTTTGATAACATTCTCTGAAAGTATTGTTAATATCTGAGTGTTTGGTTAATAATTTCCCTGTCTTATCTTTAATGCCTGGAATAATATTTTGGGAGTGCAGGGTTTTTAGTCTGGATGCTAGTAACTTATCTGATTTCTCACCTGCCTCCCGGTATTTTTGTCTGGTCCGAAATAATGCATATTCCACTTGTTCAGATAACATCGCGTTTATTTCATACCTAAGTTGGGTTACTCTGTAGAGAAAAGAAAGGTCTAACTTTGTGGATTGCTTAAGTTTGTGATCCCATTCTAGTAACAAGTCTTGTTTCCCTTTTAGAGTTTTCAGTCTAGCCTTCTTTTAGCTGCTGTATAACCAATAATTCTGCCTCTGATGTAAACCTTGAACGTTTTCCAAAGACAATTTTGTGAAACTTTGCCATTGTCAATAATAATGAAAAACATTTTGGTTTCCTCCACAAGCCATTCAGAGAACTTTTTCTCTAGGAAGGAATGAACATTCATTCTCCATCTCATTTGTTTATTAATTTTTCTCCCCAAGTTGCAATTCTAGTGTAACTATCCCATGATCAGAGATAATAATGGGATTTATATTTGAGTCTACCAATGAGTTGGTTAGGGAGTTGGCCATGAGGAACATACATAAAGAGGGTGTAGACGGAATGAGAAGAGACCTGCAGAAACTTGAAGAATGGTCAGGGGTTTGGCAGTTGAAATTCAATGCAAAGAAGTGCAAGATAATGCAAATGGGGCACAAAAACTCTGGCACAATATATCAGCTGGGGGGTGAGGATATAGCATGCACCAAGCAGGAAAGGGATCTTGGGGTTATCATCTCTGATGACCTCAAGGTAGGAAAATAGTGTGACAAGGCAGCAGGTAAAGCAAATAGGATGCTGGGATGCATAGGTGGGGGCATCACCAGCAGGAAAAGGGAGGTCATAATTCCACTATACAAGACAGTAGTGAGGCCCCACCTGGAGTATAGTGTACAGTTTGTGAGACCTTACCTATGTAAGGACATAGACGGGGTAGAGAAGGTTCAGAGGAGGGCAACAAAGATGGTACATGGATTGCATCACAAGTCCTATGAGGACAGGTTGAAGGAACTGAATATGTACTCCCTGGAGGAGAGGAGGGAGAGAGGGGATATGATAGAGACATACAAGTATCTTACAGGGAGGAACAGGGTGCAGGAATACACTATTTTTAAGTGAAAAGGATGTTCCAGGGCTAGAGGGCATGGGATGAAGTTGGAGGGAGGACGATTCAGAGGAAACGTGAGGAAGAATTTCTTCACAGAATGGGTGGTGGACAAGTGGAACACTCTGCCAGCGGAAGTGGTGGTGGCTGAAACAATCATGGGATTTAAGAATGCATGGGATAGACGTAAAGGAATTCTGAAGGTCAGGGGGTAAGGGGCAACAGACTTCTAGGAAAACATAAACTGAACTTACAAGCTCAAATGGGCAGACTGGGTGGGCCACAGACCCTTATCTGCTGACACTGTCTATGTATCTATGTATATCTATTCTGCTAAATGAAAAATGTCTATGTGAGAAGAAAGAATAATCTCTACCCTTAGGGTAAGACAGACGCTAGATGTCAGTGAGGTTTAGTGAAGATATTAGATCTGCTTCCTTCCTTCCTGTGGAGGTTGTGGAGTCAGGAACAGTGGGAGAATTCAAGAATGCATGGGACAGGCATAAGGCAATTCTAGTGTGGAGCAGGAGGAAGTAAGCTGTTGATTAACTAGAATCTGCAGCTTATCCATCAGGTAGGGAAATGGGCAGACTGGGTGGGCCAAGTGGTCCTTATCTGCCATCAAATTCTATGTTTCTATGCTATGGTCTGTCTTGATTTAGTTTCTCATATTGTTTTCACTGAGGTTTATTTATTTAAGACTGGGTCAATAATTTCATTGAAGTCTCCTCCCAAAACGATCTCATAATCCATTAAAGTTCTCAGGGTAGCTGTCAGGCCAAGAAAGAAGTCAGCTTGGTGAGGATTAGGAGTGTAGACATTACACATGGCTATTTTCTGTCCATCTATCACCCCTGATAAAATCTGAAATCTGCCTTCGGAGTCCGCCTGATGGTTGTCCTTCACAAAATGAATCCTCTTTTAGATTAAAATGGCTGTTGCCCTTTTTTAGAGGAAAAAGAATATAATTCAACTGAAGCTACCCAGGAACTAGCTAGTTTGGCTGCTTCAGCTGCATCTAAATGTGTTTCTTATAATAGGGCAATATCAGCTTTAATTCTATTTAATTGTGATATAATTTTCTTTCTTTTGATAGGGGTGCTAATACCATTTTCATTACAAGAAACTATCTTATATGTATGCAGAGCCATTGCAAGAAAAGATTAGGTCCAAGGGGCTAAGAATAAATCCCTGCAACTCCCACAAAGAGTACAGTCTTCTAGATTCTAACCAATAGCAATGCACAATAAAAGTAATAATAATAATGAGTATATGATATTATCAGATCACCTCTACTACAGCGTATAGTATCACAGTTTCAATGTTGTGCTATACTTGAATAAAATATAGTCGAAAAAGATCACTTTTAAATAATAGAAACACAAGGAATTGTACTACAAATATAAATACCTTAAATATAGTCAGACTATCTATTTTTTTGAAAGACTATTTAGAGCTTGTTTGTAATAATATTTACAGTAGTAGTGCTATAAAAGGAATGCAATCTTAACTTTACTTATTATTATAGTTAGTGTATTAATATAAATGTTTTAATTAACTTAAAATTCTAGATAGAAAATAAGAATAGTATACTATCTGTTCTAGTAACAGTAGGATGTTAACTACCGAAGAGCTTACAACCACCGAATACCCAGTCCAAGGTGGTGATGTAACCAATTGCTCTAACCCTTACTCTAGATTGCTTATGATTGTTTCAGTCTGTCTAACTTAGTCACAACAAAACTTATTAACAGTTATGAAGAGCAGCAGATGTGATAGTGTTAATACAAAGGGAATAAATCCATTACATGTATTTTTAAGCATTAAGTTAATAACTCAAACTAGAGAAAGGAAAATAAGCCTAAACCAGTCACAATTCTATGAGTGTGCTGATACGAGGTTAACGTCTTAGATATATCTGTCCCCCTTTCTAGATTCCATAAACGGCCTCCATGAAATTAAGATTACCCATCAGTGCGCATTCTGTAACAAGATTGGTTAGCTAAACTCATTACTAGTCTGATTATTTTCCTCTCCCCTTTCCTTATTCATTTCCAGTTTAACCCAGAAGTTGCTTCCCTTAGATATTCATGCAATAGAACTTCTTCCACTATAAAATCAGTTAGTCAGTATCTAGGTGGCAATAGGACTGGAAAAACAGAGAGACTAAACCAGCACTATCTTATAAACATTCTCCTTAGCACCCAATCAGTTTGCACCTTCTTCACCTTCACAGAATCAGACCTTATCTGTTAAAATGATAAGTGGGTTTGTAGAACTTCCAGTAATCCTACCCAGCGAGCTCAGTATTATCCTATGAAATAAGTGAATCTGAGTTTGCAAACGGGTGTAGAGAGCCCTGAATATTATTACTCTCCTGACCAGACCATTGTCAACCCAGCAGAATGTATATAGAAGTTAAGTAACTTAAAGAGACCCATCTCAGAGTTCCTAACTAGGCAGGATGTTTTGTTTTGGTTTTTTTGCCTAAGTTGTATTAGGAAATTTAAAAGTTGTTCGGGAAAAGAAAAAAAAACCTGCATATGAGGAGCCATTTGGTCCAATATTACATTTCTATGCAGATGAGTTATATTAATATTCAAATTAAATCTAAAACTAGGTTGTTTAGAATACACAAATAGTACCCTCCCCCCCCAACACATCACAGATAAAAATATTTAAAAATTCTCTGTCAACCACTTATCTACTAAAACAACCTCCCTTGAGCACACCTCAGAGAGGTAACTAAACATTCTTTGGCAGCACTGTTTTTAAATAAAATAAATCATTGGCATTAATTGCTTATATGCAAACAAGGCCATAAAAACAAGACATGACATACTATGTATTTTGCTAACTATCTATGTAGGAGCTTAAAGTGATTTACCAACTTCCCTTGATGTCATGTTTGCAGATCACATTCCCTTCATTGAGTGATGCAAAGCTCAGCTGCCCTGAAGTTAAGTATTGAATATATTCAGATGCTTAGTTTTTTTAACATTTTTGTGCCACAGTTGTCTCTGCATGTTTTTTCTTTGAAGTTCGCACATGAGCAGTGCATCCACATGCACCAATGACATCAGCACAGGGAAGGTGTTCCCCACTGCACCTTTCTCACTGCTCCTTCATTCATCTTTCCTGGACCCAGTCTCAGTGAGTGCAGATCCAAAACTGAACTAGCAAAAATTACAGCACTGATGACTGAAACTGTTTGTTATATTGGCAGCTGTTATACTTGCTTTTGGGATTGCAGAAGTGGTGATTTCTCCTGATTTTCAATTTTACTCATCTGACTAAGCTCTGTGTCCTAGGTCCATCGGTTCTAGGAACATCACAATCTACATTGCTTGAGTACAGTGTTACAGTTTTAATAAGTGCTGCAAGTACATGATTATAACAACAAGTCTGTATAAAAAATACATTTTTTTTAACTGAGTGGAGCTGTAATCTGTAGTGTATTGGGACACAAAAGGACGACTTTTGAACTGGGCAGATCTATAAATTGAAGTAAGCTTTTTAGTATTGGTACATATAGGTCTGTGTTAAATGGATGACTTTTTCAACAGTTCAAAATTGTAATGTGCAGCAAGAGTATAAGCACTGAGCTGCACAGTCCAATCCCCAGGAGAACAGTGCAATAAACTGTGTATTTTTGGTAAGTGCTGCTTCCAGTGTGATTGCTTCAGTAAACTGCCTTTGTTATTGCATTTCTGATTGTCACCATCATTATAGACAGTTTATATTTTTTCTTGTGCTCCTGTGTTTTCTTGGGCTCATTTGGTGTTCTCATGCAAGCACCATAACGCTGATCACCAAAGTATGCTTAGATGTGCATGAATAAAGGGACATGGTGCACTGAATTGTTTTTCCAGCTTGCCAGCTCCTTGCTAAGTTTATAAATGAATGCAATAAAATCAGTTATATACTGTACATAGTTATACTGTACATAATTTACAGTGTATCTCAAAATTAAAAACACTTGGTTTTTTTAACACTTTAACATACAGTCTTTATTTATAATTAGGATTATGGTATCATTGTATGTGCTCCGGAGCATCAGCAAAAGAAGATACTGCAGTTGCCATCCTCTCCTGACACTGTGGTACCAATGTACGGCTTCTATGGTGTTATACTGCAAAGTGTGCTAGTCAGTTTGGCATACTTAGGGAATAATGTCTGAACCAAAATATGGGCTACACAGCAATGAATGCAGGGAGTCTACACAATGCACCATGACATCGGTAAGGCATGGGAGACAGTATAGGGCAGCATCTGTTATTTTTGCTGTACACTTTACACATGTGCATCAGAGATCCACTGTAATGGAAAAAATAGGAAAACACAAACAGCTTGACACAGACCAAAGTGGTAATGAAGTATGGTGACATAAGTGAGGAAGGGAGGTTCAAATACAGTCTAACACTTGAGTACCTACCGCAAGGATATGTCTCTTTTTGTAGTGGACCAATCAAATGGTACTTAGGCTATCTAAACATAAATGCGGTCTCTTTTTCCATGAGAAGGGTATTGGCAGTGTCATTTTTAACCTTGGGGAGGGGGACGATCACCGACTGTACTGTATATTTTTTGCTCAATTCATAATGCACCTAGAGGCACAGATGTAGTGGCAATAAGCCAATGCCAGGATGGTATTACAGATGCTTATGCAGATACTAATGACAGCTGCAGTCTGTATAGTTCCAGAGCACTTAGAGGTAACACAAAGCTGGTGCAATAATTTGTAGTTTTAAATTTATAACATGCCGTAAACAGGGGAACCGGTGACTTCAACACGTTACTCAATCACTGATACCTCTAAAGGGGAAAGTACAAGCAGGCCCCGCACCCCCAAACACACATATACACAGAGAAGAAAGCTATAGCATAGACCAGTTTGCACTAGGGCAAAGACAGACCCAAACAGTATAAATAATTTACAGATAATAAAAGTTCTATGCTGCAGCATTTTTCTAAGTGTATGTGTGCAGCTGGGGGGTTTGGAGTGATTGGGGTACAAGGTGCCTGCTTGTAATTTTCACTCTGTGCTCCATCAGAGTGAGTGACTGATAAATCAATTGGCGGGAGGTCACTACTAACTAGTACCAGGTGAGGAATTTGGACAAATTGGATTTGGACAAATTGTGAGCCATTTATCCTGCTCAAGCAATGCCACCAGATTGAGCTGTGCTCTTAGTGTCAAGCTGGAGTGGCCAACAATTTGTTAGCATAGGGAAAGCGACCCCCAAAAAAAAAAGAAATATAAAAACCCAGGGTACTATCACTAGCATTTGAGTGGGCACATTGATGCTGGGAGTAACAGAACACACACCACACCTCGATTTTGCACAGTGAAATGACAGCAATGACGGGAACCAAACCATAGCACTAAGTAGCAAAATATAATATTAACAGTCCGTGTTGCTAAGTCTGCTCTCACTGCTGTACTGGAATGGATCGGGACTACTGCTGTGACTGCCTGAACTACTTCCCACATCATTCTCACTGCTATCATAGGGTCATCCTTATGGGGATCTACTATGCTGTGGCTGTCAAATTGTGGCACTATGTCAGTGTCTGAAAGATCACTGTT
This sequence comes from Neoceratodus forsteri, assembly GCA_016271365.2. Classification (NCBI taxonomy): domain Eukaryota; kingdom Metazoa; phylum Chordata; order Ceratodontiformes; family Ceratodontidae; genus Neoceratodus; species Neoceratodus forsteri. Next base: position 86,462,111 of record CM028138.1, read on the forward strand.
AGTGCAGGACAACATAATGCTTTCATCATCGGACCCTGAAAATGAACTGTTTGACATTGCTATTGTCATGCTGCATGCTGTGACCAAGAGCTCTGTTATCAAAACAGAATTGCTGTGACCAAGAACTAATTTTAATTGCAGAGCACAGATCTCCCTGTGGTGACATTGCAAAGGTAATGAGTGTCAAAGGCCACCAAATACAGGGTCCAATACACAAAATGACACTTCCTGGTTTGTGAGGGTGAAAACCTGATTTAATATGCTAAAATTGGCTATGCATCTATCAAAATACATTGTGAATCAGTTCTATATGCAGTCACCTTGCAGTATATGCGTTCATATATCAAAACTTGATAAATCGCTTTAAGGGCTAGTACAAGCTATTAAATACCAAGTATTTTTTCCATGTTCCAACAATTTGAGCCATGCTCAAGCAACAGGTTAAACTCTCACCCTTTTTTAGGCAGAAATTCTTAAACATCTACCACCATGTTTGCAACGCGATGATACTGCACTCCTGAGTTCAAAGTCATGTGGTTGCAGTGTCAGAGAGCAAGACTGAAGATGTCCCTACAGGATTTGATAGTTCTTGCCCAAAGGTTCCATCTATCCGCTTTGGGGAATGAGGTCTGGAGCTTGTTGTAGTGGGGGTGCTATTCAGAGATTCAACTTCCTCTAAGTCAAATGAGTTATCAAAGGAAGTGTTATTTGGGGCCATCTTGCTGCGTTGTTTGCTCCTGCTTCTACTTCTTTCTCTGCTTGTACTGTTTTATCATGGTCTGCTTTGCCTTTGAGCTGCCGTTATGTATTTAGATGCACTTTTAACTTTCCTGAATTGAGCTGATTGGGGCATATTACAGTACTTTCTTGCTTTCCTGTACTGACAATCATGGAATAAGGCTACGGAGCGGGGTCTTTGAAAATTTCTTGTGAAGCTGGCGAGGGGGAAGGGTAAGCTTCCAATGACTCAATTGGACTTAACTGATCCTGAGTGGTGAGGCTAGTCATGCGGGCTGCAGCAGAGGAACCACACACTGAATTTTTTGCTGCAGAGTGACAGTTTGTAGATAATGAAAGGTTTGATGGTATGGTTTCTGATTCCTTGTCCATTTGAATGTAGTACCAGGCATTTTCAAGTGAGGCACATGAAACCACCCCTCCTCCTTGTTCCCTTATTTGAAACACAGCTGGGTATTTAAAATTGCATTGTATGCCCATTCTTTGACATCCTTGCTTAATTTCAAAAAAAACTTTTCTTTTATGGACTTGTTCAGCAGAGAAGTCCTGGAATAGCATAACGTTATACCCTTAGCATTGCAGTGACTTTCTATCTCTAGCAATTCTTAAAATCTCCTCCTTTATAGAAAATCTAAGAAAGTAGGCAATTATAGGTCGAGGGCATTTGCTCTGTAAAGATTTAGGACCTAGAGTTCTATGGGCTCATTCAATCAATCAATCAGTCAATCAAAATCTTTATTTTGCCAGGTGGAACATCATTGAGACAAGCTCATTTACAAGATGGACCTGGGGCAAAACAATTGCCAACAGGGTTAAGATATAACAGGTTGAGTGAACGTACATAACAATTACATAGTAATAAAAACAACATAATAACATATAACCATCACATGTAACAAGATACTTATAGAAACATTGAAACATAGAATTTGACGGCAGATAAGGACCGCTTGGCCCACCCAGTCTGCCCATTTCCCTACCTACTGGATAAGCTGCAGATCCTAGTTAACCAGCAGCCTACTTCTTCCTACCCCAACCCCCTAGAATTGCCTTATGACTGTTCCATGCATGCTTGAATTCCACCACTGTATTTGACTCCACAACCTCCTCCGGAAGGCCATTCTATGCATCCACAACCCTCTCTGTGAAAAAATATTTCCTTAAATTACCTCTGAGCCACCCCCATCTTCAAATTGTACCCCCTTGTTCTTGCACACCTCTTTTTTTGAAAGATGCTACCCTCTTGGATTTTGTTGATTCCCTTGAGGTACTTGAAAGTTTCTATCACGTCCCCCCTCTCCCTCCTATCCTCGGGGCTATACATATTAAGCGCCTTAAGTCTGTCTTCATATGTCTTCCGGTGCAGACCCTGCACCATTTTAGTTGCCCTCCTCTGGACAGCTTCCATCCTGTCTATGTCTTTGCGGAGATTGGGTCTCCAGAACTGCACACAGTACTCCAGATGGGGTCTCACCAGCTGTCTGTACAGAGGGATAATAACTTCCTGTTTTCTACTGGTGCATCCCAGTATCCCCCCAGCCCTCCTTGCTGCCCTCTCACATTGCTTGCCCACCTTTAGGTCATCTGATATGACTACCCCCAGGTCCCTTTCCATTTTTGTTGTTGTTAGTATCTCACCCCCCATTGTGTACTCTTCCCCTGGGTTTTGTTTCCCAGGTGCATTACCTGGCACTTCTTAGCATTGAATCTAAGCTGCCATACATTTGACCATTCCTCTAACCTTGCCAAGTCCCTTTTCATCCTTTCCACCCCACCTTGTGCATCAACTCTGTTGCAGATCTTTGTGTCATCTGCAAAGAGACATACTTTTCCTTCCAGTCCCTCTGCAATGTCGCTTATAAAGACATTGAAGAGGAAGGGTCCTAATACTGAACCCTGCAGTACCCCACTAGTAACCCCCCTTTCTCAGAGTGGACTCCATTTACTATTACTCTCTGTGTCCTATTCTCCAGCCAATTCTTTACCTAGGCTGTCATCTTGGGACCCACTCCCAGGCTGGCTAACTTGTATATTAATCTTTTGTGTGGGACTGTGTCAAATGCCTTGCTAAAGTCTAAGTAGACCATGTCCACAGCCCCTTCCTGATCTACTACTTTGGTCACCCAGTCAAAGAAATCTGCCTTGGGTCCTGTGCCCCTCTGGCCTCTAGATACTCGACAACTCTTTCCTTCAGAAGTGATTCCATCATTTTCCCTATCACTGAGGTTAAACTAACAGGTCTGTAGTTTCCTGCTTCTGCCTTGCTCCCACTTTTGTGAAGGGGAATTACATCTGCCCTCCTCCAGTCCTTGGGTACCACCCCATCCTCCCATGATTTGTTAAAGAGGGTAGTCAGTGGTGTCACTAGTTCTACCCTTAGTTCTTTTAGAATTCTGGGATGAATCCCATCAGGCCCCATTGCTTTGTCCACCTTCAGTTTTAAGAGTTCTTTCAGAACCCTTTCTTCTGTAAATGGGCTGGTATCAACTTCTGTATCCAGAGTGTTTCTACTGTTTGTTTTAGGTACCTCCCCCTCTTCATTTGTAAATACTGAGCAAAAATATTTGTTTAGTATCTCTGCCTTTTCACAGTCACCCTCTGCCCACCCTCCCTCCACTTTATTAAGCCTCACTATCCCTCCCTTGGTCTTCCTTCACTCCCTGATGTACCTATAAAAGGTTTTATCCCCCTTCTTAACTGAGTTGGCTATCTTTTCCTCGGTTTGGGCCTTTGCTGTTCTGACTGCCTTCCCAGCTTCCTTTTGCTTTAACTGATACAGTTCTCTGTCCTGCTCCTTCTGTGATTCCTTGTACTTCCTGAATGCTTTCTTTTTCTCTTGAGCCTTCACTGCCACTTCCTTTGAGAACCATAGTGGTTTCTTACATCATTTTGTTTTGTTTATTTGCTTAACACAAAGGCTTGTTACCTCTGTGATGGCAGTTTTTATTATTCCCCATTGTTCTTACACCCCTCCTTCCTGCCCATTTGCTAGTGCATTCCTTAGGCGCTCACCCATTTTGGCAAAGTTTTGGCTACTTCCATCAGAACACAGCAATAGGTTCAACAGGAGATAGTGCCATTTAAATACAATTGCATAGATACAGATGTAACCCCCCTGAAAATGGTGGTTCCCAAAGTCTTCCAGGAGCTGGCTGAGTGCTCCTATCAATCAATCAGTCAATCAATCAAGTCTTTATTTAACCAGGCGTTCATCGTTGAGCAGAAGCTCATTTGCAAGATGGACCTGGGTGGAGCATGAACAATTGTATATACAGGTCAACACAGGTATTTACAAGGCAATACAGATAATACTCTTTACAGAGAGGAAGAAAAAGAAGTTCATATGTACATAGAATTATACAGATATTGTACAGATTACACGGTATTTACATACATAGAAGTGTCTATAGGAAGATAAAGCAGGTTATCTAAGGTTGCAGGAGGAAGTAAGAAGAAAAAATAAAAATAAAATATACACCAGGTAGAGGTGAAGGTAGGGGAAGAGGGAGGGAAGTAGGGGAGAAAGGCTAGGAGGGCACGGTGCACAGAAAGGAGTTGGTAAAGCTGGATGAGGAAGGTGGATGGAGAAAAGGAGTATGTGTGAGCCCGAGTTGAGATGCTATAAAAGTGCAGGGCATGGTAGGATGTCACAACCCAGGGTAGTGAGCTCCTATCCGAGGGTTAGGAAAGGAAGAATAAAGGGATGGATGGGCCTAGTGTTGATAAGACAGGGGATAAGAGAGAACAATTAGGCTGGTGAGGAGCAAGCTGGGGGGTCAGTACTTAAAATTGGGTCTAGGCGTGGCTATATACCAGTGCAGACACCGGTACTGGGTCTGAGGGGTGAAGCAGTTACATACTTTCTGATTGTAAGGAAATAAAGCATCTTGAAAGCATTTATACCGATTAGAGTGCTTAATTTGAGGGGTTTTTGTAGATTGTTCCATAAGGTAGGTAGCACGAAGCTTATGGCTGCCCTGCCGAAGCGGGATTTTGCTTTGGGTACTTTAAGTGTAATAGCTGAGTAACTTCTTAACGCGTATTTCCCAATTATACTCAGGGGAAGACAGCAGGAGATATAGTAAGGCAGCATATTAGAGATGGCTCTATAGGTCCAGAGAGCGGCGTTTCTGTGGCGCCTGAACTTTAGTGATGTCCATCCCACTGCCGCATATAGGGTGCAGTGATGTGTGTCGAAGGGGAGTCCCATTATAAACCTCAGTGCTCGATGGTAGAGTGTGTCCAGTTTAGCCATGTAAGAGTTGGGGCATTGGCTGTAGAGGAAGTCAGCGTAATCAACCAATGATAGGAAAATGGATTGGACCAGTTGTTTCTTGGCATCTCTGGTGAGAAATTGGCCGATTCTAAAAAACAGTCCAAGCCTTTGCCGAAGTCGTTTTAGCAAGTCCTCGATATGTTCAATGAAGGAGAGTCTTTGGTCTATCCAAACTCCCAGATACTTGAATTTTGTAACAAATTCTAGTTTTTCACCTAGAACTGTGGTAATTTGGGGAACTGTCCCACTGGACACAGGGTTAGCTGTACGGATAAAAGGAGGGAGGACCATCGCTTTAGTTTTTTTGGCATTAAGGAGTAGCTTTTTTTGGAGGAGTTATCTTTGCAAAAGGTTGAATTCTGACTGTAGGTCGTTGCAGGCAGCTTCAGGTGTTGGGCGACTCACGTAGAGAACTGTATCATCTGCAAACAGATGGATGTTGGCTTCTTTTATACAGTAGTCGATGTTATTAATGTAGATTGCAAAAAGTAAGGGCCCTAATATAGAACCTTGAGGTACCCCTCTTTGCAGAGTTTTTAAGGGGGACAGGCCTCCTTCGGCTTTAACTTGTTGAAGGCGCCCTGTAAGATAGTCAGTGAACCAACGCAGAGAGGAGGGGTCCACACCTATGGTTTGAAGGGCGGAGAGGAGCAGACTATGGTCGACGGTGTCGAAAGCCTTGCTTAGATCAAGGAAAACAGCACAAATAAAGTTTTTGCTCTCAAGAGTACGCTGCCAGTCGTTAGTAACTTTGGCGAGGGCTGAGATAGTGCTATGTTTAGCTCTGAATCTGGACTGCAAGGATTTAGCAGTTCCCTAGACTCAAGGTGAGTCCTCAGCTGTACATTTACAATTTTCTCTAGGAGCTTGGACAGGACCGGAAGGAGGGAAATTGGCCTGTAGTTATTGAGATCGCCACGGTCACCTGATTTGAACAGTGGTATGACATGTGCTGTCTTCCATATAGGTGGTAAGGTGCCCTGAGACAGGGATAAGTTAAAAAGGTGGGTGACAGGTATTGCTAGTACGTGGTAGGCAATTTTTAGGAAGTATGGGTCAAGGGAGTTGGCCCCAGCACTTTTTCTAGTATCCAACTGAAGCAAGAGGTCCTCTACCTCTTTCAGTGTGGCAGGTTGAAGTGAGAAAGGCGGCGGCTATCGGAGTTTCAGGCAGTTGGCTGGCAGTCTGGGACAAGATGTTTGCAGGGAGTTATCAAATGCCATGCCTGCAGTAGCAAAGTGGTTATTGAACGCGCCAAGTATATCCATCTTTCGGTTATAGTCAAGTTGCCAGAGGTAATCTTGGTCGGGAGTGAATTTCCTGGGGAGTGGCCTAGCAGATCACTGATTGTGTTCCAGAGCTTGATTGGGCTCTTTGTGGCAGAGTCGAGTTCGGATTTGAAGAAGGTGGCCTTCGATTCTCTGATTGTTTTGGTACATAAATTTATAGTCTCCTGAACTGGTTCCAGTCCTCTGCAGTGTTCAGTCTGCGTGCTTTTTTCCAGAGCTTATCTCTTTCTAGAAGCAAGGACTTGATCTGAGGGGTGAACCATTTACAGGTTTTGGTCCTAGTTTGAACTTTAATAAGGGGAGCATACTTATTAAGGGCCCTTGATAAATCCTAGCCTGAGTGGTGTTCGGCATTTAAGCCGTTTATCTGTGAGTTCTCTTAGAGCCTCTGGTACTACCTCTTTAAGAGCTGTCTGATGCAGGCATGATTAGTTCGCAGGGGGGACTGTGTGTTTCCCTGCTCAAGTCCCGCTCGAGCGGCTGACAAATCGCTCCGTTTCTGCCATTGCTAAGTGGGCAGAGTGAGCACTTATCAGAGATATAACTGTTTGCCCTATATCATTTAGAGTATTAGTGTAAATGTAATTTGTCTAACCTGCCTTTCTTGCAGCTGGGACTCTGTGTGTTTTGCCCCTCCATTTTGGATCAGAACTGCTGAATAGATCCAATCAGACAAGGAGGGGCATCTAAAATTGAGATTAAGTGGACGAACCAGGATCAGGACTCTCGGGGAGCCGGCTGGCCATAAGAAATATAGCTAGCAATTCTGGGAAGTGGAGTTCTGGACCTTGGCACCTATTTACACCAATAGGGGGAGTTTTGAGTGATTGACAACTGAAGTCCACCAATTGGACCAGGTGACGCCCTAATGGAATGCCCTGCTTTGTGTCTGGAAGAGCAGATCCATTGTGGCCGTGACTGGGGAAGGAGCTCCGAGCTTCTGCACTGCAGAATTTCGCGCGGGAAGCATGTGTGGAGGCCTAAACTCAGGTGACGCGTTGCTGTGGTGATTCGGAATGAATCCACAGCTACCAAGAAGAAGAGAGGCTGAACAATTGGGAACCAGGCTCACCCTGTAGAGGACTGGAGAAACTGCTTAATCGCGCTCGGTCTGTCAGGAAAGTGAAGCTGCAGTGTGAACTCCCGGGTTAGCAGTAAGTGCGATCGGGACCTGAGAGCAGCTGCCTGGTGTAGTAATTTCCTTTACATATAAATGTGCGGAGTGTTTGTGAAGGACAGCTAAACTAGTCCTCTCGTCCCATGTGTGTAGACGGAAAGGCAATTGCATGCAGGTGAACTAAATCTGTTGCTGATTGAAGCTGTGTGCCTGCCTGTAGAATTTCCCCCCTGCTGTACGAGGGCACCTGGCAATCCATGACCAACTCGGTACCAGTTGTCAGCATCGAGTGTGTGAGTAAAAATCAGGGTAGCTCCCTGCCATCATCTAATTGCAAGTGTTCCATCTGATTTCTTTTCCTTTCTTTCTTCATGAACTGAGCCAACCAGCTCCAGATTACAATTGGGTATTGTGCAAGTGTTTTTTCCATCACAGTGCCCCAACCTACTGCACCGATCCTGGCTAGCCCCCACCACCCTGGGTACCCAGTAAAGTGACATTTTGGGACTCTGAGTATGTGCACAGTACTGTGATTATTAATGTGTCTAACCTAATTAACCTGATTTCCCACTGTCCTTGTTACAGTCCCTTAAATAATTCAGATCTGTTTGTTTCAGCAAAAGTACACTGACTGAGGTATTCGTTTAAGTTAAAGTATTGTACTGTGGCTATTGTATTGCATCATCTTGTTTTACAGGGGGCCTCCAGAGTCAAGCTGATTGAACCAGTCCTGGGGTAAGTGTGAATAGTGAAGGTACTCATGGTGTACAGTGTGAGCCACTAGCAGGAATTAAAGGGGGTCTCAGTGTCCCAGAGGGCTGTGACCAAGTTAGTCGAACTACTGTAAACCCTGACCTCTGGTGGAGGCACCCGCCATAGAACCTAGGCCCCTCAACCTGTTAGCAGTTAGGCAGGCAGGGGTAGTAGCCCTTGGGATAGCACCACCTGGGGGTTACACAGATATATGGATGTAAGGTAATGAACTAAGTTTATACAGTAAACATTCAGTCTCCAGTGACTGATTCCATCTAATGTGAAGTAATTCCGGTATAAATGACTATAAAAAATAAATCATATTGTTGCCTTCCCAGCCCTTCGGTACTCCAATAATTCATATATTGTTTCTATGACCCCTATTTTCCAAATCATCGACTTTCCGTAATAAATGTTCAATGTGTGAGTTCTGCTTTTGTGTTACTGAATTTAAATATGACAGTGTATCTCTGAGCTCATCAATTTGCTGGAATGCAGTTTTAACATCATTTTTTATTAACTCTGTTTCTGCCTTTAATTTAAACTTTTCTTGATTCATCTCGGAAATGTCTATTTTTAACCCAGTTAGCAGTTCTTTTATTTGTAGTATGTTATTCTTACTTGCAATATCGTTATTAGGTATACCAGCAATTTGTTGTGTGTTGCCATGGTGGCTTGTCGTTGGCTGTCAATTTTCAGTCAGCCTTCCGCTTGCCCTGTGAAGCCTTTGAGCCATCGTGTCCTAAAATGAAAAATACGGACTTATGCCAAAATGACAGATCATAAATGTGAGCACTCGTTGTTGCCTGGTGCTTAATAATTACAATTCTTCTGTTTTCCCATAATTATTCCTTTGTAATACTGTAAAATAAATCAAAATAAAGATGGACTAAGACAACACAATCTAGCAGGTGTCCATTAGTTTCAAACGCCCATAAAGTGATGAAGTTGTTTACAAGGAAATTAATGTAAAAACTGTAAAATTGTCTTTTCTCCTGTTTTGTACCTGAATGTATTCATCTGCACCAATTACTGTATCAATGTACCTGTTGTACCCTTTTGTACTCTCCCGGGTCGTTCCTGAAAATAGGTATAAAACTTGTCTAGTGTACTTACCCGGTTAACAAAAACTAAATAAATAAATAAACTGTTGGAGATCCAGTGATTCACTCTTAAATAGTCATCTTTAAAGGGAAAAAGTAAGCTTACCTCTGTCGCTCATTTGTGTGTGAAAAGGAAAGCCTGAGTACAAATATGCTGTATGTGAAAGTGATTTGCGACAGAGGTCAAATTGTAAAACTGGAAGAGCTGTAGTCCTTATTCTTGGGGGTTACCAATCAGCCATCAGGACAAAGGTTACATATCTGGACAGGAACTAGGGCACTGCTGCACTGGAGTTTCAATTTCAGGTGGTAGAGTGCTGGAATGAGTAGAATAAGACTGGAAGCTGTCTCGACTTCTCGACCTGCTACATTTACTTGGATTCCTGTTATTTAAAACTGGAAGGTAGCTTTGTCTATTAGGAGGTTTTAATTTCCAGGAAATGGCTGGACTCCATGCGTGTTTATGCTCAGGATGTGTTTGAACTGTTGCAGAGTAGGAGACCAGCTTTAGGGTTTTGGAGGCCCCCAGCAGGATTAGTGAAGCCATGGGCCCCCCCCTACTTGGCCCACCTTCATCCCACATGCTTGACTGTAGTCCTTAAGCACATTTTAGTTTCATTACAACCAGTGGTATCTTTATATTTTTGGGGGGAGGCAGCAGTGTTACTCTTCGAGGCTGTCCTTTCCACCCCATCCATTGCCCCTCTGTCTCTTATTGGCTGCATCATAGCTTGGTGAGACCTTTCAAGACATCATGATGTCACAACAGAAGGAGCAGTGCAGCATTTTATTGCTGTTTTAAGATGATAAAAAAAAAACTGCTCTGGTTGGGGGCCGCCATGAGCAGGAGGCCCCCAGCAACCACAGGGATCGCTGGTGCCTAAATCTGGCTATAAGAGTAGAGGTGTGGAGTGGAGGAGGGAAGTTGTATTTTCTTGTAAAGATGGTGTTAATTAATTAACCTGATCAGTATTGGCAGATTGTTTTGATGTGTCCTGAGTACAGTGCAGTTTCTGGAGCTTGTGCCTTGGAATGATCAGTGGTGTTGCTCATGGCTAATCTGCCACATGCAGATTTTGTGTCTTTTTTACTGTTTGTTGAGACTTTGACAGTTGCATTGTTTGAATAAGTAAATTTACAGGCAAAATCCACCACATCATTGGTGTTATCAAATGAGTGCACAGTCCCACTAGATTCCACCATATTAAGTGTTGCAGGGTTTTTAAAATAATAAGTCATCCCTAGTGTGGCTAGTTGCTGTTTTTGCTTCTGCAAAAGCTTTACGTCTGTCTACCACCTCCATAGAGAAATCCTGAAACCAAAGTATTCTGCTCCCTTTCCAGAATAACTGCCTCCTCTCCCTAGCTATACTGAGAATAATTTCTTCTTTTTAATGCAAAAGCATAGAAAATAAATAATTATGGGTCAAGGTTTTTGCCCAGGTTGAGATCAGGTTCCTAGAGCATGGTGGGCTTGTTCAGTTTCCACAGCCCATGCCCGTTGATAATTCAGTACCAGTGGGATAAACTGCTGCAAAAAAATCAATAATGCTTCCACCCTCTACACCTTCAACAACCCCTGGAATTCTAATGTTATTTTGTCTACCTCAAGTTTTCGAGGTCTCTGATTTTGCCTAACAGAGAGTTAATCTGTTTACTCTGACAGTTAGTTTTGTCTTCTAAATAGGCTACCACTTCTTTCAGCTGTTCTGCTTGGTTGTCCATTTGTTCAACTCTCCCTGTCAAAAGTTCCATATCAAGTTTTGCTTCTCCCATGGAGATTTTAAAATTAGAACTCTTTAATTAGATGTCAGCTAACATCTCCTTTATAATTTGTGTGTCTGACTTAGAAGTAGTGGCTGGTGTGTTTCTTGTACCTGGCTTATTGTTTACTAGTACGCTGTTTGCTGGTTTCCCTGTTCTGGGAGACATCGTAGCAGCTGAGGAAAGGATTTTCTTTCACTGGAAAAATTTCAGACGCCACTGTAAAAATGAACTGGTGACCGAATTCTGTTCCGCAGTAGTATAAGGCAACACATAAAACAAAAATCAACAGGAAATTGAGAGTCTGATTGACTTTTTAATAAATAAAGGAAATGCAGAGCTGACAAGGTTTTTCTTCAGGCTGCCATCTCACCCAGCATTGGCCCGTGCCCTTGTACAATGTCTTTCTACTGTGCCTCAATGTAATGACACCTGGGGTCACCTCTGAAAAATGGTCTTTTACTGTCTGTAAGTACTCCTTGTGAAAAAAATTAATCAAATAAATAAAAACTATATTGTAGATAAATATATAAAATGTTAGAAACTTACATTGACATTGTCCAGCCGATGTAGTGGGCCACCATCGACATTCTGCTGCTGAAGAAATAAAAAATGAAGAGAAGAACTAAGTAAAGTATGATATAACATTGTCATAAATAGTCAACCCAGCACCCAAGTGCACATGTTCTAGCATCAGTGTGCTCATACCTCCACACTTGTGTACATACACCCAGAACCAGAGAGTACCCACCCCACCACCAGTGAACACCCACGCAGCACCAGTGTGCAGACACCATAACCAGAAAACACACACTCAGCACCAGCAGACATACTCCTCAGTAGCAGCGAGCACAGACACCCTCCCCAGGGAGCACACATTCCAGAACCAGAGAGCACACGGGCTACACCACATGGGGCATGGTCATGGATCTGCACACAAATGGCTATGCACTGGGTGACAGGGAAACAGTAGTGTGGCCAACAACCAATGTGTTACCCAGCACTGGAGCTTGTGTGCACTCATACCTATATATACCCAGACATACGCACATGGCCTATGAGACATCACACTGGCAGTCACACATGGCTGGGCAAGTCTCACTTGGCTTTTGTAGCCACCACCCAGCACTCCCATTGCCTCCATGGGCTGTAGGGTAAATGCTATGTCCTCCTCCGCTGCAGGATCCAGGATACATGTGGCCACTGCCTGTCAGCCCCTTCTTGTGGCATGCAGCTCCCTGCACTCCACTGCCATGCACCTCCTCATGTCCCTGAAGCACTTTCTCACTGCTTCCATAGGTCTGTTGTGGCCACTGATGGCATGGTCCTGTTTGGCTATCTCGTCCCAGGCATTTGTGCTTTTACTCCAGGATAGGACTTCCTTCCTGGCCTTGTAGGCCTGTGCCAGCACCTGTAACTCCTCTGTGGTGAAGCGGTGATCCCGAATTTGGGCAGTGTCCTCCATGATACCTGCTGGACATGGGAGTTCAATACAGGTGACTGTGGAGTACACACAGCTACACAAGGTTGAATGGGACAGTGGTGCAGCCCCCACCCTCGACTATGTAGGTGTCCTGGCAATGCCTGCCCTCCCACAGACCTAGGCTGCCTGACATCAGGATGCCCTTGTGTGCCCCCAACCATTGTGATGGTCAGAGGCAGGCAGGGGGTGGACATGGTCAGGTGCCCACAGGCCTGTGGGCTGCCACCATGTATGCATGTCTGTGAGGGGGTGACTCTGCCAAGACTGTGCACCATGGACAATGGGAAGGGGTGCCTCCTCCCAGACATGGCAACAACTCCACCACAAGATGTGGATGCCATTGGCCACCACTGCCAAATATCCAGGGTACCACTGCACACAGCATATGCATAGGACTTACTTTGGGCAGGCGTCACAGAACATCCATCCAAGCACATCCCCCACATGAGTCTGACAGGTCCACCACCGCTATCATCCTGCCCCATTGAGTGCTAATTATGACTACCAGCACCTACCAAGTACATGTCCACCACCTAGAAATCAGTATGTGATGGATCATGCACCTAAGCATTACCTATATAGCAGGGCCACCAGCTGTGCAGGGCATCCCGTATAGAAAAGGCAAGGGGAACATTTATATGGGCAATGTGGCCATAATATTATATTGGGTACACAAGGCGACTGACTACACTGTCCTCCATATTACTTAATGGAAGGTCCTTGAACACTGTGGGATGCACCCTGGAGGCACAGTGACAGTGCTCCTGGATTACTGTGGCATGTTCCCTCTGACTCCATGGCACATTTCTCATGTTTTCCTGTACTGTACATTATGGCCTATGGAAGCAAAATGTTTCTATTTTCCCAAGTAATCATTGCACAGCTATGGGGACAAGGTCCTGTAAATTGCAGCATTTCCCTGTAAAATACACAAATCCCTGTAGATCTGGGAGCCATGTCTTGAACATGTCACATGAATCTGGGAGTCATGCAGAAGTTAACACATGCACACAGTCCCAGTGTTGAGTGAGTTACTTTTCTATTACTTTTGAAAACTTGCTCCAGAAAGCTCTGTGCAGTCACCAGCAAGGATGGAGAAGTACTTGATGATGTAATATACCTTACAGTTACATTTCTTACGTCTTTTTATACAAAAGAAATATGTAACTGTAACTGATTACATTTATTTGAAAGTAACTAACCTATTACTTTCAAAAAATGTAGTCTGTTACAGTTATTTATTATTTTTGTATCGTTTTTGTATTTTTTTTTTTATACTTCCATTATTTCTTATCATCATTTAGCTGACATACTTATACAGGTATAGACGTTCAAATATATCAGTCAATCAAATTCCATATTAACTTAACTTCAACTACACAACTTTGGCATTTAATGCAAGACAATTTCCTGTAGTCGTTAGCTTCTTTTCCTTTATATCCTTTACATATGACCTCTAAAATACCCCACTTTAATACATATTCAAAAGGCACTGTTATAAGGGCACTTTTAAAAAAATAGTCCCCCTTCTCTTTGTTTAACCCAGGCCCTTATTGTAACTTATTTTCTTTAGGTACAGCCTCTATTCTCACAATTCTGTCGCCCTCCTGTGTCTTTATTTTCTATTATATTACTCTACTTGATCTTGATAGAGCTCCCACCTGGCCCATCTTGCTGTGTAGGTCTCTACTCGATCCTGGAGTCTCGAGGAAATCTGTTCATTGTGTTGAATGGTTGACATTATTGGTTTCCATTCCGAGATTTGAGGGGCAGTTGTTTGTAACCATTTTTTAGTTATTGCCTTATAGGCAGAGCCTAACAGTATCGGCCATAAATATGTTTTGGCTTTATCTCTAACCTCTATCGGTGGGACTCCCAGGACCAAGTTAGCGCCCACAAGTGTGCTTTGTATATCAAGTATCTCTTTTATGTGACCTATTACTAGTTGCCAAAAACCTTTTATATTTGGGCAATCCAGAAAAATATGTTTATGTGAGGCCCATGGCTCACCGCATTCCCTCCAACACTGAGATGTGCTTCTCTGATTTCTTAAAGCCAAAACTGAGGGGACTAAAAAAAAAACCTCACCCTTACTTTCCAAATAAACTCCAACCAAATAGGAGAGGAAGTGGTTGTCCAGGTGTCCCTCCACACCTTGATCCAATCTTTAGTAGGTATGGTCCACTCTAGTTCTTGTTCCCATCTTGTTTGAATTGGGGTCATTGCATGAGATGCATGTTGTACAAGGAATTTATATATTATTGTTATCGCTTTTTCCCCATGAAGTGAGGACCAAATTTGCCTAAAAGGAGCATTATCTTCTGCCAATCTGGTGCTTTTTTCTTTGTGCCTAATCTGCATAGAGACATAATCTTTTATTTGGTAGTAGAATAGCCTGTCTTTTTCAGACCACCCATATTTTTTTTGAGCTTCCTCAAAGCTCAGTATTTCATTTCCTCGTAAAAGTTGCCATGGGGCTTCAAGTCCTTTCCTAACCTGGTTTTTATACCACTGGTTATTAAATGTCTGGTTTAAAATGAACCATTTATATTTCCAGTAGTGCTGTTGGTCTATTTTATGTTTTGTTCCCATTTGCCAGCCTCTAAGAATGGCCGCTGTTGCCTGAGGAACTGCCTGGGCAGTCGACCCGAGATGTAAAGGGGAAAATAGGCAGGATGGGAGGGGGACTGCAGATGATCTCGCCAGATCTATCTGCTTCCATTTTGCCTGATAGGTCCTGTTGCCCCAGAGTAATGCCAGTCGCATCTGGGTAGCAATCCAATAGTTTTGAAGTGATGGCAGAGCCATCCCCCAATTGCTTGGGGAGAGTTCGCTTCTGAAAGCCAACCCTCGGCTTCTTTTGGACCCAGAGGTATCCATTTAGCATTTTTTGCCAGGACTGAAGCTCTTTGGGAGAAAGCACACATGGGGCACGTTGAAACCCATAAAGAAATCTCGGGAGCACATTAATCTTTTAGGATATAGGTTCCTAGTGTAGAATGATGATGGAAGTAGTGACCATCTCCTTAAGTCCTGTTTTATATTGGTAATCAGGGGATCGTAATTTTGAGTAAATAGCTTATTTAGTTCCCTGGGAATTTGTATCCCAAGGTATCTTATGCTTACATTATCCCTCTTAACTGGATATCATTTTTTGAATGAGGGTGTTGGTTCGTAGTTAAATGTTAAAGCCTCTGATTTAGTCATATTGAGCGTGAATCCAGATAGAACTGAGAATTCCTGGATCCTTTGAAAAAGAGCCTCTAGCGATACCTCAGGTTTTGTCAAATAAAGTAAAATGTCATCTGCAAATAGGGCCAATTTCTGTTCCATCCCTTCCACCTTCACCCCCGCTATCTCCAGAGTCTGCCGCAAATATTGAGCTAAAGGCCCTATGTAGTAGGTAAACAGTAGTGGGGAAAGGGGGCGCCCCTGCCTAGTCCCTCTGGATAGGAGAAATCTATCTGATACATGACCGTTTGAACTTACATATCCAATGGGATTCTTATAAAATTTTAAAATGGTGTCTATGAACTGAATCGGGAAGCCAAATTTTCCCAATACCTCTCTCAGGTATTGCCATGACACCTTGTCAAAGGCTTTTTCTGCGTCTAGCCCCAGCAAAACTGCAGGGTTTTCTGTGCGCAGATGTGTTCTATGATGTATACTGTGCATCTTACATTATCCTGGGTTTGACGACCTGGGACAAATCCACACTGGTCCATACCTATTGTGGCCAGGGCATATTGGACCAAGCGTCTAGCTAAAATTGAAGCTAATATCTTATAATCTGTGTTTAGGATAGATATGGGCTGGTATGAGGAGCAATATGTAGGGTCTTTCCCATCCTTAGGTATAATTGAGACTATTGCCTCATTCCAGGAAGGAGAATTTCTCCCTCCGGAGAGGTCACAAAAGAGAACACTCTCTCCAGTATGGGGGCCAACACTCTAGAGAAGGTCTTATAAAATTCCCCAGGTAACCCATCGGAACCTGGGCATTTGCCTGTTTTTAGGTTTCCGATCACAGATGCCACCTCTTTACCTGTTATTGGGGCTATCAGTCAGTCTCCTTGCTCCTGCGATAACCCAGGAAGTTGCAGGGGTGCAAGGAATTCCTGGATCTTTTCCTTAGGGGGATGACTGTTCTCGAGTAAAGTGTAGAATAGTACTGGTGGAAAGCATCTGAGATTGTATGTATTTTGTTTTTAAGTTCATTCGTGTCTGGGTGCCTTACTTTTATAATAGTAGACTTAGTTTTCCTTGCTCACAATTGGCTTGCTATCAGTCTTGTAAACCTGGGCCCCCCATCATAATACCTGTGCCGAAGATATACTAACTTCTGCTCTAAAGCATAATCTAAAATGGCATTTAACTGACTTCTGAGACAAGTAAGTTCTCGGGATCGAGTCTTACAATGTTTAATTTTTTGCATTTCATCTAATACCCCTATTTTGGCTTCTAAAGAAAGCCTAGTTTCTTCTCTCTGTCTCTTCTTGTATGAGGAAATTGCTATAATTTTCCCTCTCACTATTGCTTTGACCGTATCCCAGAGCATGGCAACAGTGGTACACTGATTGTCATTGTCTACTAGTGCCTGGGCTATGGTGTTGTTAATTATTTCCTGTGTCTCCTTATCCCTGAGCAATGACAAGTTGAGTCTACAGAATGTTTTCTTTGAGGTGCTTGTGACTGTATTCTACAAAATATGGGTGCGTGGTCTGAGAGGGTAAAATCTCTTGCCACGCTTGCTGTATGCTATTTAGATGTTCTTTTGTGTCACCAAGAAATCTAGACAGGAGTAGGAGTCATGCGCCTGTGAGTAGAATGTATGCCTACGTCCCTGACCACACAAATACCTCCAAACATCCTCCTAGCCCAGCTCCTGTAACAGTTTCTGAACCTTTCTATTCACTTTATTTGTACGACCCTGGGCGGGGTGGTCTCCCCCTCCCCCGGTAAAATCCAGGTTAAAGTCCCCTCCACATATCAGCCTGCCTTCCACCCAGCTTGCTAGCTGGGTGAAGAGATTCGATATACTAGAAATTCCGTCGCCGGAGGAACACATATTGAAGCAAGTGTAATCAGCTGTCCTTCCAAATAGCCCTTAAGAAATGCGAACCTACCCTCTTTATCTATAATCTTATCTTTAATTTCAAAGGGAGTACCTTGTTTGATCAATACTACTGTGCCTCTGCACCTACCTCCCTCTTATGAGGAGGCCACCACCTGGGAGAATCCCAATCTTTCGAATTTTTTATGTTCATTTTGTGAAAAGTGCGTCTCCTGTAACAGTAGGATATTTGCCCCCTGCCGCCTCATTAGTTGGAGAATTTTGCTTCTCTTGACAGGGTTTGTAATGCCATGTACATTATAAGTACATATAGTATAAGTTTGCGCCATTTTTATGTCTGGGTGCTTAGCTTTGGTTTATACCAGATCTCATTTTTATAGTCTTTCGCCCTTAGTGGTGACCTCCTTTCTTTAGACCTTTGATTTCCCCAGAGTTTTTTATAGAAGTCATAATTTCCAATCGTCCTGCTATGCCACTCCTATTATAACTCTCAAACTTAACAAAATACAGGTAAATAACCATTAATAATAACTTGAACAAGTGTACTTCCAAGGTTGGGGGCTAAGTTACCTCACTAGCCCCTTTGTACTCCTAATACTAGGAGAACAAGGAGGATTTCTACCCCTCCGTTTCCAGAGGACCCCCTCTACCGCCTCGTTAGTGTAGGGCTCCTAAGATCTTTTACTATAGATTGCTAAGTTCACAGTTTACCCCGTGCCTGGCTGACCATAGTCAATTAGTTCTAACCTTACTTTGTACTACAGAGGCTTATCAGCAAGCGTATCTAGTTAGGGTTCTCTCCCCAGACTCTTATTATAGCAGGTAGGTGATGCTTTTCTGGGTTTAATGACCCAATCAATCCTGCGCAGTAGTTCAGACAGCTAGGTCGAGATGCTCTCTATTTTACCAGAATTAGTTTAGGTTATTCCACTAAAAAAAAGGGGTAGGGAAGGGGATAGTAAAGGGGGGTTTAATAGGCGGGGAAAGAAAGGGGTAGGGAAAGGGGGAAAGGACGATATTGCTAAAGCTTATAGGTTTATAAAGCATTTTGCTTAAATGTTTTCTCATTTAAATTCCCCCTTAGCAGTTAACCTGTAGCCAGTTTTTATTCATTCCCAATTGATTATAACTTTCAATTCCCAGTTGCCTTGCAGAGCTAAAGACTTTGCCCCAAGTCCGCAGGGCCATACTCATTTCCCAGTTCATGCCTTCTGCTTATTAGCAATTTGAAATTTCAATTCCATCTCATCCCCCCCCCACCCCCAGAGCAAGTCTCCAACTCAGAGTCTCAATCGTTTATTCTGTATGAGGGGGGGGAAATACTCAGGGCAGGACTGTCTCAGTACTGTTATGCACTATTATATACTTTTATGCTTTTATTGTACTCATCCTGAGATACAGCACAGAGGGGAGCATCTGAACAGGAGTCGAGGATAAGCTGCTGAACCCTCCTCAGGTTTGCATTATAGTTCCTTTCCTTTCTGCCCTCAGGTTGAAGAGCCATTTCGAACTGTTTTCCCCTCAAGGATCCTCTGGATGCTGCGCATCATTTCTGTGTGGGCTCCGTTTTTGGTTCCTCCTGCCTTCCTGTTACTTGCACGCTGTTTAAAGAGCCCCCGATTCCTGATTTCTTGGTCCCTCCTCTCTTTAACCAAGATATTTCTTTTACTCAGGGCTTCCATGGCTTCTTCTACTGTGGTATAAATCTGCACCCCCTCCTCCCAAAATACTCGCAGCCTTGAAGGATAGGGCGTATGAAAGCGTATTGATTTTTCCCGCAGTGCTCTCAAGATCGGTAGGTATTTAGTCCTTTGTACTTGTATTTCGTGGAGGTAATCATGATCTAAGTAAAGCCTGTGCGAGAGGTATTTAAGCTCCTTTTTCATCCGTGCTCGCCTCAATATCTCTTCTTTGGCACTAAAAGAGCTCAACTTGAATACTATAGAATGAGGGCGTGCAGCTGGGTCAGTTGGTTTCGCCTGCAGCGATCTATGCGCTCTTTCAATGTGGAAGCTCATTGAGGGCGGCAAATCAAGTATATCTTTCAACAGATTTTCTAGGAAGGATGTCATGGGGGTTGTTTCAGCATTCTCAGGAAGGCCATACAAGAGTAAATTGTTGCGCCGGGAGCGACCCTCCAAGTCTAGGCATTTAGCTTGTAATTCTTCTGTGTGTTGCACCAGAGATCGAACTATCTTTGCCATCTGCGTGTTAGAGTCTTCCATTTCTGACAGCCTCTCTTCAATCTGGCCTATACGATTCTCAAAGGCTGATAATTGAGTCTGCATGTTTTGAAACTCTTGTTTATTTTCTTTTCTGGACTCAGTTAGTTCATGTAGTAGCCTCTCGAATCTTGAGCGACAGGTGCTCATTTTCTCCATCAGTGTCATAATCAGGGGCCTGTAGGCCAGACAGTGAGGACGATCTACTTGGCGGGCCCGACTTCAATCTGGTTGAATCCTTACTATTCATTTTTGGATCCTGACGATTTTTGCCTCTACTGGTGCCCTGTAGCGATCCCTCTGTGCCTTTTGACATCTTTTGAGCTTTGACGTTCAGTTTTTAGGGGGTTTTTGGTCCGCCAGGCTGGGAGCTTCATGGATTAGGCTTGTAGTGGGTCCGTGACATCACCAGTAGTCCATCGCTTTTGTATTAAAAGAAATAAGTTATTATAATTGTAAGGTGTATTACTTTTTCTAGTACTTCTCCAGCCTTGCTAGTGACTGCACAGAGCTTCCTGGAACAAGTTTCCAAACGTAATAGAAAGTAATAGAAAAAGTAACTTACCCAACACTGTACAGTCCACTGCACACCCATCCCTTTCTAGGCCATGCCACAGGACACTTTCCTCCATTCTCCTGCCATTCTACTGCTGTATCTAGGTGCTGCACTGTGCTCCTTTATATACTCCAGACACAAACAGGCATGCTAATGTATGCATACCTGCTAGTTATGACTTGCACATGTGGTTGTCTACTCACTGACTGCAACATGACCATCATTTGCATACCTCAGCTAAATACTGCATTTTTGCCTGGTGCACAGTCTTGGTTGGCACCATTGCACCATGCCTGTGGCTACCTGTAGTTACACGTTTTAGGGCCATGGCACAGGCATGATGTCATGTGCCACCTGTGATGTTATCCTGCGCAGGCATGTGTTGCACACCACTATGCAAATGTGTTGTACAGTGTCATGCAGCACATTACGTGTGTGTCCCACTAACATGCGCCACATACCACCCACATGCCTCGGGCCCACCCACAGACATGCATGTTGCACAGCGTAGTGCAATGTAGTGCAGCACTAACACAGCAACATGCTGCACAACACTTGGATAGGCCTGAAACAGTAAGCAGCATGGCTTCAGGTTGCTCTGTCAAGGAGAGGGAACACCATGGCTGAGTGGTAACAGGGCTTTCCCAGCAGCGAGACCATACATGGTTGAATGTTGAGCTGGTCAAGTTTGTAGTTGCCAGGGAGGACCAGCTACTGGGGGAGGTGGCAGGGGCAGACAGGCTCCACATTAAGGAGAGGGCATCAGTGGGGCAGCGTCTCATGCACTGAACAGGGGACACCCGCACCTGGAACTAGTGCAGGCATAGATTTAATGATCTACAGAGGAGAGAGGCATGCTACCTTTGGGAAATGCAGGCCATGGTGGACAGTGGCACTATGTCCAGGCCAGGTGAGCACAGATGATTGCATGTATACTGTGTGTACTGGCCTGTGTGCAGACCTATGGAATGATAGTTTACAACAGGGCTAGACCCACGGGGCACTGTGCACATCACCTGTGCGCCCTCATCCATGTGTGCCAAGGAGTATGTTATACTGCATGGCTTGCCAGGTTGTATGCAGCTGTCTGGCCCCTGCCACATGGTACATCCTTGTGCCATGTACGTGACTAGACCCACCATGGTGGCCTAAAGTGTGTACTTGCCTTGGCTGCATGGCTGTGGGCCACCAAAGTGACATGCTGGCAGTGTCATGGGCACAGCAGGCCCATGTATAGTAGAATGGCATGGCAAGCAGGGATTGTGTACCAGGTACAGCAACCTTGTCATGTCAATGCCCATTGCCACTGATGACCAGAGAAGGAGTCACATGTGTCCTATGTGTAACTGTCCTGGGAAATGTCTCCAGCCGACTGTCAATGTGGCCCCCATCAGTGTTGTGTGCACTGTCTGTACTACACTGCATTGCCATGGGTATGCATCTGTCGGGTACAACATGGGGTGCTACGGTACTGCACTGGGGTCCAGATACATAACGGTCACTGTGCAGGTCCACAACTACCGCCACTGTATAAAGTCACTGGTAAGACCACACCTGGCCTTTGAAAAAGGAGCTTTTAGCTTCTAAACATGTCAGGCATGGTGTATATTTTACACAATAAAATGTACGTTTTTACTTTATTTCTGTCTGGAGTCCTTCTTACAGCCTTGGTGTGTGCTTGGAACTTTAGTAAATCTATTTATTTGTAGTTCCTTTAGCACCACCGTATCCATGCGCACAATCTTTTTGGTTTTTTACTGCACTGAGGTCCAAACAGATAATGGCCACTGTGCAGGCCCACACCTACTGCCACTGTTATAGGTCACTGGTAAGACCACACCTGGAGTACTGCATGCAGTTCTGGTGATCACATCTTAGAAAAGATGTAGAGAGTTTGGAAACAGTGCAAAGGAGAGCCACAAAGATGGTGCAAGGACTACATCAGAAACCATATGATGAAAGGTTGAGGGGGATCAACATGTATTCCTTGGGGCAGCGGAGGGAAAGGGGAGACATGATTGAAACTTTCAAATACATGGCGGGTACAAATTAGGTACAGGTTCAGGACCTATTTCAGGTCAAGAGTTATACAAGAATTCAAAGTCATGATATGAAGCTGGGGGGCAAGTTCAGGAGCAACACAGGGAAGTTTTTTTTTCACACAGAGGGTGGTAGATGCTTGGAACAGCCTCCAGCAGGGAGTGGTGGAGGTAAGAACAGTTGGGGCTTTCAAGAATAGCTGGGATAAATACAAAGGCATCATAACTCTGAGTAGCAGTTAAGGGGGGGTAGGGTCTTGGGCAGAATAAATGGTCATTGCAAACACCCTAAATGAAACCTTCACAGACCTGAGTGGTGTCCTCTCATCTGATTTCTTCTCTGATGCTGACTCTCCAAATTCTACATCTCCTACTGCCTCTCCAACCATACCACCCTTCCATTTCAAAATAGTCAAGGCACATGAAGTCTATAAATATATAAAGAAGGCTATTTCTAAGTCCCGAGCAAGCAGTGACTCTATTGACCTTAAACTTCTGTCCCTCACTCTGGAGGAAGTACTGCTCCCCCTCACCAAAATTTTCAATCTCTCCCTCTGCTCCAGCCAATTCCCTAGTAAATAGAAGGCTGCAATTGTCACCCTGTGCACAAAAGTGGTGACAAGTCACTGCCTGGTAATTATCGACCTATTTCAATACTACCTCCCCTCTCTAAGGCTCTTGAACGCATAGTGGCGGACCAACTTACAGACTATCTGCAAAAGTATAACATCCTCTGCACCCAGCAACATGGATTCAGGAAAGGGCACAGCACATCGACTGCCCTACTTGAGTTCTCAGGAGCAATCCACAAGGCCATGGACAAAGGATACCTAACTGGAGTTGTTTACATTGATCTAACTAAGGCGTTTGATACCGTACACCATGGTCTACTCGTCAATCAACTACAGTCTCTTGGCCTCTCTCAGAGTCCTGGTGATTGGGTAAAAAGTTACCTCACCCAGCGCTCTCAAGCTGTAAAAATAGCTGGAGTTTTCTCAGACTCAAAGCCTGTTCTCTCAGGAGTTCCGCAGCGATCCATCTTAGGCCCTCTCCTCTTCAGCCTTTTCCTAAACTCCCTTCCTAAATCCTGCCCTGAACAAATTATCCTTTATGCCGACGATGCCGTGATTCTTTCCACTCATAAAGATCTGAACCCCTTACGCCTTAGCCTTCAGCATGCTTTTGCCAAGGTTGAGAAGTGGTTCCTTGAACATAAGCTGGTTCTAAACCACAAAAAAACTAAATCCATGCTCTTCTCTAGCCCACAAAACAAGAAAAGACAAGTACCACTCACTATCAACACATACCTGGGAAATACCCTTGAACAAGTGGCAATATTCAAATATCTTGGAATCACCTTTGATCAAGGCCTAACCTTTGCAACCCATATTGATAGTACAGCGAAAACTATTAATCAGTGGATTGGGATCCTGTACCGGAACCGACAGCTCCTTACTCAATCTGCACTGAGGATTGCTTTTCAATCCTCAATCATATCAATCATTGACTATGGCTTAATTGTCTATGGGTCTGCCTCTACTACCGCACTTAGACGCATTACAACATCCCTAAACAAGGCCTGTCAACTGCTCACTGGTGCTCATCGACGTACTCACACATGTGAGCTCTACGCTGAAACAGGGTGGTTGCAACTCTCAAACCGCTTAAAGTACCTTACCTGCCTTATGGCGAAAAAATCCACCATGGGCCTCACTCCACCATGTATCCAAGACCTGTTATGCCAGAACACTAGTATCCGTTTCACCAGAAGATCAGAAAACCAGCCTCTTCAGGTCCCCCGATGCCGGACTACTCAGGGTCAAAGATCATTTGCCTATCGTGCCCCCAGCTGGCTAAATGCCCTTAGCACTCCTATTACCTCCTCCACCTCTCTAGGTGTATTCAAATCTAGGCTATACTCTCACCTTGCCGCCTCCAACTCCTGTGACTGCCTTGATTAAATTGTTATCTATTCATTTACCCACTCTGGTCCATTACTTGACAAAGGCTTGTAAGAGAATCTTTTCTCTTGCTATTGTCTGCTCCCTTCACCTTTCTCTTACCCTCTCTATCTGTACACTTCCCTAACTTGATTTTTCCCTTAACTGGCTTGATTTCTTTGTATAAGTGTTTATTGGCATTAACTGTCCTTGCACAAATGTTTTGATATTTGCTGTCTATGTTTTCTTGCTATTTGTCACAACACAATTTGTAATGCCATTCTATGTAACCTTTTGTCTGTACTTAATTGACGTGGAACCTTTGTAAAAGAGCCATTGGCTCAAAGGTAATAATTCCTAGAACAATAAACTAAACTAAACTAAACTAAATCTTGTGGTCCCATTCTGCCATAATTTTTCTATGTTTCTATGTTATGGTATCCCAGCCCCCCCAGCTGTTGTGCCAGTATGCCGTGCCTGCCCTTGTCATGTGTTACTTGGTGCACCATACTGTGCTCCCCAACCAAGGGTTTGTACCCGAAGCACCGGGGTGAGTGGAGTGTGGTACGTTCCGATCTTGTACACTTGGCTATCATTCAGCAATAAAGCTGTTTAAACTGCTATATAGAGTGGAGTGAGTATTTTGATGTTTTTCTGAAGTGCTTTGCTTTTGGATTTGTCCCATGCATGCTATGCCTGGAAAGGGTCAGTGGCTGACATGGATGGTCTGTGGTACAGGGATCAGGGGGATGGCAGAATGGGGGACACTACATGGGCCAGTGTACACTGTGCTATGCCCTACCTAACACAGGGGTAGGTACCATATCTTCTGCATGCGTGCCAGGGTATACATGTGTGTGGTGCCACAGGTGGTGCTATGGGTACCTTGCCCGCCTGCTCAGCCTGTCCATCTGCATCACACATATGAGGCTGCTGCTGCATGGTAACAGGTGTCTGCAGACATGTACAGAGCAGTGTGTACTGAACAGTGCACTGTGTACCCCTGCAGGATACTGATCACACCTCAATTTTTCCTCCTC
The DNA here is from genome assembly GCA_016271365.2 of Neoceratodus forsteri. Taxonomy (NCBI): domain Eukaryota; kingdom Metazoa; phylum Chordata; order Ceratodontiformes; family Ceratodontidae; genus Neoceratodus; species Neoceratodus forsteri. The sequence goes on from CM028138.1 coordinate 86,487,503, forward strand.
TAAAGAGCTCAGCGGCCAACTGGCCCCAGACAGGGGCGAACGCCATCAGAAGCAACCGCGCTTAAATGAGGAATGCACAGGGTCATCAGGCCATGATGGGGCTCGTACTAGTGCTGCACTGTGTGTGTCACACTGTGGGATGCACATGTACATGTCTAGGTGCCAGAACAGGTGGCGTTGCTGTGGCCATGGCCCTCCCACTTTCATAAGCCTGGCCCTATCTGTTGTTGTACTCATGGCTATACATGACTCTGGTGGAGTGTGCCTTGACACTGTCCAGGGTGTTACTTACACAGCACCATCTGTGTGGCAAGATGGGTGTCAGAGGTACTAGGGACAGTAATGCCCCTGGTTTTGCAGCTGGGGGTGGGCAGGGGTCCAGTCCTGCTGGGTCATGGCATAGTGAGCAAACTTCACAGTGTAAACAATATGTCTGGCCCTGGCGGGGATACAAGGCACAGGGAGACACTGTCAGTGGGTGTGGTGAAATATTCCAATATTGTACAACTGCTTGAGGAGACTCCATGGGTGTTGGTGACCCCAGACCAGTAGGGGGGTATTCACCCCTAACATCCCTGGCCCATGACTATGCAGACAAATCAGCCACCTATCTACACTATGCTGCATGTCTCTCTGGCCAGCGACAGATGTCTCTGTTTGAGCTGCTATGCAGGATGTGTGCCTGTGGAAGCATCACCTCAGGGGTTGTGGTTGGGGACATTCACCACGTACATGGGCCATTGGCCCACCAGTGCAACTTTGGTATGTCATGGTCTGTGCAGTCTACCACAGTGCATCTACATGATGATGGAATGCTGCCTTTCTGACTGCACCCACTTCTGACAACTGTTTCTTACGAAAAAGTGTAGAATAATGCACTTGGGTCACAGAAACTCAAAGGGAGACATACAAAATGGGGGGAGAGATATTAGCAGTGACCAAGCAGGAAAGAGACCTGGGGATAATCATATCAGATGACCTGAAAGTGGCCAGACAATGTGACAAAGTGATCATCAGAGCTACTGGGATACTGGGATGTGTAGGTAGGGTATTACCAGCAAGAAGAAGGAGGAAGTGGTGTTGCCACTATATAGGTCTTTAGTAAGACCCCACCTGGAGTAGTGTCCAGTTTTGGAGGCCACATCTCAGGAAGGACAAAGACAGGATGGAGGCCATCCAAAGGAGGGCTACCAAGATGGTACAGCGTCTACATCAAATGGCCTATAAAGAGAGGCTAAAGGAATTAAACATGTACACCTGGAGGAGAGGAGGGAGGGGGGAGGATATGATCAAGACCTGTAAATACCTCACAAGGGTGAATAAGGTACAAGTGGGAGGTATTTTTCAGAGGAAAGGGTACTCCAGAACAAAGGGCCATAATATGAAGCTGGAGGGGGGTCGGTTTAGGAGAGATGTGAGGAAATACTTCTTCACAGAAGGGGTGGTGGATGCCAGGAATGGTCTTCCAGCAGAGGCTGTGGGGGCAAAAGCAGTGGTGGGATTCAAAAAAGCCTTGGATAAGCACAAGGGGACAAAAGGTATAGGTAAGGGGCAGAGAAAGTGCCGTAGACCTGGAGGGGTCTACAGTGTAAGTAATGCAACAAACAAGCATTTGTCAATGCCGAATGTTGTCTCGCTGGCATTGGCATTGGTAGTACCGGAGCTAGAGATGCATAATAGGAATGGCAGTGAAGTATTGAAGTGACAACAACCCCACCCCCACCCTGTAGAGAGTGACAGGCATTGGGGTGTGTGTTTCGGTCGTCAGCTATAACGCTCAAGCCATTGTACCTCACCCTACCCTGTAGACACTGACAAGTGTCATGGTGTGCTTTGGGGTCTTTGGGCATTATACTTACCCAATTCCATAAGAAAATATGATGAGATGGGTGCAGTATAGGAGAATGGGGTGACCTTTGTGGCCGAACAGTGCGAGGCACATCACGATGCTTGTCACTAACTGCAGGGTGGGGGTGGAATGGCATGAGCATTACAGCCAATGATCCCAAGTCATACCCCAGATGCCTGTCAGTCTGTACAGGGTGGGGTGCTACAGTTGGAAACCCTAACACCATAGGCATGTGTTGGTATTTTCACTCCAAATTTTCAGCATGGGCTGTTTGTGAGGCCACCTCATGAAAAGCGGCACAATCAGTTTGTTAGCTGAAAGGTGGTTTGGCACAGTGGCTATGCCATTTGGTGACACAGGAATGAAAACATATTTTGGGCAGGATGTGGAAAATGACAACTGTATTGTTCATGAGGAGGCGTAAAAAATGGCAACATTGAAAATCTGGAGTGAAAATATGAAAAATTGGTGAAGTCATGAGCATGCATAGAAACTGTGCAACACACGTCCGTAACCCAATTATTTTTGGGAGTTTGTTTGCCACATTTTCAACATAGGCATTTTGAGACCTCCCCTCATAAACAGTGGTGCTGTGATTTTGTTAATCTGTCCCAAAAGTTGATTTCCCACAGCATCCACGCCATTGTGCGCTACATGTGCGAAACACATATTGGACAGGATGTGAAAAATGACAGCTATACTGTTCATAAGGAGGTGTGAAAAAATGCCAGTGTTGAAAATTTGGCCTGAAAATATTGCAAATTTGTGAAGTTACAAGGGTGCATGGAAACTGCGCAACACATGCTTGTAACACAGTTATTTTATGGACGTTCGGCACCAAATTTTCAACATAGGCATTTTAGGACCCCTGCTCATGAACAGTGTCACTGTCATTTCCTCAAACTGTCCCAAAAACTGATTTCGCACAACGACCGTGCTATTCTGTGACGGACATGAGAAAACACATTTCGGTCAGGATATGTAAAATGACAGCTGTACTGTTCATAAGGAGGTGTGGAAAAATGCCAATTTTGAAAATCTGGAGTGAAAATATTACAAATTCATGAAGTTACAAGCGTGCGTGGAAACTGCACAACACACACTCGTAAAACAGCCATTTTTTGGATTGTTTCTCACCAAATTTGCAACATAGGCTTTTTGAGAGCCCCCCTCATGGACAGTGGCACTGTCATTTCGTTAATCGGTCCCAAAGGTAATTCCATGCAGTGACCGCTAAATCATCTTTTGGGGCTGATTAATGCCATGACAGTGCCAGAATTCATGAGGAGGGGTCCCAAAAATCCCATGTTGAAAATTTGGTGCCAAAATTCCAAAAAATGCCTGAAAGATGCATCAAAGTTGAAAAAAAACATTTATTCCATTATACAGCTTATCGGCATTTCTTCAGTTCGCGGTCGGCTTTGAAGAGTGCAGATGTGTTCCCGGTCCACCAAAGATCATCGCTCTGGACCCTGGAGGTAAGTATGGGGTCGGGGGGGTGTGGGGAGGCAGGGTGCACAATGGATGGGTGCGTGTTGGGAGAGGGCAGGGAGATTGTGAGGGACTGTTTTTTACAGGTTTACAACAAAAAAACAGGACTTTTTTTGTAGGATTTGGCACGCTGGGTGGGCTCCCAGCATGCCACCTAAGTGTTTTTTGGGGTGGGATTCTGTAGCCGATGGGGATTGGGCACCCCTATCAGCACATACTGAGGTGGGGAGATACGAGCTGAGGGGTGGACATCCCTCAGCACTAAACAAAAGCAAGGGGAGACATTAATGCTGACTGGCAGGGCCCCTGTCGTGAACAATCAACAGGGATGGGGATAAACACCAACAGGGATTGGGCCCCTCATCGGCAAAGAAAAACTGTTGGGGGAGGCCGCATGATGCCGATGGGGAGTGGGCTCCCCCGTCGGCACTGTGACAGGCGGTTTGCCTGCACGGCGGGAGGCGTGTTGTGGTCATGCTGCATGAGAGCTTCGCTCTCATTGCAGCAGACCTTTTCTTTGTTTCTCATGGCCACATTAGGGATGCATGAGGTCGGCGCCTGCTGCTTGCTGATTGAGGAATGAGGGACGCACCTTCTGATGTGTGCCCTGCATTCACCCAGCAGTGACCGTGCCTCCGAATCTGCTACTACCGCAAGATGTTGGCTGCGCAAGCGCGAGCCAACATAAAAAGGGCAGACTGGATGGGCCATGTGGCCCTTATCTGCTGTCGGCTTCTATGTTTCTACATTTCTATGCCCCATGGCTATCTACCATGCTGCAGCATGCCTTCCACTGTGTGGTCGTGAGCACCCTGTGCCACCAGACAGATGTCACAGGGGGTGGTGGTAGTGCACGCAGCCCTGGATGGGCCTTCCTCACAGTTGAACAGGTCCATATTACTATGTGTTCAGGTCTGTGTATGCCTGGCTGTCAGCAGGTGGTTGACATAGGCCACTGTAGTTGAGGTAGACCACCTTGCCCAACTGGGAGCATCAGACAGCAGCTGTGGTCGTCTTCCTGCACTGGTGCCATATCCTGTGCCATATGCATTGTGTGGCATGCCTCTGCGGCTCAACAGTTGTGGCATGGGATCATCGGGTGTTGGAGTCATGAGTGGGTGGTGCATGTAGGGTACCATATGTGAGTAACATTGTTATGCAGCTGTAATGGTGACTAACCAACACAGCAATGACTAGGATATGTTGACTCCACTGTACACAGGCAGGGCCAGCCATATAATCAGACATGACATGGTTGTGCTGGGCCAATGAACTGCACAGGCCATGTATTGGGGGACACACACAGGGTCAGACTGGGGGTACAGGGGGTCCATCTGGACAGTAAATTCAGGGGTCTACCTGAGAAATCAATAGGGGAGGGCCCAGTGTGACACACTAGTATCAGTATTTCATGTCAGTGTGATACTGTACGTCTGTGTTTGCAACTTACATTTACCTACGGTGGCCCATATACCCCATTCAAGTGGAAGAGAGATGATACATACAGAGAGTGCTAGGGTGTAGAATGTGGCCAGGTACCCAACAAAGGGGAGGTCTACCTAGACATTTCAAGGTGTCCTGGTAGCCCAGTCTGACTCTGGACACATGCTACGTAGAGTTGCATGTGTGACTGCTGGCGCAGCGGCTGCCTCCAGGCTGCACTGTATCATACACCAGTGTCGTGGTGACTGGGGCATAGTGTGCCATGCACCCTCCCACATACACCACTGCTGCAGTTGTGTTACATGCCTGCTGTACACAGTGTTGCTTGACAGTTTCAGCCATGTACATCTGTGTTGGATGCACCACGTGTGTGTGCATGAGGCCTCTCCCGGCTATGACCTGGTGAAGCACCTGGATGTCTGTGACCTGCATGCCAGGGTTGGCCTGTATGCTGGATCAGTTGCAAGAGAAAAATAAGAGCACTGTCCACCATCAGTTCCTTTTAAAAGTATGTATTTGCTTCCAGTAATTCAAAAAAGCAAGCATGCAGTCACATACATTAGTGCAGAACTTTCCCCCCTGTGGCCCCGACCGGTTTCACGCTTGTGGTATTTGTGGTAAATGATGGCAAAATTCATGCATTTGGGAACAGAGCATTATACAGTTATTGTTTCTTACAGATTGTGGCCTATTGATGGAATATTACACAGAGACATTGACATTTTGTGCATAATGTATTTGTTCTTTCACTGTTTGTGACATGCTGCTTTTATGTATAGTACTGTTTGTATGTTTTTACTTAATTGTCAGTGGTAATGGGTGCACAATTAAGATGGATGCAGTTCAGCTGCCAGCATCCTTTAAATTTGAATCACCCTCCACAGGATCGGCCTCCCTGAGGAAGCGCGCAAGCATGAAACCGGTCGGGGCCACAGGGGGAGTGTTCTGCACTAATGTATGTGACAGCGTGCTTGCTTTTTTTGATTCCCTGGAAGCAAATAAATACTTTTAAAAGGAAGTGACAGTGGACGGTGCTCTTATTTTTCTCTTGAAACTGAATTGTGGTGTGATGAGCATGTCTGTTTCAGAGCACACTTTTGAGATAATTTAATGTATTCTGGATGCCTGGTCTGTAGCCACAGAGTATGGGGGTGCCCCTCCTTGCCACTTGGGACATGACACTGCTTGTCGAATTTCTGGCTTGGTGCTGCTGTTGCATGTGCTGCACTCATGCCTCTGGAATGCCACTGATGGCATGTCTCCATTCCATGGCTGGGCATGCTCTGATGCAGCATGGTGCAGCTGTTCATGAGCACTCCTCCACTGTACAAGTCCATGGGGCTATCACTAGTATGCCACATCTGTACCACTGTGGATGTGTTAGCCAACCATCATCCATCTGTGGCATAGTGGCACATGTGGCAGCTGGTTATATCTTGGCTATGTACAGTAGGCACCACCTGCATTTCCCATCCTGTGTGCTCAGTGGGACGGAAGGGATGACCTGCTGAGCGGAATCATCCACCTGCAGTGGCATGTTCTCTGCCAGGTGCCAGACATTGGAGAGGCCTTGAAGGAGCTTGCCACAGCCCACTGGCAGTAGCAGCCACCACCACCGCCAGCAGAGGCAGGCATCCCAGAGGGATGTGGCTGCATCAGAGGAGTGTCTGTTAGTCCCATGGGTTTTCGTCCCTTCCCCTGGTTCTGGACAGTTGCCCTCATTGTTTTCCCCACCCCCGATCTATTTATTTTTTATGTATTTTGTTGTGTTTGCATGGCCTGTTGCCAGTTTGTTTCATTCAAGTCTGTTTTTGATACTGAAGCAGCTGTGTTGTGTGTCTGTCACTGGTGCCCTCCTTGCCCACCCACAGTCACCCCCAGTGTGCAGCTTTGTACGCCATGCTCTGGTCAGGGTTGTGTCACTGCTTGCCCTCTTTGTGGTCTATGTCATCCTTAGTGCTTCTTTTAGAGCTGTGCTGCTGCAGTGTGCTGCATACTCACCAGCCCTTTGTAAGGCATGCAACAGCCTGTCATTTGTGCAGCAGACAATTGCTGTCATTTCCATGATGTGCAATCTTCAGATGGTATAGCACAAGCACAGTGCCTCTGAAAATGACAGGTTAAGGGGTCAGTGCAAGTGCAGGTGCTGTGCAAACATTGCACTTGTACGCACTTTTGAATATCTGGTCCTATGTGTCTTAAAGAAAGTAACTCACAACTATGCATTGTGCACAGTACTTTCAATTTTTTAACAATACTGCTACTTTATGGAAGGTGTACAATACTGTATGCCAGGTAAGGCACATGATAAAATGGATGTAAACATTTGCAGGTATGCACCCCAAAAGTATAGAGAAGCACCAAGGAGGTCGGTGAAATGCCAACCTCCCTTTTCTGAGAACACAATACCAACACAGGTATTGTGCCGCCTGCTCCACAAGTGTTATCTGTGGGGGCACCCCCATGTGGGGGCTCTGCCCCAGTACCACCAGACTTTAAGATTATCAATTCCAGGGCAGAGTTGGTCCAGGGAGGGGGAAGAACACTGGGGGAAAGCGAAACACGGAAATAGGACCATTACAGCGATTGTTGCCGTAATGGTCTTTTTTCATGTTTCACCATTGGGGTGTCGACCTGAAGGGGTGCACCGAAAGTATTCTAATAACAGTTCGATAATGCATGCAAAACACCAGACCTGTGTGGTATAACTCCAGACATATACTTTGCCCATCGGTCACGAGGGTAGAGGAGGGGGGATGGGTGGGAATTAGGGTTGCTATGTACAAATTTTAATATGTTAACCCTGTATGAGGTACCATACCATTGATGTATGGCCCTGTACCTGTAGACTGTCCTTGGATCATAAGGGTAGGGGACATGGCAGGGCGGGTAGAGTTAGACACAGGAACCCTAATACTGTAGTACATTTCCAAACTATATGGACATTGTGCTTAAAACCCTAATACTTTATTTCCAGCATTTGTGCAGTCTGCGTTTTGTGCAATAGCAACCCTAATGAGCATTAGCATGTTGTTTTTTGCCATAAATTGCAACTTGCTCAACTGGACTATTGTGAGTAAAGAAATTCTATAAAAAGCTCTGCCAAAGGAGAAGTTTTGTCAACCCTACATACATTATTTCAACATTTAAGGACTTACCCACATAAGCTGTCCCACAAGGACATTTAATCAAATAACACTTGTGATGAGGCAAGATTCAAAAGGTGCTGACGACTGCTTTCTGTAGATGTAAAAGGCTCCAGAGTATCATCCCATAGTGGTGTCCTGAAGGCACAAACATGTTTTGTGTCTTGAGAAAGCCCTTATGTGGAAAAATATCAACATACATCTCCCACACAGTATGCAACCACAGGAATAAATAATTTTTTTTTTAACTCAGCATTATTGTGGGAGAATAGATCATCACAAGTCTTGACATTGAGGTGTTACATGCTTGACTAAAAACAATAAGGAACTGTGGCCCAGATATTCAAAAGGGTTGCGCCATGCGCAACAGGGTTGCGCGTGCACAACTCCAAAAATGCGCCATTCTGCGATATTCAGAAGGGGCCAGTTCATACGAAAACATGCTGAGCAACAAGCGCAATGGAAATGAAGGCATACGCTTGAAGAGGCGGGTCCATGCATAAGTGCGCCAGTGAATCTTCGAACACTTGCGCAATGCGCCGCAAGAGTGGTTCGCCAGAAGTGCGCAGTAGCGGAATTGAGCCAAAATAAAAGGTCTCAAGGAAGCAGCGCAAGAACCCTAGCAGGCTGCAAACTGGGGGAGAGAGACAGAGACAGAGAGAGAGAGACAGAAGCTGGAAGGGCAGACAGGGACAGTGGGTCCAGGAGGACAGAGAGGCCAGCTGGGGGTGCCTGGTGCAGTGGAAGCAGCAGTGGGGGCAGCGGGGGTAACACAGGAACAGCAGCCGGGGGGGCAGAAGCCAGGGAGATGGACAGTGCCAGCTTCCACATGGAAGCTGTAATGAGGGGGGTGAGACACCATGCTGCAGGGGGACGTGGCCGCGGAGGGGCCCATCGGCGGTATGCCCCCGACAGGCGGTATCGTGCCCGCCTCAGCTTCGAGCTGTACACAGACGTCGAGATCGTGGGCCGGTACCGCCTGAACAGGGCAATACTGAGATGGCTCTGTGAGCTGTGCAGTGATGTGATGCAGGCACCCTCACGACGGAGTCACGCTCTGTCTGTGGAGACCAAGGTGACAGCCTGCATGTGCCTGCTCACCACGGCACCTTCCAGAGGCCGACAGAGGACACCACAGGCATTACACAGTCGGCCATGTCCGCATCCTCACCCAATTCCTCAGCGCACTGCTGCCTCATGCCGCGGAGTACATCCATTTCCAGCAATCAAGGGCAGAGCATACAGCAAATATGCAGGAGTTCCACAGGGTAGCACGTATGCCTGGTGTGCTAGGGGCCATAGACTGCACCCATGTGGCCATTCGCACGCCACCTGGCCCCGACGGCCAGGCATATCGAACCAAAGGGTTTTCCAGTGTCAACTGCCAGGTGGTGTGTGATGCCACTGGGCGCATTATCAATGTCTGTGCCACACACCCTGGCGGAGCACATGATGCCTTCATATGGCACCAGTCTGCACTGTGCCATCGATTCGAGAGTGGGGACATCCCCACGGGTCATCTAGTGGGTGAGTACACATGTATGGAATGCAAACTCTGGGCAAGGGTGGGAATGACACAGGTGCCATGGTAGTGGCACACAAGGATATGGGCAATATGGACCTGACATGACACTGCTGTCCACTATCTCCACACAGGTGACTGCGGATACCCACTCCGTCCCTGGCTGCTCACACCGTACCAGCGCCCCACGACTCCAGCGCAGCTATGCTTCAATGAGGCACATGCCGCAACACGTAACATCATAGAGCGGGTGTTTGGGATGCTCAAGGCACGCTTCCAATGCCTAGACACCTCCGGCGGTGCCCTACAGTACAGCCCCCAAAAGGCCTGTGGGATATTCCTGGCCTGTTGCATCCTGCACAACATGGCCAAAGACCATGGGATAGCCGTACAGGTCGAAGAGGGGGACAGCGATGGGGACGCCAGTGGCGCCGGTGATGTTGGTGATGAGCAGCACCCCCTAGGATGGAGGGACCCCTGACTGACCCGGCAGGTCCAGCTGCACCAGGACACCATTGCAGAAGAGCACTATGCCCAACACAGGTAAGTCAAGGGGACATGTGCTGGCAACACTGTCCATCGCAAACCACAGGCACACAGGGAACACACGTGCATGAAGGTCAGGGGAGTTGAAGGTTCCAGGCATACCAACACACCATCAGGGAGGTGAGCACTCATATGGACACACACACACACACCAGGCAGCGTACATGGGCAGAAAGCACAGCACTGCGGAAATGACATTGCCAACACACAGCACCACCGACCACCCTCACCACCTGTACTGTCCAAGTACATGTGTCAGGACCTGGGCACCCTTGCACCTTGGTGTACAGTGCAATGCAGGCATCATCATGCACACGCACCTGTGGACAGCAGTTGGGAGAGTATCCAGGTGGTCCGTGTGTCAGCGTGGTGAGCAGAGCACCCAGCAGTGCACTGCCCACCATGACACACATTGCACACAGGGCAGCACCAGACAGGGCCCGGACTGGGAGACAGCTCAGTCATGTAGCACTGTCCCGCAGCCTGCGGATGTGTGGGCGGCCCACGTGCCCAGCAGCACTGGCAGGCTGAGCAGGGGCCACATGGGGTGGTGCTGTTGCACCACCAGGGGTCCCACAGCACGAACCGACCTTTTCCACACAGGGGTCTGCATCATGCCAAACAAAGCGTGCACCAGGGTGCTCGGGATGCCCACAGCAGAACCCGGCATCCACAGGCCTGGTGTCGCATGACGCCGGGAACGGGGAGTGGAGCGCGCACTGTGTGGGGTGTGCGGTACAGGGGCACCTGCCAGTGTGCCCAATGCATCAGCGACAGAGACCATTGCCTGGGTCAGCCTGTCAATGGCGGCGGTCACATCCATCCACATAAGGACCAGCTCGGCTCGGTCCCGAGCACACTCCCTGCTGTGCCGCTCCACGGACACAGACAGTGCCTCCCGCGGACCTGCAACCCACCCCTGCAGCTGTACTGATTCCTGCAGCAGGCGGGTGTCGCGTCCAATGGGCACTGTGCCCCAATGGCATCGTGAACCCAGGGTGTGGATGGTCTGTGCACAGCACCCTTGAGGGTGGGCGCTGTTTGCCAGGACCAGGTATGGCGGATCAAGGGTGGTGGACATGTGCCACTGCTTGACACTGTACCCCCAGACCTGGTGTTCAACTGCTGCTGCCCTCAACTGCTGAGCCCCAGGTCCACCTGTTCCACCTCCGTGCTGGCAACAGTGCGGACACCTGCACAGCCACCAGTGCTGCCCACGGTGCTGACAGGCACAGCCTGGGACTGTGCCAGCATGCTGGTACACGGTGTGAACCAGGAAGGCCCAGTGGCATGTGCTGGCCTGCCATGTGTCCGTCATGGGACACACCTATCACTGCCATTGCGGGCCTACTATCATCAATGGTGCAGGTGCGTGCCACTGCCATAGGCACAGCATGCTGGCATACCTGCATGCTGGACTGCTGAGACACAGGCTGTGCACCCCCCGCACCCGTATCACTGACACCAGAGTTGTTGGCCCAGCGTGCATGCTGCTGCAGTGCCTGCTGGCTGGTGGCGGAGGTGGATGGTCCCTCCTCCACATCCAGCAGGTCTGCATCACTGTCTGGACCCACCACCACCACCGTCTCCTGAAGGCGAACAGGATCTGTAACAGAAAGAGTACATGTGGTGCATGTGAACAACAGCCCCCAACACCACCACCATGTCATACCGTGCAGTGATGGGCTTCCACCTGTCTGGAATCCTCCGCCTGGTACGCCCGCAATGGCACTCGGCTGCATGGCCACAACCAGTGTCTTCTCCATTGGCGTCAGCTGCAACACCACTGGTGGGCCCCCACCAGTGCCAGCACGTGCCGCCCTGAAGGCTGCCACCTTCTCCTTCAGCCTCCTGCGGTCACTCCCCATCTTCTTCTTGCATTCCTGCATGGAGGGCTGGTAGCTTCTGTGCAGGTTAATGGCCCAAGCTACCCCCTCCCATGCAGCTGCACGTTCCTGAGGGGTGCCCCTCTGTCCACTCAATAGTGGCTCATCCTCCAGGTAGGCCTGGAAGAGGGACTCTGTCTCTGCCACTGTGAAGTTCGGCCTCCTCCTACGTCCGCCGTCCTCACCCTCAGCTTGGCTCTGGTCAGTCATGGTGATCTGTATGGGTGGAAGTGGACACCTGTCACTGTGCAGTCGACAGCATTTCCCCATGAGCATAGGTGCCGGCCGGGCGGAAGCCCCCCACGTTTCTTCTCCGTATGGCAGATACTGATAGAAAGGGTGCCCTTTGTCCCTTTCTAAGTGCCCTTTTCATTCTCAGCCCCCTCAGCCTTTATCATCCTCTGGCACCCCTGCCCATGAGCATTGTCCTGAGCATCACACAGCATGTAACTCACCTCTCACCTGCAGTAACCAAATCTGGCCAGCACAACCCACTGTCGCATTTTTATAGCGCAACACATGCAAATGAGGAGTGGCGCAACTTTAATGACATGCTAATCGCGCCACTGCACCTTTGAATGGCTGATCGAATGATTTGCATATGTCGGCTGAATATCGCGGATTTGCACTTTGCACAATACGGAAGGGCCGGCTGAGCCAATGGCGCATGCCCAGACAGCTTACGCATGCATCTATCGTGCTGCAGACCTGCTGAGCATGATAGGCAATTCAGGCCATGGCCACCATTGTGCCAGTGGTGCTACAGCACTGGGCACTATATGGCGCTGTGGCACTACTGCGCAGTGGTCCACTGTGGCACTGGTACGCAGCTTGGCAGTCGCGCAGGATGCCTATACGTCCGATGGCGCTGTGCGTAGCCTTGCGTCATTGCCGTGACCTTGTGTATGCCCTTTGCCCCCTGGCGCGGTTCGCATGCCGTATGCGTCCCTATTGCTGTCTGTGGTGACGGCGTTATGTGTGAAATGCTGGCTGTTGAACAAGCCGATTGGAGCCTGTGGTGGTCATGTGCAACATCTCCATGTGGGGTTACAGTGCAGCAGCGCCATATTGCCTGCTGTAAACTGGCTGAGATGGCTAGGAGGAGGGCAGTGAGTTGGAGCCCACTGAGGTGGCCAACCTGGTGGCCCTGGTGGAGCCCCACTGTGAGGCACTCTATGGTGAGGCCCCTCATGCCTAGGACCACGTGTGGCAGCAGTGGCCACTGACCTGGTGGAGGTCACTGGATAGGGCCGGTCTGCTGAGCAGTGCCGGCACCGGTACAGTGACCTCCGCCAGAGGGAGCTGGACATGTTGGCCAGACTGCGGGACCGTGCCAGGTGGGGCGTGGTGCCTAGGCCAGGTGAGTGTACCATCTATGCACCTATATTCTCTGTAGGGGTGTGTGTGTGCTTGGGTGGCTGTGCATAGGTGCCGGCTCGGACACGGTTGGCTGTGTCAGTGTGTGCAGTTGTGCGATGGATGGTTATGGCTGTGTGGGCAGGCACTCTCACTGGGGCAGGGGGCACTCTGCTTTTGAGTCACACTGATGTTTGTCTCAACATATGTCTCCCACAGGCCGGGATCTGAGGATGCAGGGCCGGGATGAGGAGGGCCGTGCCAGGGACCCGGTGCCAGCAGTTGTTCCACCCCAACAGCAGCAGCAGCGGCAGCAACAGCAACAGCGGCAGACAGAGCTGCTTGAGCAGTGTGAGTATCATGACTTCATGGATGCTATTGCATGCTGGGGGGGAGACCAGTAGTCCTGCACAATACAACCATGCAGGAAAGGGGAGGTCATGATTCCACTATACAAGACACTAGTGAGGCCCCACCTGGAGTACAGTGTACATTTCTGGAGACAATACCTGTGTAGGGGCGTAGAGTGGGCAGAGAAGGTTCAGAGGAGGGCAACAAAGATGGTGCATGGCTTGCATCACGGGTCCTATGGCGCAGGTTACAGGAACTGAACATGTACTGCTGGAGGGAGGGTGGAGAGAGGGATATGATGGAGACATACAGGTATCTTACAGGGGGATCAGGGGCGGGCCACACTTTTGAAGTGAAACGATGTTCCAGGACTAGAGGGCATGGGATGACGATGGAGGGAGGATGATTCAGAGGACACATGGAGAAGGACTGTCTTCACAGAGCGGGTGGTGGACAGGTGGAACCCCTGCCAGAGGAAGTGGTGGGGCTGACACAATCACAGGATTTCAGACTGCAGGGGACAGCGTGAAGGAGATCTGGAGATCAGGGTAAGGGCAACAGACCTCCAGGAAACAAAGTGAACTGACAAGCTCATATGGACAGACTGGGTTTGCCATAGGCCCTTATTTGAGCGACACTGTCTATGTATCTATGTATGTAGGCACGACACAGGTGACATGCATCACTGTGCAGTATCTCAACACGTCTGTGTATCGTCACTGGTGGTCAGGCATGCACTGGGCACATAGCTGTGTAACTGGCATCACACCACATTGCCCGTCACTTGCCAGCCTTGTTTGTACTGTGATGGGCGTGGGCAGTGTGTGTGGGCAGTGGTCTGCTATAGCTGGTGCCGCCTGTTTGTGATGGCCATGTGCATGTTCACTGTGGTGGGTGTATGCCATCAGGCGGGGACATTGGGCTATATGGCTTGCAGGTTGGGTGGTGTTCAGGGTTGTGGTCAGTCACAGCCATTGACTGTGTTCCCTTTCCTAGGGCTCTCATTGTCCTCCAGAATGGAGCAGTCACTGCATCAGATGACCGGGTGTCCCAGGAGAACCAGAACATCCTCCAGGACATACAGTGCCATGGGCTAAGGAGGAGGCACAGCCAAGAAAGACAGCACCAGGCAGCAGAGGACCAGTCTGCTAGGCCTTAGGCCAGATCCCCTTCTCTCTCCACCCATCCTCCCACTCTGCCTTCCCTCTCCAGTTGTTCCCACCCCTACCTTGTACCCCTACCCCCTCTTGTAAATAGTTGTTTGATGTTGATTTTAGAATTTATACATTTTTATAATACACATTTATATTTTGTTATGAATACTGTGTTGGTCTCTGATTTGCAGTTGGCTATGGTTGCTCAGTTGCAGTGGTGTGCATGCCATCTGGGGTGGTGTGGTCCTGTGTGTGTGTGTGTGTGTGTGTGTGTGTGTGTGTGTGTGTGTGTGTGTGTGCATGGGGAGGTATCACCAGCATGGCATTGACTTTCTCTTGGTCTTGCCGTCTGCTGCCACCCACTGCTGGGTGCACAGGGTGGGTCTAGCTTGTATGCTTCTCTGCAGCATGGGGTTGACGTGTGCGGGGGTGCATGGTGTTTCCTGCAGTGCCAGTCACTGCACATGGGCGGTGTCTTGGGATCACCGTGCAGGGTGTGCTGTGCATACGGGGGGCTGATGTGCACTGTGGTTGTCAACCCTGTGTGGCACTCTCCGCCTGCCAGTGGTTGTGCTGGGGTGTCATGGCTCTGCTCTGCTTTGTTGGCTTGTCCCCATGGGCACATGGATCATCCGTCCCACCCCAGTGATGCTGTTCTTGGGGTGTGCGGGTGTGGTGTGGGTTCTGCAGTGTGTTCCTGCCCATGTGTGGCATGGCTGGTGGTGGGCCCAGCCTGCCTCCTGGATGTGCAGTTCCATTGCTCTGGGGGGCTGTGCTTGCACTATGCAGCTCTGGAATGCTCAGCTGAGCTTCCCTGGTTGCTCCATAGCGTAACATTTTGGCTCAGCTTCTCCTTCCTGGTTGCGCGATGGCGCAGTATGTGCGATATTCAGACGTTGGTTGCTTGCGCAATTTGCTCTGCTCCATGTTTGAATATCGCACCTGTTGCACATTTGCGCAACTGGTTTGTGCTTGCTCCTGCTGTTGTGCTAGTTTTGAGCGCAGTTTGAATATCTGGGATTGTGTGTCCAGAAGACCAGTCAGTCAATACAGTGATGTGATGATCACACCTCAAGGAAATACAATTACTTGTAACATTACATTTCACAATGTTTCTTCAGTAAATCAAACTTTTTTTTAACCATTGTTGTGCCACAGACATTTATGAACATTTTAAATCCCAGTACATTCTAAATCTACTGGCAGCCAGAGTTAATCTTGTCTTAATGCTTCCGATCAGCCTTGTTGTCCCCTTCTGCTCCTATCACAATCTGCCTCCCAACTCCTTCTTCCCCATCCCCAAACAACCAGGCAGCTACATAGCTAACTCCACTCCCACCAGACTGCAAGACACCATTACCGACTGGTGGGGAGGGTGCAGAGCCTGAGAATAACCATGCCCTTCAACTGACGTGCTGGTAAGCATATGAAGAAAGAAAATTTGAAACACAAACATGAATTGTTTTGATGCCTTTTCTATCTATGTCATTTGTTGATAACAATACTGTGTCTTTTATTTGTGGTTCTGTATTAAAGAAGCACTGTCTGCTTTGCCCTTCAGCTTCTGACCACTGCTGAGTAGTGCGCCTCTATAGGAAAGTAGTAAAATATTTATTTTTATTCAGGATAAGTTCTTTCTTCACACCTTGGGCCGAAGCCTTTTTTCAAGATGGTCCTGACAACAGGACTTTAAAATTGTTCAAATACCAACACAATACAAACAGCACTTTCAATCTCTAAGACCTTACAAACATATAATAAATATACTTATATTCCAACAAGACTTGTACAACTCATTTCACAACATGAAATACCAATTAAAAATCCAAGAGATTTCTTATTCATCCATTGCACATACATTTAACTTTCAATTCCTCTGTCAAAAACTTGGTAATCAGAGATGGTTTATAGCCTGATTTACTTTTTATATCATTCAGCAGTTGACTGAGGCATATTCAGCTTTAAATGTCTTTTTAGTAAAATGATTTTTTACCCTAGGTTTGTAGGGAGTCGCCTCGTTATCTCTTAATTTATATTTATGCTTAACATTTTTCTCCTCTATTTTATCCCTAAGATATTTTGGTTTTCCTGTCATTTGTAATCTATGTGTTTGTAGGGCCCTTATCATTTTTCTCCTGTTTTCAAGTGTTAACCAATCCAGTGTCAAACACAAATTGCAATGGTGGGTTTTATAATCACATTGTAAAATGAATCTGGCTGAATTATTATAAGTAACCTCAAGCTTTCTTAAGAGAAAGTCTGAGGCCTTTCCACATATATCACTGCCATAATCTGTTATAGGAATTAATAACTGATTTACTACTGATTTCCACATACTAAAATCTGTACAAAACCTATTTCTTCGAAAATCCCCTAGTTTTCTATTTACTTTACCCACCAATTCTTCTATATGTATATCAAATTTCAGTCCCTGGTCAACCCAAACTCCTAAGTATTTCTAAAAAGAAACCTGCTATAATGTTTCCTGTCTTAATGTTTTTATATTCAAATCCTGTTTATGATTTATTTTATCCTTCTGTACTGAAAAAAGAAGAGTTTTCATTTTTTTTCTGTTTAATACTAATTTTGAATTTACTAACCACTTTTCTAACCCTGTGAAATATTCCTGAAGTCCCTTTTCTATCTCATTAATATTTGTACCACATGCTAGTAAAACGGTATCATCCACGTATAATTTAATTTTGGTGTTAATAGCTACTTTTACCAAATCATTAACGTAAATCAAAAATAGAGTCGGGCCCAAAATGGACCCCTGTGGTACCCCTCTAACAACTTTAAGCTGTTTTGAGGTTACATCATCAAGTTGAACCAGTTGAGGTCTTTCAAATAAGTAGGAAGAAAACCATTCCAGAGTTTCACAGTCTAGACCCAATCCCTCCAACCTCTGGAGCAAAACCCTGTGGTCCATGGTGTCGAAGGCTTTGCATAGGTCCACAAACACCGTGCCACCTCTCCCCTCCCCCAAGCTGAGAGGAGATAAGATTGATTAGGTCGGTGAGCGCAGTGTCCGTGGAACGCCCTTTTTGGAAACCTGATTGTGAATCTGAAAGTAAGTGGTATTTCTCCAAATAACCACTTAGCTGATTTTGTACCAGTTTTTTTAAAACTTTCGACATCATGGACAACAGGGCAATCGGCCTATAGTTCGAAGGGTCAGTTGGATCATCCCCTTTAAAAACTGGGACTACTTTTGTTTTCTTACAACTCTGTCCACACTTGTCAAACTATGACTCTAGAATGCTTCAGTATACCCCCAAAATAATCTCTATTATCTGTTTTGCCCACTTTGCAATTATTTTCAGACCAAGTGATCTGTACTAATTCAGCCGCCCACCGGAAGCATATCCCCACCACGAACGCGCATCTGGCATGGAACGCTGTACGAATTGAAACTTATTTATTTATTTATTTCAATTTTGTTAACCAGTTAAGTCCACTGGGCCCAAAAAGTCCCATTTTCAGGGACTACCTGGAATTAGTTGCATACAGTCTTATTGGATATTTGGCAACTTACAGAGAAACAAGGCAATAACAGGAACAAACAATGTTTTTTCAAAGTGCTTTACATTTGCCATGCCTATTGTAAGAAGCATGTTAGACTGTGCATTATGTTATGTGTAATCGCATTTTGTGTCTTTTTAGTGAAACCGAGCACTAATAATGCTGCATGCCGCTAAATACTCCTGAAAAACGGAGCCAAGATCCTGCACGTATGCATGAACAGCACACTCGTGTGCATGCGCACGATCTTGGCTCTGCCTGCTCATGCGCATGTGCGGGTTCTCGGCTTCGGATGTTCATGCACGCGCGCGGGATCTTGGCTAAGTGTTTCAAATGTATTTAGCAGGCCCTCAGACTCGACCCCAATATCCAGCAATGGCCTTCCTATCTCCCTCCTCAAGATTAAATTAAAGTAAGCATTCAGGATGTTAGCCTTCTCTGCATTCTCCTCTACACTTTACTTTTTTAATCTTACAATGTTCTCCTACTCTTTCTTTATAAACCATGCGTACCTAAAGACTGCTTTATCATTTTCCTTAACCCCTTCCTCTGTCTTCAGTTCCACATTTACTTTAGTTTCCCAGATCAAATGTTTTGCGATGTTAAACTTGCGTACACAATCTCTGCTGCTCTCCTCTGTCTGTTCATTTTTATATTTAAAAAAAAATTCCTTTTCACGTTCAGAATGCCTTTTTTGCTTCCTTACTGAACTAGTTTGGTCTGCTGTGTTTCTTCCTCTTGCTAATGTACCCAACACCATCTTTTGTCACCTCCAGTACTACCTTCTTGATGGCTTCCCATTTCCCTTTCACCCCTTCAACTTCCCTTAGCTCTTTCAGTCTGTCCTGCAGAATTTCTCCAAGCCTACAAGAATCAGACTTCCTGACATCTGGACCCAACACATCTGAGAAGGCTTGTCATGTCCTGAGAACTATGTCAAAGTACTCAGTGTAGTGATCGCTTATTACCAAGGGGTCCTGATTACCTATGATGTTTTGATTTGGCAATACTAGGACCAAAGCTGCCCTCTCGCTTGTAGCTTTCCACACCAACTGCTGGAGAAAGCAGCCCTGGAAGAGCCTGAGTAAGCCCTAACATCTGATATGGCTTGCCTCTCTAGTGCCTGCCAATCTTCACCAGGGAGATTGGATATCTCTATAGACTGTTGTCAATGACTCTTCCGCTTTGCTGATCTCTAGGAACAGTTTGATTGCCTCCCCAGCCTTACTCAATAGTCTGTAGAGCACTCCAGTCCTCAGACTTTTGCCCCCTTCTTGCACCAATGTTAGCCCTAGAAATTCTGTGTCTCTCTACCCCCTAGAGTTCTGTCCTCTAAAGCGTTGATGGAGTCCTTAACAAACATTGTAATCCGGCCCCCTTAGCTATCACTCTGACTTTCCTGAACAGAGCATAGTCAGGTACAGTGAGGTCCCAGCTGTGATTGTCAGTTCATCACATTTTAGTGATGATCTGATGGTCTTGCTCATCCCTCATTGCTAATGCATACAATCCTCCATCTTTTTTGTCAGGTGGCAGTATCATTCCATAACAGAGAAACTGGATTGTTTATTCCCATAACTTCTTGCTGGTTGCTCCAAGTAGGCCAGTAAGGATTGTGCTATTTACCAACAAGCATAAGCAATACCACACATGATGTCTCTTCTGCAGCTGGTCCAGAATGTGGCAGTGAGGCTTATGACCGACATTCAGGGTCAGAACTACATATTATCACATTGTTATGCATATTTGGCTAGCTGCCTGTAAGACATGCTGGCTACATAGAGAACAGTAGATGGGCAACCATGTACAATAGACCCTTACAGTCACAGAGGGGTTCTGATTACATCACTGACCTCGACAGTGAAGACTGAGAAATCTGATGTAATCAGGACCCTGAGATGGCAGCACAGGACTGCTGTACCAATGACTGCATGTCTCCTATTTTTCATAGTGTATAGGTGTCTTTAGAGACAGCGAAAGAAATATCATTGCCACTGCGTGTTTCAGTGAAAAGAACTGAAACCGGAGATGTGGTGAAACTGATGCCAAATGGTCACTTTTGAAGAAGGCAGGTTATAAGAAATAAACTGAAATGTAAAAAGTCAGATGAACTTGTCTGTGGTATATTGTCTTCATTTGTTTGCAAGCAGTTTGGTAGGAAATGAAAAGTCATTTTGAGTTTGTGACCCGACCCTTCCAATGCAGCATTACTTTTTGTTTACTCTAATATTGGTGCACTGCAGTTCTCGGTTGAGAAAAAGGGTGTCACGAGGATTTATGATGACCTGGAATGTTGTGCCATGGAAGGGTACAATAATATCATAGCCTTTTACAGAAGGGTACAACAACGTTCCATGACCTTTGAACTGTGGTACAAAAACATTGCAGTTGAGATGGAAATTCATGTGGAGCAAGGGCCAGTGACACACGAAAAGGTACTTTTCCTTACATCAATAGTCCTGGTGCTCTTGTTATCTTAATAAGCTTCTGAATCCCTATATCCCAAAGGGAACAACAAGATCTCAGGGAAAGGGGCTGCTACGTGTTCCCACATCTTGAATAAAGTCTGTACAGGCTAAGCATTTGCTGCAATAATTCCTGTCCCTGGGAATGCATTACCACTGGATAGCCATCTGTTCTCTGCATTGGCGATCTTCAGTGTAAACGTGAAAAAAAACAATTGTTGAGTCACCTTTATAGCTGTTATTTATAGTTGGCATTTATTAGGTCAGCATTGCCAGTATATTTCCACTTGCTTATTTATTTATTTTAAATTATTTGCATATTTTTTTGACATCTGGTGTTAATATATGTAATTATATTGTCTTTCTCACCCTCTTTTCTATTATTATTGTAATCTATGGTGTTCTATGACCTGCAGTTGCACTTGATAGATAAACCTCTACCCCTAACCATTTTTAATGTTCTTTCTCCCTCTGTTAAGCCAGAATGTCATCTTCCTTTTTCTCTCATGATGTTTGTCCCCTCATACTTTGTATTTTGCTAATGAATTGTACTGTATGATCCTCTGTACTACTGGCACTGTTCTTCCATTATTTGACCTGTATGTGCATTTGTTATCTATTACAAATTACGGTACATGTAACTAACTCCAGGTCACCCCTGAAAAAGGGTCCCTCAGGATCCAGTGGGCCTACCCAGTTAACAAAATTGAAATAAATAAATATTACTTATTAATTTTATTTAATTATCAATTTATATATTTATTTATATATCTTCCATTCACTCTGCTCCTTCCATTTCTGTTCTGAAATCTCTCCTCCATGAGTTCTTTATTCACCAGAGGGCCAGATCTTCAAAATATTGCCCCCATGCAAAACCCAGTTTGTGCATGCAAACCAAGTTTTAAGAGGAAGTCCCATACTCAAAAGCCCAGTTTGTGCCAGCGTACTGGGATTGCACTAGGGCAACCATTGGATGGGTGCGCAAGGCAAGACTATGCAAATCAGGGGGATGGGACATGAATATTGGCACAGTCTGATATTCAGAGTATTTGCTCTGCGCAAGGGAACTTTGCACGGTCCCCTTGCACGGAGCAAATATCACTGACCAAAACCTAGTCTTACACTGGCACAACCCTAGCAGTTGCCAGAGATAGTGTGTCCAATCCCATTCTTACAATATGTCCTTGGTGTCTAGTGGTCTCTTCCCCCACCCAGTCACTCACCCAATAGAAATTATAGTAGCCCATGGTGTCCAGTGGTCCCTCCCCTACCTGACACCCATCCCATAATATATTACAAATTCCCTGGTGTCCAGTGGTCCCTTCCCCACCTGATCCCTGTCCCCATACATAGGAAAGCCCCCACCCTGGTGTGTCACAACCCCCCCACATACACGGCCACAGCCGCAACTATGTTGTCAGGTAGCCCCCCTCCAACAACAAAGCCCTGGTTCCATTTCAGGCATAGTGGTGCCCACAGCCCCGCTAACCCACCATTGGTGGTAGTGGTCCTCCCCACATGTGGCACTGATGACCCACCCCCTCAGTCTCCCTTACCATACAGTCAGTGTCATGCTGAAATGATGGCAGGTGACACAGCCCCACCACATGCCTCCTTGGCCACCCACTGTCTGACAGTAGCAGGGAGTGTGATGCTTAAGCAATGCTCCATCTGGCTCCCTTCTGTCACCACCCTTGGTTAAAGGAAGTCATGTTGCAGCTCCAGCATAAGGAGCTCTCTTTTCCCTGGCTTACTGACGCCACTTTTAGTTAATCCTCTGTGAACAGCATGACATGGTTTATTCATTGTAAATTGTGAGAACCAAAGTTTGCAGAAAACGAGAAGTGTGGGGATGTTCTTATTCACAGGAACAACCAGGGTTCAACCTTCTTGTAGTTACAGTCAAATCAAACTTGCAGCCCTAATCTTCACCTTTGTCCAGGTTGCCAGTGCAGTGTAACATTACTGAAGATACGTTCTGGGTATCAGGTTTGGTCTCCAAGTAACATTACTGAAGACACAAGGGGATCATCTGTGTGGGTCACCATGTAACAGTGCTTAAGATACTAGTGAAGGATCGGGCTGTCTTCATGTAACATAACTGAAGATTCTAGGAAGGATCAGGGAGGGTATCCATGCAACATGACTGTAGATACTAGAGGAGGCTTGGGATAGGTTCCCATGTAACACTACTGAAGATTCTAGTAGGGGATTATAGTGAGTCTCTATGCCACATGACTGAAGATACTAGTGAAGGACTGGTGGTGGATCTGTATGTAACACTGCTGAAGATGCTAGCTGGGGATCAGGGTTGATCTCTATATAACATGACTGAAGACACTAGTGAAGGACTGGGGGTGGATCTGCATGTAACACTGCTGAAGATGCTAGTGGGGGATCAGGGTTGATCTCTATATAACATGACTGAAGACACTAGTGAAGGACTGGGGGTGGATCTGCATGTAACACTGCTGAAGATGCTAGCTGGGGATCAGGGTTGATCTCTATATAACATGACTGAAGATACTAGTGAAGGACTGGGGTGGATCTGCATGTAACACTGTTGAAGCTGCTAGCTGGGGATCAGGGTGATCTCGATATAACATGACTGAAGATACTAGGGAAGGACTGGGGTGGATCTGCATGTAACACTGCTGAAGATGCTAGCTGGGGATCAGGGGTGATCTCTATATAACACGACTGAAGATATAAGTGGTGGATTGAGGCATGTGTCAGCAGTGGGTCATGAGTATCAGGTACCTTTGAGCAAACAATAAATGATTTTGAGCCTCCCAGGACAGAAGGGGTAAAATTGGAAGCCTCCAGAGCAGGGCTTCTTAAAGCAATTTTTCAATATCAGTACAGTATGCTCCTGATCCTTTCTTACCCTGGCCCAACAGCTTGCAACTCACATCATTTTTGGCTAGCGCGTTACCTTTCGCTGGCTAGTGCTACCACTCCACTGCTCCATTATTTTAACGATTAATGTTCACATGTAATTTGTTTTGTACTTTTTCTGTTTGTTTGCACCCATGTGCAAGAAACACTATGTGGCAGTTTAGGAGAGGAGCAGGTTGTGGAGGTGCGGCACTGTGGCAGCCAACGCTGGCTCTGCATTTGTGGGCTTGGCACTGTTCACCCAATGCAGGCCCAGTGTCTTGATGACACTGGTTCTGCAGAAGTGCCACTAACTTGAAATGATTTGGCCACTGTGATGAGGGACTGCCTCCTCATTGCAGCATCAGCCATTCCACTGCAATGGGGGAGCGACCTATCATTGCAGGGTGGTACCTTGCCTGGTGTAACATGTCCCTAAACATAGCGGAGGCGTAGATGCCGCCTCCAAGCTCCATGAAAGCTGACCAACTGAGGTGCTCAAGCTCCCTGTTGGCATGCCCCCAGCCCAGTTTATTTGCCGGTGGAGGAGCCTAATCCCCATCAGCATGATGCCCCACCCTTTGTTATGTGCTGAGGGGGGTGCCCAATCTCCATCGACACCATGCCCCCCCAAACAGTCGTTCTTTGCCAACAGGGGGTCCAATCCCCATTGGCTTAAGTCCCCCCACTCTAAAAAGGTAGATGGCACACTGGGAGCCCACCCTCGTGTGCAGAAAGCAAGCCTGCAAAAAAAAAACTTCCTGCAACGTCTTTTTTTTTTTTTCCTCACTGAAAGAAAGGAAATGATCCCATATCAGTCGGGTCCCCTCTCCCAACCCGCACCCGCCCAGTGAGCACTCTATCTCCCCACACCCCCCTCACCTCGTACTTACCTCTGGAGCCCGACACAATGATCTTCGGTGGACCGGGAATACGTCTGCACTCTTCAAAGCCAACCGCGAACTGAAGAAATGCAGATAAGCTGTATAATGGCATAACTGCATTTTTTTCAACTTTGGTGCATATCTCAGGCATCTGTGGGAATTTGGCACCAAATTTTTTACGTGGGGTTATTGCAACCCCTCCTCATGAATTCAGTCACTGTCATGGCGTCATTCGGTCCCGAAAGGTGATTTTGTGGTCACTGCGTGGAATCACCTTTTGGGACCAATTAGTGAAATGACAGTGCCACTGTTCATGAGGTGGGCTCTCAAAAAGCCTATGTTGCAAATTTGGTGAAAAAAATAAAAAAAAAATGACTGTTTTAAGAGTGTGCGTGGCACAGTTTCCACGCATGTTTATAACTTCGCAAATTTGTAGTATTTTCATCTAGATTTTCAATATTGGCATTTTTCCACACCTCCTTATGAACAGTACAGCTGTCATTTTTCACATCCTGGCCAAAATGTGTTTTCGCACTTCCAGCGCAGAATAGTGTGGTCGCTGTGGGAAATCAGTGTTCAGGACACATTAAGAAAATCACAGTGGCACTGGTCATGAGAAGAGGTCCTAAAATGCCTATGTTGAAAATTTGGTGACGAACATCCATAAAATGGCTGTGTTACGAGTGTGCATTGCGCAGTTTCCACGCACCCTTGTAACTTCACAAATCTGTAATATTTTCACTCCAAATTTTCAACATTGGCATTTTTTCATACCTCCTTATGAACAGTATAGCTATCACTTTTCACATCCTGGCCAAAATGTGTTTTCGCACTTCTGGCGCACAATAACACGGTTGCTGTTGGAAATCAGTGTTTGGGACAGATTAGGAAAATCACAGTGATTCTGTTCATGAGCAGAGGTTCTAAAATGCCTATGTTGAAAATTTGGTGACAAACGTCCATAAAATTACTGTGTTAGGAGCATGCATTGTGCAGTTTCCATGCACCCTCGTAACTTCACGTATTTGTAGTATTTTCACTCCAGATGTTCAACACTGGCATTTTTGCAGACCTACTTATGAACAGTAGAGCTGTCATTTTTCACATCCTGGCTGAAATGTGTTTTCGCACTTCCGGCACACAATAGTGCGGTCGCTGTGGGAAGTCAGTGTTCGGGACACAGTGAAAAAATCACAGTGACACTGTTCATGAGCAGAGGTGCTAAAATGCCTATGTCAAAAATTAGTGACAAAAGTCCATAAAATGACTTTGTTATGAGCGTACGTTGCGCAGTTTCCACACACCCTCGTAATTTCATGCATTTCTAATATTTTCACTCCAGATTTTCAACATTGGCATTTTTTCACATCTCCTTATGAACAGTACAGCTGTCATTTTTCATATTCTGCCCAAAATATGCGCTTACACATCTGGCGCAGAATAGCATGGCCACTGTGGGAAATCAATGTTCCGGACAGATTAAGAAAATCATAGTGACAGTGTTCATGAGCAGAGGTCACAAAATGTATATGTTGAAAATCTGGTGAAATAACTCCACTCAATGACTGTGTTACACACATGCTTTGCACACTTTCTACGTATGCTCAGAAGTGCGAGCATCTTTAATATTTTCGCTACAGATTTTCAACACTCCCATCTCTTCACACCTCCCTATGAATGGTACAGCTGTTATTCTTCACATCCTGCCCAATCTGTGTTTTCATACATTTGACACAGAATGGCACGGTCTCTGAGGAACTCAAAGTTCAAGACACATTAACAAAATCACACTGCCACTGTTCATGAGAAGAAGTCCCAAACGCTTTCATGAGGTGGGATCACAAAAAGGCCATGTTGAAAATTTGTAGTGCAAATACCAACAGATGCCCAGGGCGTTAGGGTTTCTAACCATAATGTCCCACCCTGTACAGACTGACAGGCATCAGGGGTGTGCTTTGGATTGCCGACTGTAATGCTCATGCCATCCCAACCCCACCCCCCAGCCAGTGACAGGCATAGATGTGTGCCTTGGACTCTTCAGCCCCAGAGTTCACCCCATTCTCCTATATTGCACCCATTTCAGAGTATGTCCTTATGGAATGGGGTGACTATGAAGCTGAACACCCCAAGGCACACCTCAACACGTATCGGTGTCTGCATGATAGGGTGAGGTGACATGGCAAGAATGTTATGGGCGATGACCCAAATGCTTACTCCAATGCCTGTCCGTCTCTGCAGGGTGGAGGTGGGGCTGGCGTGAAGTTCAGTACTTCACTGCCATTCCTATTCTGCATCTGTCTAACTCCTGCATTTCCAATGCTAATACCAACAAGCAAACATTCAACATTGACAAATGCTTGTTAAAATTTGTACCACTACTTTAATGTTTCCACTGCTTAAATTATTTATTACCAATAACACTAATTATTGTACTTTTTCTTCTTTTTTGTATTTTGAGCTGTCTGATATTCTGTGTTCTACACCGCACTTGACATTTCTCTCCATTGTAAATTCTTGTAAGTTTTGTAGTGTCAGTGGCTCAGCAGGTTGCACACTCACCTATAAGGCTGAAATATCAGGGTCCCAATATTCAAAAGATTGCCATGGGGCAAATCCGAGTTTGCTCGCATAAACCAGGTTTTGAATGGATTGGCAATATTGAAAAGCCCAGTTAATGTGGGCAAACAGGGTTTGCACCTGGGCAAGATTAAGTGGAGGGCACAATGTAAATAAATGTGAGGGAACCAGAATATTGGCGCAGTCCAATATTCAGAGTATGTGTGCCACGCAAGGCCATTCTGCCCGGCCCACTTGTGCAGCACATATATCACTTGATGGAAACCCCAACTTACTCCTGCACAATCCTAACAGTTGGTGAAAGAAGTGTGACATCTCCCCGACCCCTTGCACAGCAGTCCCTGGTGGCTAGTGGTCCTTCCCTCCACCAATCGCTTTCCCCATGTACAACATGTAACTTCCCTGGTGGCTAGTGGTCCTTCCCCCAGCTGATTTCCGTCCCCATGTACAGTATGTAATTTCCCTGTTGGATAATGGTCCCGCTGCCCACTGATTGCAGTCCCCATGTACAGTAAGAAAAAATTACCTTAGTAATGTTGTTTCTTCTAATGGAGTCTTGCTATATTCTGACATATGCAGTGAGTCCCAACCTTCGAACTGCCCCGGAGATGAAAGAGTTAACTTTCCATGCCAGGCATGGAACGCTGAGCTCGAGCTCGGTTGAGACTCTGTCTGTTGTTCTTCAGACTCAAACCGTCAGATCTTTATGAGCTAAACTCACTAAGGTCCTGTGTGGAAGCTGTAAACCTACACTAGCCAACTGGCTACTAAACATAAAAACACATTTTTTGGTCCCAAAACAAAGACTCAAGTCAGGAGACCCAAAAAACGAAAAACACAATGCCAACTCACCCCAAGAAAGGAGGGGTGAAGACAACAAGGTGGGCACCTACTAACTGCCAACACTGCACTGCCCACCCACATCCCAAAACAGAGGTTCTGAGAGGGGCAGGTGGGGGGGAGGTCAGAATATAGCAAGACTCCATTAGAAGAAACAACATCACTAAGGTGAGTAATTTTTTCTTCAAACAACATGAAGTCTTGCTATATTCTGACATATGCAGACTACAAAGCAGTACCTCCATGGAGGAGGGACAGAACCTACTTAGGAAATAGGCTCTGAAGCACAGCTGTGCCAAACCGAGCATCACTCCTAGCCTGGATGTCCAGGGATATATCTCTAGAATAGGGATGTCCCTGGCAGCAGCCAGAGAAGCAGCTATACCTCTGGTACAGTGAGCCCTCAGGCCTGAGGGAGGAACCTTACCCAGTTTTTCATAGCAAAATTGGATACAAGAGACAATCCACCTGGCAATGGATCTTTTAGTGGCAAGTTTCCTTTTACCAACCTCACCATAAGTGAGGAACAGTTGGAGGGAGTCAAACCTGTGACCCTTGGTACGCTCTATGTAGTAACTAAGGGCTCTTTTCACATCTAAGCTGTGCAGCCTCCTCTCGCCAGAGGAGGAATGGTCAGTGAAGTACACTGGAAGAGACATAGATTGATTAAGGTGGAAATCTGAAACCACCTTAGGCAAGAACTTCCAGTTAGTCCTGAGGACCACTTTATCTCTGTGAAAGGAGATAAAATCAGGCTCCACTGACAAAGCTTGTAATTCACTTATGCGTCTGGAAGAAGTGATGGCTACCAGAAATACAGTTTTCCAAGTCAAGTACTTAAGCTCTGCTGAAGACAAAGGCTCAAAGCGGGGTTGCATAAACTGAGCAATGCAAACATTAAGGTCCCAGGCAGGGGCAGGGTCCCTGAATGAGGGTTGGTGTGAAGCAGTCCCTTGAAAAACTTGGAGAATACAGGATGAGCAGAAAGAGAAGAGGGCTTACCTGCTGAAATAAAAGCAGACACAGCTGCCAGATGCACTTTCAGGGTAGCTGGCCTCAGCCCCAAGGTATTTAAGTGGACCATATAATCCAGGACTGTGGGCAAGTCAGTAGATTCTGGGGAGATATGCTTTCCAGAGCACCATATGGAAAACCTTTTCCATTTGGAATTATAGCCCTGGTGGAAGGTTTTCTAGAAGCCTTCAGGATATCCATTACACCTTGGGAGAGGTGTAAATCAGCAACTCTAACTCTTCAAGAGCCAGGCCTTGAGATTGAGAGACTTGAGGTTTGGGTACCAAACCTCCCAGAGCACAGGTTAACAGGTTGTAATTCCTGGGAAGACACAGGGAAGATGGACTGCTAAGGACAGTAGGAGTGGATACCAGGGCTGTCTGGCTAGTCTGGAGCAATCAGGATAATCTTGCAGGTTGAGATCTGATTTGACTAGCACTTTGAACAGGAGAGGAAGGGGAAGCATAAAGAAACTTCCCTTCCAATTGAGAAGTAAGGCATCCAGGGGACTGAGCCCAACACTGGGGCCTGCAGCAAAAATCAGAAGTTGGTGATTGTCTGGGGCTGCAAAAGATCTATCTGCAGGGTGCCCCATCTGGAAAATATCACCTCAAGACCAGGGGTCCAGTGACCATTCGGTGATGGCCCTGGGAAATCCTGCTGAGAGCATCTGCCAGGACATTGTCCTTGCCTGGGAGGTGAACTGCCGTAAGGGAGGTGTTCAGATGGCCAGAGACCACAACTTCATTAGCTTCGGTGCACAAGGCCGTGGTCAGGTGCCTCCTTGCTTGTTGATGTACCAATTGTGGTGGTATTGTCTGTTCTGACCTGTACAACTTTGTTCTGAACAGATTTGGAAAAAGCTTGAAGTGCTAGAATTACTGCTCTGAGTTCCAACAGATTGATGTGGAGCAGAGATTCCTGAGGGGACCACAACCCCTGGGTGGCGAGGTCGCCCATATGAGCCCCCCACCCCAAGAGGGATGCATCTGTAGTAAGGATTAAAGAGTGAGACTGAGTGACAAATGGAACCCCTTGTCTCAGATTGTACTGATTCTGCCACCACTGTAGGGCCTGGATCAGGGTTCGAGTTACTGGGATCAATTTGGTCAGAGGGTCCTTCCTTTAAGACCAAAAGGCTCTCAAATGGAACTGAATGTCCCTCATCTGAAATCTTGCTCCCTGCACTACTGCTGTAGAAGCAGCCATATGCCCTAGGAGCTGTAGAAAATGCCTTGCTGGTCGAGATACCTGCAGGGTGAATGAGGAAGCCAGAGAGACCAGGGTCCTTGCCCTGTCCAAGGGAAGGAAGGCTCTGGCTTTCTCTGTGTCTAGCTCTGCGCCTATGAAGGTGAGGAGCTGGACAGGCTCTAGAACTGACTTTTAAAGATTCAGAAGGAAACCTAAGGAGGTGAGCAGTTGCTGAGTTATCTGTAGGTGCAACTTGACTTGGTCTGGGGACTGGCCTACTATGAGCCAGTCGTCCAGGAAGGCAAGATGGCAATTTTCTGCCTTCTTAGAGAAGCAACTGCTACTGCCAGGCATTTTGTGAATACCCTTGGAGCAGAGGTGAGGCCAAAGGGCATTGCTCTGGACTGGTAATGGCCTGAGGGCAGCTCGAACCTGAGGTGCTTTCGATGGGAGCTTCTGATGAGAATATGGAAGTAGGCATCCTTGAGGTCCAGGGACACTAGCCAGTCCCTTGGCCTTAGAGAGGGTAGAATAATTCCCAGAGTCACGATTTTGAATTTTGGTTTTAAAAGGTGCTTGTTTAAGTATCTGAGATCCAGGATGGGCCGCCATTCTCCTGTCTTTTTTGGGGTAAGGAAGTACCTGGAGTACAACCCTTTGCCCTGGTGTAGGGGTGGAACCCTTTCCATAGCTCTGAGAGCTAGGAGGGAAGAGACCTCTGCCTCTGCCTCTAGGGCAAGTGCCTCTGATGGATTTCCAGGTGGAAAGGATCTGGTTCTCATCTTTGGAAACTTTTTGAAGCCGAGAACCAGTCCCTGGCTTACTACTTCCAGGACCCATTTGTCTGATGTCAGAGACTCCCAGTCCTGGACAAAGTAAGCCAGCCTGACCCCTACAGGTAGCTGAGAATCGGCCCTGGCAACCCCATCAGGTTGCCTGCTTGGCAGGGGCTTTGGGCTGAGGGGTGGAAGCAGGCCTGCTTGTACCCCATCTGCCTCTCCCTCTAAAGAACCCCCTCTGGGCATAAGCAGAAGAGGAGGCCTGGGCTTGGTAAAAAGGCCTATGAAAAGGCCTTCCCCTGCCCCTGGAAAGCTGCCTTTGAGAAGTGGCCTGCCTTTCCTTGGCCTGTGCACTCCTGTAGGTGGTCCTATATTCATCCATTTTCTTCATGTAATTCTCTGTTTGCTCCCCAAACAGAGAGTTACCCACAACAGGAAAATCCATGGCCTTAGTCTGGGTATCCTGTGACAGGCTAGTACATCTGAGCCAAGCCATTCTTCGAAGTGTCACAGATGTAGCCATGACTCTAGAAGACACATCATTGGAGTCTACTGCAGCATGGAATTGCACCTTGGATGCCTCAATACCATCAGCAGCCACCTGCTCCAGCTCTTTGGAGGGCCATAACAGTATCCCATCTGGATTTTTGATACCTAGCAGTATAGGCCATATAATTGGCCTGTCTGAGTCCAAAGGATGCTGCCATGTACTGTTTCTTTGCCATGGCATCAATCCTTCTGGAGTCCTTGTCCGGGGGGTGTGAAGCCAAGGGAATGTTTGCCTTATCACAGGCTGCAGCCTGCACTACCCCAACATGGCTGCATTGTTGTGTAAGGAACTCCATGTCTGAGCCTGACAATGTATACCTCTTGTCCATTCTTTTATCCACAGGAGGTATAGTGTTAGGAGTCTTTAAAATTTTAAATGTCTGTTTCCCAAAAGATTTGTGCAAGGGAATAGACAGCCTCCTAGACTCTGGGATATCCATCATTTCTACATAGTCAGGCTCCTCCTGGTCATCCACAGCTTCTTCCATAGGAAGCTGGAGGGTTTCAGCCACTTTTTTATAAAACATGAAATGGGAGGGGAACTCAGAAAGCCAATGAGGAGACACCCCTGAAGGTCTGTCTGGGGAGATGTCTGGGTCAATGGACACATCCAGACTTTCAAATCCACATTCACTTTCCTCATACCCTTCTTCCTCCTCCTCTGGTTCATAAAACTCCTCTAACTCATACTCTTGAACCAGTGGAACCGGCCGAACCGAGCGCCTGCCTGATGGTGCCGGTTCGGTCGGAACCGGGGAAAGCGACTGAACAATTTTGATCGCTTTGGCTATCTCTTCAGCAGTTGGAGAGGAAAGTTTTGGCATCACACCAGCTGATTTTTCTTTTCTAGTTCTTTTAGCCGGAACCGACTCCTCAGAATCGGCTCTCCTTTTGCCCGAAGAAGTCTCGCCCTGGTCAAAGGGCATTCCTTCTGGTTCGGTTTGAACCGAACCGGGCTGGCCATCTGGTTCAGTGGACTTTTTGGCCTCCCTTTCCCTGAGCCTACCAGCTCTCATTTCTAGGGTAGCTGCAGGGAAATTTTTGCAAATCTGGCAGTCTGCATTGAGGTGGTCAAACCCCAGACAATAAACACAGGTGGTGTGGGGGTCAGCCTTGGCAAAGACTTCCCCACACACACTGCAGTGTTGAAACCCAGTGGGTCAGTTTTTCTTTTTGGTTTCTCAGACACAGTGCCAGTCCTAACCAAACTTACCCTTTTATGGCAATCTGCCAGGCAAGACCCTCTTATCGGTTCCCAACCGTGTCACAGGTCGTGGAAAAAAACGTAATAAAATCCATTTTTTTAGAACCGATAAGAACCAGTAACCACACTCTAAATCACAAATTAAGATTTTTTAAACAACTTGATCAGTTCAAACCGAACCGATAAACCGTTTACAAGTTCCACACAGAATAGAATTAATGTAAAACTCACAAGTACTCACAAATACCACAGACAGAGACTGAACCGACAGGTTGCGGTTTAAATTTGGTTGAAAACCGAGAAAAACGGTACTTTAACCAACAAAATGAACCGAGCAGAAGGAGAAATCTCCGGAGCGACTGTTCAGTGAGGCGGAGTAAAGAATCTGATGGTTTGAGTTTGAAGAACAACAGACAGAGTCTCAACCGAGCTCGAGCTCAGTGTTCCATGCCTGGCATGGAAAGTTAACTCTTTCATCTCCGGCGCAGTTCGAAGGTTGGGACTCACTGCATATGTCAGAATATAGCAAGACTTCATGTTGTTTGAAGTAACTTCCCTGGTGGCTAGTGGTCCCTCTTCCCACTCGACACCCAATGATGTATCCCTTTAATGTTTCCCTGGGGTCCAGTGGTCCCCCATCCCGAGTCCCCCATCAATAACAAATACACCATTCCCTTGTTGTCTAGCGGTCCCTCTCCCTATTCCCAAGCTGCCAGTAACATACAACAGATATTATTGCCCAATATCTGGTGGACCCCCCATCTCCCACCCTGGCTGGGAGTGCTCTGCCACCCCAAAGTTCCATGTCATATGGGCGACTTTTTAACAGTGCCAACCATTTCAGTGAGTGCAAGTCTGCGAAAACCACAATGGAGACTTGCACAACAGCAAAGTGAAAAACAGCAAGAATCAGCCCCATGTAGAAAACCAAACACTTAAGACAAGTTTTTTTGCACTCCCCATTATTGACATAATCAACTCCAAGGGGGGCCCTGACACAGGGAAAACGTGTAAAATAAAAAATACAGCAAAATGTCTTGCACATTGCAAGCTCCAAACTCAGAGCCTTCTGCAGTAGTGGCATATACCCTACCACTGCGCTAGATGGGCAGCTCAGATTTGCCCTGCCAGACTGATTCCCGTAACCTGTTACCACCCTCCCCCTGTCCCACACTCAACCTATTCCTACACTTGCTATTCTTGTTCCACATCCTCGCTATTCCCCCACTTGCTATTCTTCCACACTTGCCTTTCTTACGGGCAGTCAAATTGAGTAGCTCATATTGAGTCACTCAATTTGACTCACCCATATCACTGGATACCCCCCCACTCTCCCCCCATCCTAATCCCAAGTCGGTGACTGGCACAGCCATCTGCTCATCAACATGGCCAGCTGCTGACTGAGCTGTCAATGAGCACCTACTATATACAGTAGGTGCTTATTGACTGATAACTCTGAGCTCACTGTCAATCAATGAGCATGTACTGTATACAGTAGGTGCTTACTGACTGATAGCTCTGAGCTCACCGTCAATCAATGAGCATGTACTGTATACAGTAGGTGCTTACTGACTGATAGCTCTGAGCTCACCGTCAATCAATGAGCATGTACTGTATACAGCATTTGCTTACTGACTGATAGCTCTGAGCTCACCGTCAATCAATGAGCATGTACTGTATACAGCATTTGCTTACTGACTGATAGCTCTGAGCTCACCGTCAATCAATGAGCACGTACTGTATACAGCATGTGCTTTCTGACTGATAGCTCTGAGCTCACCGTCAATCAATGAGCACGTACTGTATACAGTAGGTGCTTTCTGACTGACAGCTCCGAGCTCACCGTCAATCAATGAGCACGTACTGTATACAGTAGGTGCTTACTGACTGACAGCTCCGAGCTCACCGTCAATCAATGAGCACGTACTGTATACGGCGGTGCTACTGACTGACAGCCCGAGCTCACCGTCAATCAATGAGCACGTCACGTATGCAGTAGGTGCTACTGACTGACAGCCTCGAAGCTCACCGTCAATCAATGAGCACGTACTGTATGCAGTAGGTGCTTACTGACTGACAGCTCCGAGCTCACCGTCAATCAATGAGCACGTACTGTATGCAGTAGGTGCTTACTGACTGACAGCTCCGAGCTCACCGTCAATCAATGAGCACGTACTGTATGCAGTAGGTGCTTACTGACTGACAGCTCCGAGCTCACCATCAATCAATGAGCGTGTACTGTGTACAGTACATACTCACTGACAGCTCACTCAGCAGCCAGCCATAGTGGTGAGCAGAGAGCTGTGCCTGTTATCAGCTCAGGGTCAGGATGGGGGGGGAGTGGGGTGGTGGGGCACTACTAGCCAGGGTGAGGGGTGGGGGTCCACTAGACACAGGGGACTAATATCTATTGCATGTTATGGGCAGCTTGGGGATAGGGAGGGGGGACCGCTAGACCACCGGGGAATGGTGTATCTGTTATTGACGGGGGATCAGGGTGATGGGAACACTGGACCCCAGGGAACATTACAGGGATACATTGCATGGGTGTTGGGGAGGAGGGGCCACTAGAACCAGGGAAGTTACATACTGTACATGGAGATTGTAATCGGCAGGGGGAGGGACCACTAGCCACCAGGGAGGTTTAATACTGTACATGGGGACAGCGATTAATGGTGGGGAGGTGCTACTAGCACCAAGTATAGCTCACAGGAAATGGGTAATTGGGGAGTGGTGCTGCACAGCACAGCCTTGCTCCCTATGCAAATGAGCCCATAATAAGCATGAAAATGGCCCCTTAGCACGTTGCATGCCCAATGGGCTCATTTGCAAAGGTCCATTTGAATATGAAAAATTTTACGTGGGTATAAACCATTGTGCCACCCTGTTTTGGGGGCAATGTCTACCTGGTGCTCAGTGGCTTAGCATTGGGTCTTAATGGCACTATATTCAGTCAAATAGTACTAATGCACTGTTCTACTGAATATAGCAGTTTTGGGCACCTGAGCAACTGCAAGGGGCAACACAAGTTGCCCTCTGCTTTGCCCAGATTTGAACAGCAGGCCCCAGAAGGTTGTGAGTTCTAGCCACATACCAGGAACTTAGGGTGACTCCCAATACTGACACTGCAGTGCAGCATGAGGGAGTTGCTGCACTGCTAAAGTGCCATCTTTTGGATGAGATGTTAAACCGAGGTCCCATCTGCCTGCTCTGGTGGTTGCAGCAGTACAGGTTAGGAAAAATGAGGCTCATTCACCAAAAAAAATAGGTCTGACTTTATTACAAGAACCAGGTATTTGCCAAGTTTGCACAGTCAGTCTGCTGTGATATCATGTCAGCATTTTATAAAAAAATCATTTCCTGCTCTGCACTTTCTTACGTCAGTCGTTTCAAAGTATAATCTTTAAATGCTTTATCAAAATTCATTTCCTGCTCTGCACGTTCTCACATTAGTGGTTTCAAAGTATAATCAGTTCTCAGACTGATATAGTGTCCTGTTCAGCATGCAGGAATGATAAAGTATTTAAAGTTTGAAAGCACTAAAGGTAGTGGAGTACAAAAACATGAGAAACGATGTGAGATAAGTGATCACTGCCATCACCCTGAGGAAGAGGCTTTTGCATTGAAACATTGGCATAGTAGTACAGCAGACTGATTGTGCAAACTTGGCAGATACTTGGTTTTTGTGATAAAATCTAAGGTTTTTTCTTATTTTTTTAGCTGAGTGAGTCTCATTTTTCCTAACCGGCACTGCTGTATTTTGGGATGTTAGGAACAGATTCTTCATGCTTCTTATTTTCCGCAGAAGCCATCCCAGGAAGTTTTTTTGCCTCCTGTTCTGGTGGTTGTCCAGATGGATGTTAAAGATCCTATGGCATTTCTCAAAAAGAGTAGAGGCATTTTTCTCGGTGTCCTGGCCAAATCCCTCCCCCCCGCACGAAACTACTACCACCAGCTTAATCTAGTTCACTATGTCTGTTTGCATTTGTATCTCCTCTCCCCCAGGACAAGGCTTAAAATAGGCAGAAGTTTGCCTAGCCTTCCTTTCCCAGTCAACAAAAACTAAATAAATGTTTGTCGGCTCGGTGGTAAAGAGGGCAGAGGTACAGTGTGTGTGCCTTGCCCTTTCCCACATTAGTGACCTAGGTTCGAGAACAGACTCCACTCCAGTCACTGGGGGTCGGTCAGGGTGGGAGAGGACTGAACATCCGACAGACTGCTCTCTTCTCCTGAGGGAGGTTAGCTGCTGACTCTGCCATGTGACTGCTACCAGGTGGAGGCCTGCATGCAGGACGGCCAAGAGAGACTCGAAGGGGTGGGCTCTACGGGACTTCGGCAGAGCATGCGTGCCTCCACAAGCACATGCCAATGTGTGCGCCCCAGTTTTGGGAAGGGAAAGAAAAGTGGAAAATGGGAGTAAGGGTCCCACAAAGCCCTGCCTGTCTCCCTGTAGCCCGCTCCACCACACCGTGGACCAGAGCCTCTGGATTTTTTATCTCGGGGGAGGACAGTCCTCCCCCTCCTAGCCCTCCCGCAGAATCTGTGGGAGACCGTTACTGAGAACCAGCAGTGGTGAGACATGGCAGTAGGAGATGGGGATGATGAGCCACCTGTTCTACCAGAGATGGATAAAGACTTTTATGGCAAAAGGAAAACTTAATAAATAAATAAATGTTGTACCTTGTGCTGTCTGATATTCTCAATTGTATAATGCACTTGTCACTTTATTTGGTATTGTGTATTGTGCTTGTCATTTTGTGTTTATTGCCAGCTTGTGACCCCATCCCTATAATATGCACGCTGCACTTTGTCTCTTCGACCTGATTGTATGAAACAAGACTGGTACAGAGGGGCTGTTCAAAGTAAGGGAAGGGAGGGGAGGGCCACCAGGGGCCATGATATGAGACTGGAGCGAGGAAGGTTCAGGAGGGAGATGAGGAGACACTTTTTTACAGAGAGGATGGTGGCTGGGTGGAATGCGTTACCTGCTGAAGTGGTATGCAGTAGAACAGTGGACTGCTTCAACCGAGGATGAGACAGGACAAGGGGGAGGGTTAATGAAGGGGAAGGGTGGAAGGAAGGGGCAGCTGCAGAATAAGGGGTGCTAGCTGCACATTCGAGCAGACTTGATAGACCTCTAGGCCTTTATCTGCTGGCAAATTTTGCATGTTCGTATGAATTGTTACTGCCATTGTTATGTTGCCTCGAGTGTTATCTCTGTAATGGTTTTTGCACCTCACAATCATGGCCATGTTTACACTGTTCACCAGTTTGCTGCAGCATTGCATGTCAGTCCTCCAATCACTGTGACGCCAATGCATGTTTACACATCCACCCATCTGCATCGGTGCAGACTCTGGCTGTGTTGTATGCAGCACTTCCTCAGTTGTGCAAAGCATTCGCGCTAGGAGCGGGGGGGAGGGATATGAGCAGAACTGAGAGATACTGGCCAGATTAACAGTTTTAGGGATTCCAGCTGTGGATCCATATTGGTACAGATGAAGGTGGAGGGACTGGATCTGTGTGCCAGTAGACAAGATAAAAGAGGGGGTATTTTTTTAAGTCACCTGGACTGGAGATATTAAATAGGGAATTTGACAGGACAGTCAAACTTCAAAGCCTTCTTGAAAGTAGTATGACAGTTTTTTTTCTTGGACATGACTTTTAATTGTGTGAGTTTAGAGCTTGACATTGAGTGGCACTGAAGCAAGTAGAAGAAACATTGTCCGGGGCACATTTTGCACTGTCCAACAGTTATCATTAGCCCACATCCCACTGCATGCAATATTCAAAGGACTAGCCCATGGGCAAACACTGCTGAATATAGCATAGCCCAGAGTGTACTGCAAAGATTGCCAGCACTGAAGACAGCTCTGAATATAGTAAATGGGCATTGCAAACAGCTACATCATGATATCATTGCATTTGTGCATTTTGTGCCAAGCAAAACTGCACTGTATGGTGCATTGTGCAGTGCATTGCGTGACGTGCAACACAACACCATTTAGAGTGGCATGCAAATTTGCCATGTTCAGCCAGGCTATGCAAATAAGCCTCATTGGGCAGTCAGTGGGAAAAACAACACATGAACATGTCATTATCGCTGGGGTTGCATACATTTACATGTGTAAATTGCCTAGGCTATTTAAAGGGGACCAGAGTCCCCCTACATAGCACACTGGAATTTAAACCATGACACTGCAGGCTGCAAACAAACAGAAGGCTGGAGAAAAATGTCTTCACAAGAAGCAACATCCACAGGCACAGGTAGGTGCTCTGCATGCCACACACATAATAACACCTGTGAATAAGGGGGTACATCACGGTGCAGGGATATGGGTTTCCAGTAGTTCGGCAGAAAATATATTGCAACGTTTGTTATGTAAACTAGGATGCTGCTGTCAAACAGTATCCCACCCCAGCTGTCAAGTGTGTCCCAACAGTGTGCATCACTGTCACACTGTCTGTCCACATAAACCCATGTGCCAGCAACATGGGGTTCAACTGACAACACACATTCCTGGACATGGACGACAAGGTCCCTGTACATGTATGCTATATGTAACCATGTTTGGCGGGGGAACCACGTGATTGCCACATGCACTTGCATGGCACAGCCAGCAGTTATAGGCACCAAAGTGTCAGGTACTGTCCCTGTGTTGGCCTTTTTGTTCGTCTTACTCCTGCAGTGCAGGACATCATCCATGGCAGTGGACTGCAACTGAACATCAACACCACAGGCCTGTAAGACACACATGTGTTGTTCCCACATCTGTGAGGGTGGTTTCTGTGCTCCTGGCATATTACCGCCTGTCCACTGCATTACATTGGTTGGCCATATGTGTTGCATACACACCAACATCTGCATGGTGCTCCACACGGGCCATGCATGGAACAATAGAGCCCCTATGACAGGCTGGCAGTGGGTGTTGTCTGACCCCATCAACACAGGTACATGGTACACAACAATGCTGCAGCAGTAGCTCAGACTGGGGAAGCGCGCGCACACACACACACACACACACACACACACACTACTTACACACCAGGCACTGACCACTGTGATGCTCTGACCTCTGCTTCTGGTTACCTGTATGATATTTTTATTAAAATAACTGGTCGGTGTATGAAATTGTCTCCCACAAGTTAGCAGACTTGGCCTGTAACTTTAAAGGTCAGCAGCTGGAACTACAGGATGTAATTAAACTGACCAGGGGAACCAGTTAATTAAGACTTACAAAATGACATTGTATTACCTGTTTTATGACCTGCCCAGGCTTTTGAAGTTGAAACCAAACATAAAGTTTATGGCATAACAGGATGAAGAGTAATTTGGTAGGTTCC
Source organism: Neoceratodus forsteri (assembly GCA_016271365.2). Taxonomy (NCBI): domain Eukaryota; kingdom Metazoa; phylum Chordata; order Ceratodontiformes; family Ceratodontidae; genus Neoceratodus; species Neoceratodus forsteri. Next base: position 86,527,493 of record CM028138.1, read on the forward strand.
TTTCAAAATTTAACATGGAGCCGAGAAATAGCGACAAATGGTAGGATTGTTAAGTTCAAAGAGAGATGTTTGATTAAAGGAGGTCATATTTAGAAAATGTTTTTTTTCTGATGTAACCATTAATTAAAAATAACTCCTTGTAGAAATTATGTTACAATGAAATCTAAAAGGAGGAGCTCACTGACTCACCAAAAGAGGGTGGGAAGATAGGGTTAGAAATGTAAAATGTTATCTGGGGAATGTGTCATATCATTGTGGGCTCTGAGACAGAAAGTTCTCTCTAACTTAAACGCACTTAGAAAGGTAATACTTAGAAAGAAATTAAGTCTTTGTGGTAGGAGTGTTTTGTCTGTAACTTCCTGTTTATTTTACATGATTGTATGCTGTATGATATATTGTTCTGTGTTTAATTTTACCTTTTTATCATATTTTTCGTAAATAAGCATTTCTTTGAAATACTACCTGGGTGTCTTCTCAGTTTCTTTTTTGTATGTGAAGTGCCTGTATTTTAAGTATGACAGCTGTTGAAAAGCTTGATTGTGTACTGAGCTTGTATAATAAGGTAAGAATATACCTAAGGTCTCTTATAGAGTTTTAAGGTTTCATTTTGGAAGCCTGGCTGGGTGCCCCTGGCAAAAGATTGTACTGCAGTCCCAAGGAGGGTACATATCTAAGCCTGTACATTGAGTATGCTAGCATAAGATTCACCATTTGAATCCCCCCAGAACTCAAGGGTAAAGGTGATTTGGACCCAACACAGACAGGAGGGTTACCCTGTCTGTTACCTGTTCACACTATTGCACTCTGAGGTTGGCACTATGGGAGCAGAGGGCCTGACCTGCTGAGTGTGTTTGTGATAGATTTGGTTGGCAGCAGTGCAATAAATTTGGTAACACAAGCTTTAACCATTCAATGTGTCAGCTTAATACTATACAACTCACCTGCAAAATAAGGCAGTGATTTATTTTTAAAGTAAACAGAACTATGTCATTTTGCTTACAGTCAAAGTTCCTACCCATTTTATTTTTTTCTTAAGTACAAGTTAGAGTAGCCATAGTTAGGGAAGAAGATGGCTTCCAACTACAGCGGGTACACTGCAGACTACTTGAGGTAGTTGTGCCAGGACAGAGGAGTCCAGTATAAGGGGAAAGTCAACAAGCAGAACCTCATGGATGCTCTGATGGCAGCAGATACCCAGAGCCTCAAGTCACAACCTATGACTGAAAAGGACCGAACCTTGAGTGTGGAGGGGCCAGAGTCCAGTGCAGTGTCCGGATCCAGTGAGGAGGACAGCAGGGACAGTGCAAGCCAAGGGCCACAGCAGCAGGGGAAGGTCACCAGCATTCTGAAGCCAGAAGCAATCAGGCTACAGATGGAGTTATGGAGGACTGATCTGGAGTTCCAGAGAGAAGAGAGGCAAGAGCAGTGAGAAGCTGAGTGAGAACGGCGAGAAACAGAGTGAGAACAGTGAGCCTCAGAGAAGAGGGAGCGAGAACAATGAGAAGCTGAGTGAGAATGGTGAGAAGTGGAGAGAGGGCAGCGAGCCACAGAGGAGAAGAGTGTGTGAGAACAGCAAGAAGAGGAGTGTGAACAGTGAGAGGCTGACCATGAAGAGCGTGAGCACCAGAGGCAACATGAACTGGAGAGCTATGACTCCAACCCCCAGCACCAGCTTGTGTTTAACTGGAACTACAGGACTAGGTTACAAATTAAATTCTGAATTGATAGCCAAATTTAAAGAAGGGGAGGATATGGATGCCTTTTTCAATTCCTTTGAAAATGTTTGCGTTTAGGCAAATATTCCTAGAGAGTCCTGGAGCTTCCAGCTATCCCCGCTACTTACTGGGAAAGCTTGGGATGCATTGGGTCAAATGGACAATGAGGACAGCAATGATTACAGCAAACTTAAAAGTGCACATTTAAAAAAGTATGATTTAAATGCAGAAGCATACAAAGCTAAATTTCATAAGCTCAGGAGAAGCCCTGACATGAGCTACGAGGAGCTAGCCATGAAACAATGTCAGTTTTTAAAACATTGGTGGGAAGGAATTAAAGCAAACTCTGTAGATAAAATTGAAAATGCTGTATTGTTAGAGTAGTTTTTTGGGGCATGCCCAGCAGAGCTGAAAGCCTGGCTGGAGGACCGAGATCCAAAAACAGTGCAAGAAGCTGCTGAACTCTCGGACTGCTATGCGAAGAGCAGAGCTGCTCTGAGAGCAAATGGAGCAGGGGTGGCAGCACAGAAAGGGAAAAGCGTGCCTTCAGGGCAGCTAAAACCCTCACTGTCTCCACTGAAACAGTTAGCCCCAGGTTTCAAAGAAAAGATTTTTCAGAGAAAAGAAACGGATGTTGTGTTTGCAGAGAAACTGAGCATATTGCCAGACAGTGTCCCAAAAGGATGAGCAATATGTAAAGTGGTGCTAGGCAAGATGTGGGTTGTTTGTGTGTCCCTGAAAGCATGCCAGTAAACATGAGGGAACACATGCACCCAGTCACTGTGAATGGTGTACAGACACAAGGGTTAAGAGACACAGGGGCATCCCTGATGTTGGTAAAAGGGGATCAGGTAGACCCTGGTCAGCTTATACCCAATAAATTTGTAACTGTACATTGGTTCACTGGGGAGGATAAAACATTGCCACTCACTAGTGTTCTCCTATACTGGGGTGAGACAGGGGGAACCGTGCAACAGGTTGCAGTGGCAGAAACTTTAGCAGTTGATGGAATTCTCAGTAACAATCTCAAACCAGGGATGGTGTGTGCAGTTACCTGTAGCCAAGTAGCAAGGGAAAATTGCAGTTCCCTGTCCCCATATAAGCCACTGTGGAAACCACTGAGAGGCTGGTTCCCCAGCCTGGGTCTCCTGAGATGAAGATTAATGAAAGGGGGGTAGAAATTTCCCCAGCAGCAGTTAACCAAACAGCTGCAGATGATTATTCCAAAGAAGGAGGTGTGATCCATTGTCAGGGGGTTAGGGATGGCAGTGATCCTGACTGCCCTGATGCTAGAGCTAGGGACCCTAGTTTAAATACTGAAGGGGACCTGTTCCATGCCTTGGGAATGTGTAAGGAGTTTGCAGCTGCTCAGATAAGTGACCCTAGTCTAGAGAAGCTGAGGGCTTGGGCAGACTCTGATGGAGCACAGGGAGCTGATGGAAAACAGAAAGTTTATTGGGACAATGGACTGATGTATACGCAGGATGCTAAGACAAAGGGAGGGGTGATAGGCAAGCAGCTTGTTGTTCCCCAGGGGTACCGTGAGCAATTGCTCAAGATTGCACATGATATTCCCCTGTCTGGTCATCTGGGAATCATGCACACTATGTGGCAGTTGGCCCAGAACTTCTATTGCTCAACTTCACCCAGCAGGTGAAGGAGTACTGTAGGTCTTGTCACCGGTGCCAACAAATAGGAAAGGCAGGTAAGAAAACCCAAGCCACCATAATTCCTTTATCCATAGTGGAGGAGCCATTCCAGAGGGTGGGAATGGATATTGTGGGACCTTTAAATACCCCCAGCTTCTCCTGGAAGATGGTCATCCTTACTGTGGTGGATTATGCCACCCAGTACCCAGACGCAATCGCCCCATCCTCACTGAGGACAGACAAAGTGGCAGATGCCTTAATTGAGATTTTCTCCTGTGTTGGGTTTCTGCAGGAGGTTATAACCAATCGAGGAGGTTCCTTCATATCAGACCTGATGAAATGTTTGTGGGAGGAGTGTGGGGTGGTGCAGAGATGCACAACACCTTATCACCCACAAGCCAATGGGCTTGTGGAAAGATTTAATGGTACCCTGAAGTCAATGCTCCAAGCATTTGCTGAACAGCATGGGAGGGACTGGGAGAAATACCTTCCCCACCTGTTGTTCACATACAGGGAGGTGCCCCAAGAGTTAACCGGGGTTTCCCCCTTTATGCTCTTATATGGATGCCAGGTACATGGGCCCCTAGACTTGGTCCAGGAGGACTGGGAAGGCAAGCATGCCACCCAGGGATCTTCCATAGTGGATTATGTCCTTAGGTTTAGGGAAAGGCTGAAGGAGCTTATGGGGACAACCCAGAATAACCTGGCAGCTGCCCAACAGAAACAAAAAGTGTGGTATGATTGCAGTGCCAGAGCTTGCTCATACACGGTGGGTCAGGAAGTCATGGTCCTAATCCCAGTCTGGAAAGACAAGCTGCAGGCTGAGTGGGCAGGACCATACAAAGTAGTCAGAAAGGTAAATGACGTGAACTATATCATAGAGTTACCTGATAGAAGACATACAGAAAGAATGTACCATGTCAACATGATGAAGCCATATGCTAATACAGCTGACATGGTGTTTGCAGTGTGTAGTCCTGGGGAGGGGATGGATGAAGGAGACCCCCTTCTGGACTTGCTGGAAGAAAGCAAGTGAGAGTCCTCTGTGGAGGCTGTTAAATTGTCACCCCAGCTGGCCCCGGACAAGATCCAGGAAGTAAGGGAGGTTTTAACAGACTTTGCCCCACTGTTTAGTGCCAAGCCTGGACTAACCCCCTTAGCGATGCACGATGTGGAGACAGGACACAGACGCCCATACAGTGGACAGAATATCAGGTGTCAGAGGCTGTCCAAAAGGACATTAGGAGGGAGGTGGAGGAAATGCTGGATTTAGGGGTAATCCAGAAATCCCACAGTCCCTGGGCCTCACCCGTAGTCCTTGTGCCCAAGCCAGATGGCTGTACTTGTTTTTGTGTGGACTATCGTGGACTGAATGCAGTCACAAAGTCAGACTCGCACCCGATGCCATGGACAGATGAACTCCTGAACAAGTTGGGTGGGTGACCTACCTTACTACTATTGACCTGACAATGAAGTATTGGCAAATAGAGTTAACTGACAGAGCTAGGGAGAGGTCAGCCTTCATTACTCCGATACGGTTATTTGAATTCAAAGAAATGCCTTTTGGAATGAAGAGTGCCCCAGCCACTTTCCAAAGGTTGGTGATCCAGGTGTTAAATGGTGCTGAGAAGTACACTGTGGCGTACCTGGATGACACTGCCATCTTTAGTGCCAGCTGGGAGGAACACCTGTCCCACCTTAAAGAAGTGCTGGGCAGAATACAGAGGGCTGGGCTGACTGTCAAAGCTGAGAAATGCTAGGTGGCCATGGCTGAAGTGGCATACCTTGGACATGTTGTAGGCTGGAGACAGCTCCGTTCTAACCAAGTAAAAATAGTGGCGATCAAGGCATGGCCCAGACCAGAAACACAGAAGCAGGTCAGGAGTTTTCTAGGGACAGCAGGGTAGTATAGGAAATTTGTACCCAATTACAGTGCCTTGGCTGCTCCCCTATCTGACCTGGTAAAGAAAAGGATGCCTAAGAAAATTACCTGGGAACCAGCCTGTGAAAAAACCTTTACCAGACTGAAGGAGGCACTGTGCAGTGCTCCGGTATTGACAAGTTCAGACTATAGTAGACCCTTTATAGTCCAGACTGATGCCTCAGATGTGGGTATTGGGGCAGTGCTGCATCAGACATCCAACCAAGGGAGAGATCACTCCATCGTGTACCTAAGTAAAAAGTTACTTCACAGGGAGCAAGCATACTCTACTGTGGAAAAAGAGTGTCTTGCCATAGTGTGGGCCCTAAAGAAGTTAGAGACATACTTATATGGGCAGCATTTTGAGGTACAAACTGACCACAACCCCCTGGTTTGGCTGACACAAATGGGAAAAATGAATGGTAGACTATTAAGATGAAGTCTTGACTTGCAAGGGTATGACATTACGATCTCACATAGGGCTGGAGCAACCAATCAGAATGCAGATGGCTTGTCATGTCTATATGAGGAATTAACTGACTTGTGGAGCTCATCCCATTCAGGGGATAGAGCCCCCAAATTTGGTCTAGGTGGGGAGGAGTGTGACGCTCTGGCTCTGCTTCTGGTTACCTGTATGATATTTATATTATAAATAACTGGTCTGTGTATGAAATTGTCTCACACAAATTAGCAGACTTGACCTCTAACTTTAAAGTTCAGCAGCTGGAACTACAGGATGCAATTAAACTGACCAGGGAAACCAGTTAATTAAGACTTACAGAAGGGCATTTTATTACCTGTTTTATGACCTGCCCAGGCTTCTGAAGTTGAAAACAAACATAAAGTTTATGACATAACAGGATGAAGAGTAATTTGGCAGGTACCTCTCAAAATTTAACATGCAGCCAAGAAATAGTGACAAATGGTATTATTGTTAAGTTCAAAGAGAAATGTTTGACTAAAGGAAGTCATATTTAGGAAATGTTTTTTTTTCTGATGTTACCATTAATTAAACATACCTCCTGGTAGAAATTATGTTAGAATGAATTCTAAAAGGATGAGCTTGCTGGCTCACCAAAAGGGGGTGGGAAGATAAGGTTAGAAATGTAACATTGTATCTGGGGAATGTGTCATATCATTGTGGGCTCTGAGACAGAAAGTTCTCTCCAACTTAAATGCACTTACAAAGGTAATACTTAGAAACTGAGTATTTGTGGTAGGAGTATTTTGTCTATAACTTCCTGTTTATTTTACATGATTGTATGCTGTATGATATATTGTTCTATGTTTAATTTTACCTTTTTATCATATTTCTAGTAAATAAACATTTCTTTGAAATACTGCCTGGGTGTCTTCTCAGTTTCTTTTTTGCATGTGAAGTGCCTGTATTTTAAGTCTGACAGTGTGGTACTGTGGGAGCAGAGGGCCTGACAGGTGGAGTGCATTTGTAACAACCACTGTCTCATAACCTTCTCCAACAGGTGCCTCTGATCAAGAAGAGAGACTGCAGGCATACACATTTTCCCATGAGGAGCTTAAAGCCCTGGCTGAGGCTAGAAAGCCAGTGAGTCCCTGATGACACAAAGTCATGCCATAGATGTCACTGTCAGGCAAGCATGGTAGGAGAGTACAGCAGCCGACCACTGGACGCAGTGTGCAAGTGCTTCAGAGGTCTCTACTGCCATGCCAAAAAAAATATGGCTGCATGGCACAATGCACAACATGCAGGCATTGGTGGACTCTGGTCATCAGCAGTTGCAAGACCACTTGGCCCTGCACAGGAGGTGGTGGCTTCCATGCTGTGGCCGGTGTGGGTGTCAGGGGTCCCTGGGGGTGGCTTTGAGTCCCAGGTTGTGTCCTTCCAGACATGTAAGTACACGGCTGGGACACATCCTTGTGTGCATGGGTACAAGTGCAGATCCTGCAGGTGTTGGGGCACACTGCAGTCATGACCACAGCACTGATATTGTGTGCTTTTTTCAGCCCAGTGTGCTCTGTGATATGGGCTGCTACTGTGTTTACCAGGTTTCCAGCACAGCAGCATCTGCCACAGACAACCCAACTGGAACTTCTCTGCACACAGATGCCCTGGCATTTGTCCATGCACATAGGGTGTGTATATCTTCTGCCACGGTGATTGCCACTTATGCTGGTGTGTGCTGCCACATGTGCTATGTGTGGGGTTTTGGCATTCACTGTGGGTGGAGATGTGCACGTGTGTGGTGTATCTGGGATACATTGTTAGTGGGTACTGTTATGCATGCAAGAGCTGATATCCATGGGTAGCTGTGTGGCCAGTATAGTCATGGTGTGGTTTGCGCTTTAGTCACCAGTTATATGACCATGGGTGATAGAGACTGGATCACTGGGGCATGCATGTTACATCACTGGAACTTGACTAATGTGTAATGAGTAACACATTGACAGTGCACTCTTATCTTCACAGTGCAGGATACATCATCTGGGGAGGAGGAGGCTGGGCCATCCACCGAGGTGCACTGCCCAGAGATGATGCCAGAGGAGGAGGAGGAGAAGGACCCACTAGACTTGTTTGTGGAGGAAATGGAGGACAGCTATGAGGGTACATATGTGCCAACACATCAATACCTGGAGGCCATAGCTGTCCTGGGGGGGGTTCTCACCAACCCTAAGCCCCCCAACCTCCCTGTCCAGCCAGTGGTGCCCTACAGTACAGACGCACCTCCTGACAGCCACACCCCTGACAGCAGCACTGTGTTGCTGGGGACAACAATGTCCCGGGAGACAACCACACCTCCACCACCACCACCACACTGAATGTCCTACACATTCTCTACCTCCCTGCACAACAGGTGTATGGGGCAGCCATCAGGATCATCCGCCATCCCACATCTGCCCAGTGCATGCCACCAACTCCATTGAGGCCTTGCCACCTCCGCCACACACCTCGGACATGGTGCACACACTCCTCAGCCAGAGCCCTTGCCAAATGCCATGTACTGTCCCACAGGAAAATGTATCCAAGAGGTAGACTCCTTCTGACTCTCAGAAGTTGCTGCAGTCTGCTGCAGAGTCACAGTCAGCTGCACAACGTGAATGGTGGCAGCCCCATGGCGTACACCACCCCCACAGAGTGGCAGGTCGATGTCAGGCAGCACACCATCAACACTGTCATCCATGGGCACCCCTGGGCATGACCTGGACATTCCATCATCCAGCCAGAGGTGTTGGTGTGCATGGGCCAGGGTGACCTCATCCCCAAGGACATCACCGTTCCCTTCCCCACAACCCCTACATAGAGATGTGCAGATGCCAGTCCTTGCACAGCCACAGTGGATGGAGAACTTGAGTTTGGAGGCCACTCCTGCCTTTCTCACTCATCCCCATCTCCCTTTCTGTATCCCAGTTTTGTTTTCACAGGCATTCCCACCACTCCTAGCCCTGTCCCACCTGTTGCACACACTGTTATTTTCCTGTTCTATTTTGCACTTTTTATGCACTGGCACTTTGTATTTTGTGTTAACATTAGAGCTTTGAAATCTACAGCAGTGTCCTTTTATTTTGGCACACCACCTGTTCCTCTCTGTGGGTCCTGTTATGATGCAGTCTCTGTGTTCCTGGGCCCTCCTGGCCATGCAGGGGTCGTGCCTGTCGAGCTGCTCCAGTATCCCCTGCACCTCTGTTTCTGTGTCACTGTCACTGCGTTCCTCATGTACCGGCAGACCTATTCACTAGGTGTGCGTCATGTTGTGTAACATGCAGCAGGCTAGGAATATGCCATATGCCTTGTGAGGAGTACACTGTAGGGCACCATCTGTATGGTCCAGACACCAGAATCACATTTTCAGCATGCCAGAGATGTGCTCAGTGCTGTTGCATGTGATGTACCTGTAAGGAAGAAAACATATGTTAATACCTGTTCACAATGTAGCTGCCCACGTCTGCAAAAGAGGCAGTGATCTGTGGCGCATCCTGTGCACCTGTCCACCTTCCCCTACCAACCCACCCTTCCCTCAATGAGCCATGACTGTGCTGTGTTACGGCAGTGTACCCCTATATGGGGCTCTGTGGGGGGGGGGTCATGGAGCATGTACTCACCAACAAGGCGTCCACTGGGTATCTGGCAGCCTTTAAATGCTTGGCATAATTGTGGATTGTGCTATATGAAGGTGTCATGGGCACTGCCGGGATACCATACCAGGACATTGGTGATGCACCCAGTTGCATCGCACACCACCTGGCAACTGACAGAGCGGTAGCCCTTTCAATTGAGGTAGGCATCCATCCCATCACCAGTGGGTACCTGGATGGCAACATGGGTGCAGTCAATGGCACTGAGTACTACAGGAGGCTGCTGTGGGTGTCACCGCGCAGCTGCTCATACAGGAGCTCACACAGCTGCCATAGCATGGCTCTGTTGAGACAGTACTGGCCCACCAGATGGTCCTCAGTAAAAGTCTCGAAGGAGACTCGTGGACAGAACCATCTGTGTGCAGTATATTGCTTCTGCAGCCAATGGAGTGGCCCTAGGTGGTCTTCTGCCCTCTCCGTCTTCTCCATGGCCACACCCCTCTCTTTGTCTGGAGCATAAATTATCAGTTTGTGTACACACTATTCCATTTTGCCCATGCTAATCAGATTTTTGAATATAGCGGAAGTGCACAAATGGAGCGCAAAGTGAGTGCAATCTTTTTGCCCACCAGGCGAAGTTTTGAATATTGGGTCCCAGATATGTTTTTGCCTCATCATTTAAATCACCTTTTATTAATGCTATGCTGTCAGCTGTAGGAGGGGGACACTATGAAGTGGTGTGTCATGGGACTGCATCGGTGCATGCTAAGCAGCGTGTTTACACGCTGCCATAAAAACACCTCTGCACCAGTATGCAATCCCAACAAAACAGGGATCGCTGTAAGGCACAATGGAGTGATTTACAGTGGTCAGACAGGTGTTTACACCCCAGGATCTGCACTGGTACAACACATCTGCACCTCCTTTAGTGTAAATGTACCTGTCTCTCTACTGCATTGCATGTAATTAATCCCAGCCTGCACCTGAAAAATGGATGCAAGTCTCATTAAGCCTACCCAGTTACCAAAATCCAGTAAATAAATAAATACTCCCCACCATCTCCTCCTCCTCCTCCTCCTCCCCTGGTCTCACCTGGAAATGAGTTCCGGCTCCATGTGCCACTTCTAGTCAGAAAAGTGTAAAAAATATATATATACTGTAACTAAAAATAAATACATAAATAAATGATGTCTCTGAAGACACCTGAAAAAAACATAATTTCAACTTAATATTTTATATAATTTCTATTAACTTCTTTTTATGTTGGCTTGCACATGCACAAGCAATGTCTTGTGGTAGTAGCATATTTCAGAGGTGTGTCAGTGTTGTGGCCAATGCAGAGGATGCTTTAGTGGGTGCGGCCCTCAGCCTCCAATCAGTGAGCATGCTGGCAATGACAGCAGTTTCAAAGAGAGACAAAACCTTGAAAGAAATCTGCCGCTCCATTGAGGTACAGTTTCCTTATTCCAGCGGCAGATGACATGACTCTGGCCAGGCGCATTACAGTGCTGAGTAATGTGCATGGCCAGAGTTACCAGTGGAGTTTCAGTGTGCCTCTCCTGGTGAAACACTTCAATAAGTAAAATAGCCACTGCTCAACTTTCCACAATGATGACTCCTGCCACCTGACACACACACTCCCCGGAAAGACAAAATTGTGGTGCCCAATCCCCGTGTCGGCATGTCCCCCCATTATGTGGCACACTGGGAGTCCTCCCCAGTGTGCCAAGACATGGTAGCTCCTGCTGTCCACCACACAGTCCCACAAAGCCGACATTGGGGGTGCTCAATCCCATGTCAGCATGTATCCCCATTAATGTGTCACACTGGTAGCCCCCCAGTGTGCCGAAAAAGTGTTTCTGTCGCGGAGATGCCCCACTCCCAGTGTCCAGATGTGCCCCTACCACGTCTATGTTCTTGGCCGACAGCGGAGTTGCCCAATCCCGTGTCAGCAATAACCCCCCTATTGTGTGCCCCATTATCATGGCACACTGGGAGTCCACCCCAGTGTGCATACATTGTTTTTAATTGTTTCCCCCATGTAAAATAGAAAAAATGTCCCCATAGTCTTTTTTATTTTATTTAACCTGTAAAACAGAAAGCAGTCCCTCGTGGTCTCCCTGTCCCCCAACCCACACCCTCCCTCTGCACACCCACCTCCCCACACACACCCTTCCCCATACTTACATCCAGAGGTTGGAAGCAGTGATCTTCTGTGGCATAGGACATGTCTTCACTCTTCAAAGGCCAACCACAAAATGAAGAAATGATGGTAAGCTTTATAATGGGAGTGAGTGGGGGGTTTCAACTTAGGTTGATATCTCAGCCATTTTTTGGAATTTGGGCCCAAAATTTTCAACATGGGGTTCTTGGGACCCCACCTCATGAACATGTCACTGTCATTTCATTACTCGGTCCCAAAAGGTGATTTCACGGTCACTGTGCAGAATCACCTTTTGGGACTGATTAACAAAATGACAGTGTCACTGTTCATGAGCAGAGGTCCCAAAAAGCCAATGTTGCAAATTTGGTGAAAAAATTCCAAACAATGACTGCGTTGCAAGCGTGCATTGCGCAGATTCTACGCACATTCGTAACTTAGCCAATTTGTTATATTTTCACTCCTGATTTTCATCTTTGCCATTTTTTCACACCTCTTTATGAACAGTACAGCTGTCATTTTTCACATCCTGCCCAAAATGTGTTTTTACACCTGTGGCACAGAATGGCACGGTAGCTGTGGGAACTCAACTTTTGGGACAGATTAACAAAATTACAGTGCCACTGTTCATGAGGAGAGGTTCAAAAATGCCAGTGTTAAAACTTTGGTGAAACAATTCCAAAAAATGATTGCTTTACAGGTGTGTATTGTGCAGTTTCTACGCATGCTCGTAACTTCACCAGTTTTTCATATTTTCACTCCAGACTTTCAATTGCTATATTTTCATACCACCTCATGAACAATACAGCTGTCAATTTTCATATCCCACCTGAAATGTGTTTTCACACCTGTGGCGTCAAATGGCGCAGTTGCTGTGCAAATTCACCTTTCAGGTAACGAACTGATAGCACCACTGTTCATGAGGTGCAGTCACAAAAAGCCCATGTTGAAAATTTGGAGTGAAAATACCAACAAATGCCTGGGGCATTAGGGTTTCCAACCATAATGCCCCACACTGTAGAGACTGACAGGCATCAGGGGTGTGACTTGGGATTGTCGGCTGTAATGCTCATGCCATTCCTCCCCAACCCCCACCCTACAGCCACAGAATGGCATCAAGGTGTGCCTTGGAGTCTTCAGCCCCAAAGTGCACCCCATTCTCCTATACTGTACCTATCTCAGCATATTTCCATATGGAATGGGGTGAGCATAAGGCCTGAAGACCCCAAGGCACACTGCGACACCTGTCGGTGTCTGCAGGGTAGGGTGAGGTGAAATGACATGAGCGTTATGGCCGACGACCCAAAAGCACACCCCAATGCCTGTCAGTCTCTGCAGCGTGGGGATGGGGTTGGCATCAGTTCAATACTTCACTGCTATTCCTATTATGCATCTCTCTAACTCCTGCACTACCAATGCCAGCAAGCCAGCATTCAGCATTGACAAATGTTTGTTCATTATTACTATGCATACAAATCAAAATCTATTCCAAATTTATTTGTAATGTACACCTCCAAAAAGCTGTCATATTACAGAATATTACAATGCCAATATAAGAAGTCAATAAAAAAAATACTTAAACATACAATTAAGACAAAAGCACAATGGACTGGCCAGACTGGACACCCTCTGCAATGCCTTCTGTTGTTTTGCTGCCAGCTCCCCCTCTCGTACCCACCATTCCTCACCATACTCTGCCTTATCCATTCTTCCTCTACTTCCAAGTCACCAGAACCACTGTGCCTCACTTATAAGTTATATCCAAATATTGGCTTGGTTTCCCTTCCCTCTTACCTCTCCTCACCTCTCTCTTCCATTCCCTCTGCCTCCAGTTCCTTCTGCTCCAGGGCTCCTCACTCTTTCACCACTCCTCATCCTCCCTTCTCTGCTGGGTAATCAGCCTTTTCCTATCGTCTATCTTTACTCTGGGACCTACTCCCATCCTCCCTCCATTTCACTACCTCCCCTGTTTCTCCCAACCCTTGCTCCTGTTTTCCCCCTACTTGACAGTCCCCTTACATTTACCTCCTACCCCAGTATAGGTGTGGCTGAATTGACTGATTTTTGCTGCTTGTTCTCATTGGGCTCTATGCATTAGTCTGCAGGTTGCCTATGCGTGGTGTATGTGAGGTACGTTGGCAATCCTAAGTCAGAATGCCATGCAGCAGGGGTCCAGCAGGTGCGCAAGCCCATTGTACACTCAATCTCCCACATGCCATTTGCAGTCTGGGTGGAGTTTGGGGGGCGTGCCCACATTTTGCACCATTCACTATGCCATGGAGTGCCAGACACAGGGGGTCATGTGATATGGCAGGGGGGACCCTGCTGTAACCAGTGGGTGCCCCCACCAATGACTCCTGCTGGTTCCAGCAAGCCTTGGATCCCCCCATGATGCCCAAGGCCACCTAACTGCATGGTGGAGGTGGGGGAAACCATTTGGGCACTCGCCCATACTGTACGTTTAAATGTCCTGGTACCTAGGCCTGCCCAGAATCACCTGTTCTCATGAAGCAGGACATCCACTATGGTACACAGGTCAGGCACTGAGGAAGGGCTGTGGACAGGTGGCTGGCATTAGTGAATGTCAGCCACTGGGCACCTGTCCGTGTGCACATAACTACTTGTACTAGGTACGCAAGTATCACATGTACCTGGCCCGCCTTAGTGCCTAGTGCCCAGTGCCCATTGTACTTACTCCTGTTTTAATAATGTACCCTTTTCCACTTTACTGTAACTGTGCTGTGTCAATGCTATGTAATTGAATTTAACTGCGTATTGTGTCCTTGCTATGTGTTTGCCTCCCCTGTTTCCTTCCCTTGGGTCACACCTGGAATGGAGCCTTGGTTCAGTGTACCTTTCCCAGTCACCAATTTTCAATAAAAATAAATAAGCAATTTTATAAACAATTTGAATTCATGGGAATTGTGTAATTTCAAATATTTGCATAAACGTAATCGAATTTCAAAGCAAACTTAAAACCATCTAGGGAATCAGTCAGCCTCAGACAGGATTACTGCCCTTGACTTCATCAACACCTGGCATCATAATCCTCTGCTGGTGATATAATTTGCAATGTGTTACCATAGAAATGATTATGATGTCACAAAACAAGGAGAGGCTTATAATGTCAGGTGTAGACAAGTAGCCAGAGCTGCAGGCGAAGCTTAATAGACAGCTAACCTGAAGTGTCTAGTTACAATGAAAAGAGGGATATTAAGCAAAGAAAATACAGAAATATAGGATATGATAGCAGAAAAGGACAGCTCAGCCCACCTAGTCTGCCCAGATGTTCCCTACCTATTCCATCTTCGCTGTCCCAATCTGGTCTCCATTAACCCTCCCACCTCTCTGCATCCTATCTAATATACCTCATGTCTATCCCAAGCATGCTTGAACCCCACCCCCAAATGTTTTGAGCTCCACCATTTCTGCAACTGGCTGGCAGTCCATTCCATGCATTGACTACCCATTCAGTGAAGAAATGGTTTCTCACATCACCCTTGAATTCCACCCCCCAGGTTCATTGCATGCCCCCCCTGGTCCTGGTGCTTGTTCTCATCTGAAAGAGATTCCCCACCTC
Organism: Neoceratodus forsteri; assembly: GCA_016271365.2. NCBI lineage: Eukaryota > Metazoa > Chordata > Ceratodontiformes > Ceratodontidae > Neoceratodus > Neoceratodus forsteri. The sequence goes on from CM028138.1 coordinate 86,542,569, forward strand.
CTCTGTTCACTCCACTGGGGTATTTGTAGGTCTCTATCATATACCCTCAATAATATAAAATATAATATTTCTTTATTTGCTTTTGGTAACTGGGTAAGTGCACTAGACAGAATTGCCTGTTTTCAGGCACGACCCAGGAGAGTACAAATCAATGAACTTATAAATTTTTTAATTCTTTGGTAATTGGGTAAGCTCACAAGACGCAATTGATTGTTTTCAGGGTTGATCCAGGACCAGTGGGGAGGTTAACTGACTTGTTCAGAGTCACACAGTATGCAAGTGGAAGTTGTGGGAATCAAACCCAGGACTGCTGGATGTACCAAACTCATTCACAGCTTGTTGTTCTAACTCTAAACTATAATGTTAACCACAATAATACACAAATATTATGATAAAAATATATGAAATACAAGCCAAAATGTGTCTAAAAGTTCATTTCTCCAAAGTTTCCTGAAAATGTCAGGGCCTTTTTAAGAAATTAAATTCAGGGTAGGGCAGTCTGCATCAAACAAAGGGTTTCAATCTGTCTCCAGTCTCCTCCCCCAGGCAAAAGAGTAGGAGCAGTCAGACCAGTTTCCATGTCAGCTGTGTGTGCTTGTTGATACTGGGTGTGTACCATAACTGAGCCTGCCTGGGACTGCTTAAACAACCAGCCTGTTAATATATGTGCTTCCTCTGTGCTGGAAACATTAGCTTTTCCTCTATTCTTTTCTGGTAAGTTCAAAAACAGAAAAAAAAAAAGCTTTCTGTTATATTCCCTTAGTTATCTCTGTCAATTACAAAGCTCATATACAATTATTTTCAGAAGGTATTTTTTTTTTTCCTTTTACACACTGTGGGTTTAATTTGATGGAACTTAGTATTATCTGACTTCTGCTTGTTCACATTATGTTTCCTTGTATCTATTACTGTCTACGTACCCTTTGTTGTAATCTCCCGGGTCATACTTGAAAACTGGCAGCTATGCTGTCTAGTGTACCTACCCGGTTAACAAAAACTAAAATAAATATTAATTTGTTTTTCAGAACTTCTTCCATACTACTTGCGTTTCTTTGGCTTCAGCATTCATGTCAGTACTGCATGTGCTTGTCTGTCCCTGTCCAGGAACTAAAGCCTCTTGAAGCACAGTGGAAGTTTAAGCTTCTATCTAATTCAGCTCCCTGAACATTTGTGGTTGGGAGAAATGATTCACTACCAGCCCTGTTTAATGACTTCCACAGGAAAGCTGATTTTAGACTCAAAGTTAAGGAAGGAATTAGAATTAAAAACTTACTGTCATCCATTTGAAGCTCTAGAGAGACCTAGAAATGTGAGGGGTCTCTTAAGTTTACTTTTTGTATAGTAATTACATAGGCATGGCTATTTGTTTACTCTTTGTCTCGCAGGATCCAATTAACCCACTTAAACTAAATGCCTGCAGCACTGCCCTGGGAGCCAAAATCATTTTACCAAGCATGGATTTGTGTGTCCTCTGAAGTAGCATTGCATGTTACAATGAAAATGTTGTACCTGTGGCTGTTGCATTACAGTTTACCTTGGTAAAAAGAAAAGTGATGAATCATGGTTGTTGAAATACATGGGTGAATATTAATTTTAACTTCGAGAATTTCTATATTGAAAGGTACACTCCTGTAATTAGTTCAAATTCTAAGCAGACTCAAAAAAGGAGGGGGGCCATCTTACCAGAGTGTTAAGGGCAATCTGATACATAATAGGCCGAGGTGCAAATGTGTACTAGCACTGGCACTGCGGCTTTAAGCACAGTGAAATCTTTAATACTTGATAGGAGTGAATCGGGTATTGTACCTATTACAGGCCTGTTATAGTACACCAGGCATATTATAACCAAAGTACAAAATATCATTCTTTGTTGGATCATGAAAACTCGGTGACCTCCTCCTCCAGGTTTCCACTGAAGTTTTTACCTCCGCCTTATCAGATGCTATAGCTGGTTTATTATTCTGCCCTTGTCAGACCTGATAACGTGTGTGGTATGTTTTTTCCTTTTAGATTGTGTGGGAAGGGTGTGTGACAATTCCCTCACAAACCTTCTTTCTTACCACTTTATGTATGGAGTTAAAGTAGTTTTCTAAAGATGGGAAGAGAGAAGTCTTTGCTTATCGTTTTTTATTTATTTAAAAGGGCAAGCTGTCTCCTCTCCTAATAGACCATTTAGTCTAAATACTCTATTTGACAACTATAAGGTCCCGTGTTCTCTGGGTCAGTACTAGGGTACAGTGGACCCATCTGTAAAATCAATAGGGGAGATCCCAGGATGACATTCATATCTGTATTCCACTTATGTTCGATGCACTAATTTAGAAACCAAGAATGTGGCAGTAGATGAGGGGCAGCTTGGCCCACCCAGTCTGCCAACTAGTTCGGTGTTTTTATTCTTGCATTTAATGGCAGTGCCCAAAATCTCTCCTTTTAATTAGAAAATTGATGATAAATGCAAAGATTTTAAGAGCTCAGAAAGTGGCCAAGTACCCAAAGGAGAGGCCCACATGTAAGCGTCCGGGTATCCTGGTGGGCTAGTCTGACTCTGCCTGTTCTGCAGATTGTCAAGAGTCTGGCATATGGCTGTATGACTTGCAGTACTACAGAGAGAGGAGAAATTGGCACATGTTCCAGTCTATGTTGTTCCAGCAGATATTCAAAAGGGTTGAGCCGCTCCGCCAGCCAAGGTTCTTGCGCCTCATGAAGTCAAGTACTCCGTACGATTCCAGCAGGAGGCAGTTGCGCCACTGAAACATGCTGAGCAACAGCACAATGCAAATGAATGCATGCTGAACTGGAGGGGAGGAACCATGCATAAACTGCACAGCCCGATATTCAACCGAGCTGTGCAGAGTTGTCTGGCGCAACCTCAACCTCGCCTGCTCAACTTTAAGCCAAAAAAAAAGGATCAAGTCGGGGCCACCCACAGGTGAGTTGCCATTGTAGGCGCAACACAGCTGCTGCCACCTGTGGCCTGCCCTCAACCTCCTGTGCCCCCTGCAGCCCGATCAGCGGGCAAAGTGTAAACATCCCCACCCCCACTGGCCTGATAGCGGGCAACAGCAGAAAGTCCCCCTCTCCCACTGGCTGATCGCGGGCATAGCTTCGTAATTCCCCCCACCAGCCAGATCCACGGGCGGTAAGGTGCCCCGAACAGATCCCTGGTGGTCCAGTGGACCGATATAAGCCCGATCGTGGGTTGGAAATGTCTAACACTCCCAAAGAACACATCCTGGTGATCTAAATCCCCCACCCCACCCACCCACAAGTGAGGGAGGAGGTGGGAGGGTTCGTGGTGGATGGGGTGGGGACACTAGATCACCAGGATGTGTTCTTGGTGGGGGTTTAGATATTTCCAGCCCGCTAATCAGGCTTATCGGTCCACTGGACCACCAGGGACCTGTTCGGGGTGTTTAAATATCTCCAGCCCGTGATCGGGCTTATCGATCCACTGGACCACCAGAATCCATTCGAGGCACTTTGCTGCCCGCGACTCGGGCTGGTGGGGAGATTCTAAGCTATGCCAGCGATACGAGCCAGTTGAGAAGGGGACCTTTCTGCTGCTGCCGCGTTAAGGGCCCAGTGGGGGGTGGTGGGGGGATTTTTTACCTTTTGCTCGCGACCAGGCTGGTGGGGTATTGGTCTCGACGGCTGCTGCCTGGCAGGGAGCCAGGCGCAAGTCCTTGGGGATCGGCGCACCTGCATGCTAATGGCACGTAAATGGGGCCATAATCGGATGCAAATGGCCCCCCCCGCGCCTTGCATGAATTATGGCCCCATTTGCATGTCACCTTTTGAATATCAGAAATTTGCGCATGGCGCAATGGTACTTGCACCACCGCAAGTTGAATGCACCACTCTGACCACTTGCAGTGGTGCAAGTTCCACTGCGCCATGCACAGTGGCTGTGGCCGGGGGTGATATTCAAGGAGTTGCTCAGGGCGCAGCTCCTTTAGCGAATGCAACTCTGTACTGCTCTTGTAACTATTTTTGTACAGCGCAAGGGCTTGCGCCACAAAATAGCGCAGTTTGAATATCCGGTCCCTTGAGTTTTTTAGCATGTCTGTGTTGAGTTTACAGACCCCTCCATATCTATTTCTACCTCTGAGAGCTTTGCTGAGATGCAGAAGTTTCATTTTAACTTGAGTCCTCCTGCTTCTATTAATTTTATGGTTACTGTCATCATAATAAAACAAAGTAGGGTCCAGTGACTTGCTTGTAGTCCCAGTAAGAGCCAGTGACTTTGCTGAGACTTGGGTACCCAATTACCAGTTGTGGTTATCTGCAGGAACGTTTCTCCAAGGCCAGTCCACAAGGTCTTAACCTGTTCCAAGGGAGGATCAAGCAAGACTCGCTGGCAGGGATATTCAAACCCTTCTGGTGCACAAAAAAAAAGGTTAACACCTCACTAACATAGCTTAGCACCACAAAAGCAGGAGACTGGAGAAATGTGCTATGTTGGAAGGCATATTAGCAAGATGGTAACCTATTTGTAAGAGGCACTAAAATATGTCAATGCACCTATGCAAATGAAAGCAGTTCTCTGTGCTTGCATAAGGTCCCGCTAGCATATTTGAATGTTTGGAATGTAGTGAATAGCTATTGGTGCCTTCTTTCTCCCCTGTCCCCCAGATTGCCAGCCTGGTATGTATAGATATCTTTCTCTGGAGTCTAGGGTCTTCATCCTCACACCCAATCACCTGCCTAGAGTGTATGCGTGTAGTCATGATCACACAGTGACACAGCCCCTCTGCTCACCACCTCAGTTAACCACTATCCATTACAGGGAGCATCTCCTGGGGGATAGACACTGGTTGGGAAATTGGGGTGGGGGCAGAGGGTCATGGGTGGATGTGGAGGGGGTGTCTTCTGTGTGATCAAGAGGTGGGGAGACCATAGAAACCAGGAAATTATGTATATAAATCGTGAGCAGATGATTGGGATGGGGTACCATTGAATGCTAGGGCCAGTATACTGGTACCCCTGATGGATGCTTGGGGGGGGGGGGGATGCAAATCACATTTGCTCCAGCCTGTAATGAGGCCTTGATGGTATACAAATTACTCCTTAGTGCCTTGGTGACGCTATGGGGTTATTTTTCATAAGAATGTACATACGGCAGATGAATTTGTGTGCCCTGAAAGACTTTGCTCCTGCAAGCACATACAGAAAAGTTGATTAGTACTGAGGTAATGCTGGGTATGTGAGGCAGAATTGCATTATAGCCAATGCAAATTGTAATGCGAGTGCCTCGGCATATACAGTACCTCATCCACATATGTAGTGAAGCCCACCATGATGGAAACCCAATTCTGCAGCAGTTACTGCAGGAAACCAGGCAATTTCAATGGGAGTTGACCCTTTTGTCATGCATGAAACTGTGACGCTGCACTTCATCCTGGTGGGCTCCACTCTACCTCAAGTTAGTCAGCTGTTGGATAACCACTGCTTGACCACATACTTCATGTGCCCAGAAGGGGGTTTGTGAGAGCAAACTGGTTAGTACCCACCTTCCTCAGGTGGTACCAGAAAAATGCCTTCAGTGCTCACTACATGCTATAAACATGTTCTAATTAATAATCCTGTAGTTTAGTCCATCACCAATCTCCTCCTGGAATAAATATTTTGTGTGCAAACCAGGATCTTTGAATATCTTGGCCTCTCTGTACTGTACAAATTACTTTAATTGTAAATTCTGGAGGGTTTAGAGAGGGAGGGGGAGGAACTAATGTTATAAATGGAAGATTATGAACTGTTATCGGGAGTACAAAATGGAGGATTATGACCACATGACATGAACAAAAGGATCCTGGGTGTGGATGTTTTTTTTTTTAAACGATGTCCAGAAATTCACATTTTGGGGGGGAGGATTTTTTGGTATCTGGAGTTCTGTTAATGCTAACTGTAATTTTTTAGCAGGAAACCATTTATTCAAAGGCATGTTTACTTTATTCCTAGTGTATAGTGCAAAATATTATATATATTTTGGGGGGGTTTTATTTCCTTTCCCATGGGTAAGACAAGTAACTGTTCCATTGCTTAGGGCAGGCTCGCTGCGATTAGTTGTCTGTCCATGCCTGACATAGTAAGAGAGAAAAGGAGCACATGCTTAACATACTAACTTTCTGTTATATAGGTTATAGTTGTGGGGTTTCTACTATGGTCAGAATGCATGCAGCCATCAGTATTGCTAATAACTACCATGCCTGGAGTGCAGTGACTAGTACACCTGAAGATCAAAGATCCAACATCTAGTGGTACATGTCTGCCCATTGTTCACACACACACACACACTCTCGAGGTCCTGCAGGATGTGTATTGTCTGAGAAGAATACTGAATGGAAAGAGTTAAGCTGGCTACTACTTCAGAGGACAGGAAATTGGAGAGGGAGGAGGGGCTGTCATAAGCAACTGCCTTAAATCAGTCAATGTAACATGGCTTACAAGGGAACCAGCATCTTGCAATGCATTGGAAGGGGTTCCAATAGCAGGAAAGAGGTAATACTAAGTCACTATAGATAACTGGTGAGACTCCATCTGGAGTACTGTGCCCAGTTTTGGAGTAGAGGCAGGCTGGAGACAGTGCAGTGTAAAGCAACCAAAATGATTCAGAGCCAATGGGAATCTGCTTAGGACACTGAACACATACTCATGGGAGTCGGAACAGAGAAGGGGGTACATACCTCTCAACCTCCTGTCTCATAAATCGGGGACAAATGACCAAAATCAGGGACACATCTTCAAAATTAGTGATAGCCACACAGGAAGCTGATAGAATTAGGGGCTTACTGTAAAATGCATTTGCTAATGAAAAACAAGTCTGTAACTTCCATGTTTGACACTATTTTGTGCTTACAACCCCCACTATTTGGACATGGAAAAACAATGTTTAGGAGGGACAGAGTAAAATCCTGAGGCAAAATCGGGGACATCCCTGAAAATCAGGGACAGTTGAGAGAGCTGAGGGGGTACATGACAAACCGTCAAGTTCCTGAAAGGAATAAACAAGGTAAACTGTGAGGAACTATTTGGCAGGAATGGCAGATCAAAACAAAGGGACATGAATATAAGCTGGTGGGAGTGTGGGGACTCTGTAGGGATGCTAGAAAGTTTACTTTACCAAGAACGTGGTTGAGCCATGGAATAGCCTTCAGCAGAAGTGATGGGTGCAAAAATGGGTTCAAGCATGACTGGGATACAGTAAAGGGCTTAATAATTTCTCGGTGGGGGGCAGCAGAAAGACAGTGAGTATGGGAGGAGAATGAAAACTTAGTCTGAACAATAGGTCATGGGGGTAGGACAGAGTAAAACTGGGCAGACTAGATGGACCTCTGATCTTTTTCTGCCAAAGTTGTCTATTTCTATGTCATTAACACTTTCCCAATTGAATTGTAATGGCTGCCCTCTTTTCTTCTGCAAGAAACTGTTCCCTGCAGCAGATAGAAACCAAAGTCTTGCTTAGCCTGGCTTCGCGACATGAGCAGTGCATGCAGAATTTGCTCGGTGGATTTGTATGGATGCCTCTTGCTGGATTCTTGAGTTGATGCAATATGAACATTGTGGGTCACTGCAATGATGGGGAGCAGAAACACTGCAGGCATTTCCTATCCTTTTTATGGATGCTCCCCACCACCTGCAGACATGTGGCTGCCGTCGGTGTTTTGGGGTCAGGGGCTCTTGGAGAAAATGTTTCTTTTTTTTTGTTTATGTAAAAGTTGATAGCCAGGAAAGGCACACCTGAGCGGAGGCTCGTTTCCAGGTGCAACCCGGGGGAGAGACAAATACAGGGGAGTAACCCAGATGAACAAGGCGGATCAAGTCAGTTGGTCACATAATACAACAGGCAGGCAGAGTGTGTGTGAGGACATAATAAAACAGTATTACCACAAAACATAATAGAGTACTGTTATATACAAGATAGAAGCATGACTGTACAGAATTTGTTTGAAGCAAGTAAGGTAGTGAGGATTAATTTTAGGCAGGCAAAAATAAGGGATAGAAGAGGGACAGGAGGATATCTGAGAAGGGGGGAAGTGGTGACGCATGGCAGACTAGGAGGCTGGGCCAGGAGATGGGGAGCGGCAGAAAAGGGGGGAGCAAGTGCATGGAGCCACGGGGATGGCACCAAGAAGGGATCTTGGGCTAGAGAAGGTAGGAACATGAAAGGTATCCCAGGGGAAAAGATTCCCGAGGTAAAGGAGTCAGTAAGAGAAAGCTGCCTGACCTGAGCAAGCATGAGGAGGAGGGAGGGAGGACATGCGAGCATCCCTAGAATGAAGGGAGTATGAGGAGGAGCTAATTGGGGGGGAGATGGGAGTTGAGGTAGGAGGGGATAGATACGAACCAGAATTCACTAATAAATGTGAGACTGTGTATGTGGTGCCTGGCCTTTAGTGGAATGAGGGAGAGAGGAGTAGAGGGCACAGTGGTGAGTGAGGGGGAGGAGGAGGAGGTAGCAAAATGGCAGAATGAGTCAAGTAGGGTGTAGAGTCTAGCTAGTGAGGTTGAAATAAACAATATCCGCATAGTCAAATATGGGGAGAATAGTTTTAAGTTATGATGAGTAGACATATGGAGACAAACTTGGTGCCCTTTACCAATATAAAGATTAGGGCAGGTCTTGGAACAAATATAGTCTATGTGGGCGGAGAAGTCAAGGTTGCTATCCAGCCAGACCCCTAAGGAATTGACAGATTGGAGGGGAGAACTGTCAAGGGTGGAGAAAGCAGGGGGCATTAAGTTTTGGACAGCTTTTGCTTTGTGCCAAAAAACATGGAAACTGATTTTTTTTTTTTTTTTTTTTTTTTTGAGTTAAGTTTCAGCTGATTTTTGGTGGAACCATTTTTTAACTTTGTCGAAGTCACTTTGAAGGGGGGCTGTAACATTGACTTCCGACAGACCAGAAAGGTATAATATAGTGTCATCTGCATACAGATGGATTTTCGAGGGGGAAGCAGATGGAGGGGAGGTAATTTATGAATATAGAAAATAGAATGGGGCCCAATATGGGGACACTAGCTAGAATGGGGAAGGGAGAGGGTGGTTGCTACCAGCACAGATTGCCGTCTTTGCTGTAGGTATGATCTGAACCAATTTGCGGAGACTGGAGCGAGACCAAAGAAAAGAAACTGTTGGGTGAGATGGGCATGAGAAACAGTCCAAAGGCTTTGGCCAGGTCAATAAAAATTGCTGCTGTGACCAGGCTTTTGTCCATAGCAGACTGGATAGTGTCAGTGACCCGGAGCAGAGAGGAGACAGTGGAATGCTGCTTCCAGAAGCCAGACTGGAAGGGGGAAAGACTATTGGTGGCTGTTATGAGCCTTGAGTAGATAAGGCTCTTGGAGCTGGTAGGAGAAAGATGGGTCAATAGTTGCTGGGAGAGGTGGGATCCCCACCCTTATGTATTGGGAGCACTTTGGCCAACTTCCAAGCTAGGGGGACTGAGAAGGAGAGACCAACTGACCTGCAATGGCTGGGGCAGAGATGCGGAGCATTGTGGGGTGGAGACCATCCAGACTGGCTTTGCTAGGGTTAAGCACTATTGGAGCCTTGTAAACCTCAACTGGAGCGATGGGTGAGGGGAGTAAAGCCAGGCCCTGTAGGGGTAGGAGAGTCAGAGCAGGGAGGAATAGGGTGGTTAGGGAGGGCACAGGTAGCAAAAAATTTGAAGGTCTCTGCTATGGTGGCCGAGTCAGTGACAGTTGCTCCATCAGTTTTCAGGATATGTGAGGTTTGAGCGGTGGGAGGGTTTAAGAGGTTGCGGAGGGTTTTCCAGAAGTTGTCTGGGGACCCAGGTCTGGTCTGGAGCAGACTCTTGAAATAGCTGGATTTGGCACTTCTGATGGCCTTGGTACATGCATTTCTAAGGGACTTATAGTGCTGGTAGTCAGAAAGTAGATGGGAAGCCTTAAACGTTGCCTAGAGTTTGTCTCGAGATTTACAGAAGGAGAGGAAGTCAGGGTTATCCAGGAGGGTGTGCTTAACGCGGCCTTTTTTTTTTTTTTTTTTTTTTTTTAGGGAGCATGAGTATTCCAAATTCGCTGAAGGTGTCCGAGAAGAGTTAGAGAACAGCGTCAACATTTAGGACAGAATAAATAGACCACCAGTCTGCACAATTTAAAGGGCACCTAAACGAGCAATTTTTTTTAAGACGGCAAACTCCAAAAGCTGGCTTCATAGCAAGGTAATGTAAAGGCTGCTGTTTACATTTATGCTAAAACTGCATTTATGTGAATAACATAAATGCAGTTTCATAGCTTTTGAAAAATGTAAACATCAGCCTTTTACTTTCAGAAAACAACCTTGCTTCATCACTAAAATGTCTGCCAAATGTGTAAAGTGATTAATCATGATGACATCATTGCAGCCAGAGGCAGAGACCCACATGGCTCCCTATAGTCTAACTAGTTCTTCTTTCCCACTTTGTTTTGAATTGTTTCACCAGAATGATCAACACCATGTGTTAACACGTGGATTATTTTGATCAGTACACGTTAGGCTATGGTTTTGTTCATTTTGTTTACTTTAACTTGCTGAAAATGTTTTGTAATCCAGTTGACTTTCTCTTTGGCAAACCACAGTACAGTACCACACTTCAAATACCTGATCTAGTGGTTATGTGAGGCCCTGAAGTTTGTAGCAAAATACTGGTCTGGTCCAATTCCAATGCTCATGCTTTCTTGGTAATCCACAAATAAGCTTCTCTTGTAGTCTCTTTCCATGAGAATCCCCTGTACCTAGCCTGCCTTCTGTTGAACATCCCACCATTCATACTCTGTCTTTAGTACTGCCTGGGGCCACATACAAGCTTGCGGTCTCGTGATGACAATTATCACACCTCTGATTGTAATCTTGTACATCAGAGTTGTGCACACCTATACCGATAGGCTTCATCAGCTGGCACTGTATATATGTATATATACAATAGGGGTGAGTGGTAAATGAGTGAGATAAAACAGTGTATCATCCACTGCAGTGTGAAATTTTTTACCCTTTGCTCTACTGTGATGATATGAGACATTTACACACACAGGTCACTGATATCATCAACCTAGGCAGCTTTCTCCTCAGCATGAAAGAAACACCTGTGCTGTTACCATAGACACAAATGCAGAACTATCTGAGAGGTCTCACTGCTGCCTACAGCTAACTCAGTGAGCATTACAAAACACACCTATCCACCCCCCCCCCCAACTTCCAGCTCAATACTGTGACACTGTCAACTTGATGCAGCCAGAATTCCAAACTGAACAGTCTAAACTACTGCCTGCAGCGAACTCAACTACCACTGAAACACTCTCACTTGTTCCTCAAACTCTGATTCTCACCCATTACAAACACTGACAATTTCAACTTCACTGCAGCCAGAATCCTAAAAAAAGCACAATTTCACAGAACACTCTGCCTGCAGCTAACTTAATTACCACTGAAAACAATATCAGCTGTTCTGACACTCTGCCTCTCAGTTCATTACAATTACTGTGATGTGTTTAACTTCACTGCAGCCAGACTGCTAAACAATACAGCTTCACAAAAGTATGTTTCTCATTCCTCTCTAAAACTAACTCATTTAGCATTGCAAAACACACTCATGTGTCTGAGTTTATAACACTGCCAGCCCATTCAGAAAAGCTCACACATAGAATGAGCAAACACATTAACAGGAACCATACCTCTCAACCTCCTGCCTCATAAATCAGGGACAAGGCTTAAAAAAATCAGGGACAAAGGACCAAAATCAAGGACACATCTTCAAATTTAGTTATCTACTCAGGAACCTGGTAGAATAAGGGGCTTAGTGTACAGTGCGTTTTCTAAGAAGGAACAGATCTGTAACTTTAATGTTTGACATTATTTTGTGCTTACAACCCCATCTGTTTGGTCTCAAACACAATTTTTAGGAGGGTCAGAGTAAAATTTTGAGGTAAAATCAGGGACGTCCCTGAAAATCGGGGACAGTTAAGAGGTCTGACAGGAACAGAACACAAGACAGCATAACAAAACTTCTGAAACTCTTGGCCCTATTGTGTGTATATATCGAATACATGATGGGCAGATCGTGTGCTATGGCAAATATTGTCACTCCTGCATCGTGAGCTTGAATTTGGCATTCGTGAGATATCCAGAGCTCACTCTGCAGGAGTGACAATATTTGCCATATCATACTCATGCCCATCATGTATCGTGTGTGTGTGTGTGTGTGTGTGTATATATGTGTGTGTGTGTATGTGTGTGTGTATATATATATGTATGTATGTATATATAATATATATATTGTGTGTGTATATATAAAATATATATAATATCACTCTTAGGTGTAAGTCGCCGCTCCTGATCATGCGCCTTGGTATGTACGTTATGCGCGCAGGCCACAGGCCGAGTCGTCAACCTGGGCGTCGTATGTCAGGCATAACGCACACCTAAGAAATGAGTATATCTATCTTATAAAATGGGAAAATATTTGGGCAGGGAGGAGATACAAAGGTAGTCCCTGTCTGGCAGAGATAAATGTTTAATTTACAGTGGGTTATCTGGCTGATCCTGCCATAATTGTGATGGGTTTGAAGTTAAAGGTGGTATTTATCTAGGTTGATTCTGCCTTGGTTTAAGTAAAAAGTGATAAAAATATGTATCTGGTTGATCCTGCTGTTGTCAGAGTGTGTGCAGCTCTAATCCCTTTAGTATTATTTCTGTACTGTAGCGTGGCCAAGTAGTGTAAACTATAATTATAGACCTGGTTGCAGACGTTCAAAAAGCAATTACTCATTTTTTTTTTTGAAACAAGCCTCCGACTGTAATGGGAATGGCAGAAATCAAGTCATTCATCTCTGTATTGTAAGCGTGACCCGAGTGGTTTATTGGCAGTTCAGGACATGCTGGCATCTTGAAAACAAGGTATTTACTTTCAGAACTGTGTAACTTCTTTTTGTTTTAAGATTCCTCATATTTCTACAAAATGAAGCCGCTGACTGTAGAGTGAAGGCCAGTGAAATCGCCTGGCTCAGGGGTGTGAGCAGGCGAGGCGAGGTTGTTGCTGCAACAACTCGCTCTTCGCCTCCCTCTAGTCTGAAACGGCGACTGTCTTCACTCTCTACAGTCAGCAGCTCATTTTGCAGAAATCTGTGAATCTTAACAAAAAGTTTACACAGTTCTGAAAGTAAAAACCTTGTTTTCAAGATGTGCCAGCATGTCCTGAACTGCCAATAAACCCACTAGGTCACGCTACAATACAGAGAGAGACAACTCACTTCTTTAGCCCCCATTACAGTCAGAGACTTTAAAAAAAAAAAAAAAAATACCATAAAAACAGAGGTTATACAGACTTTAGTGAGAGGTGTGTGGGGCAGCTATATACAGCACATTTTAGTTACTGCTGTGGGTGCCAGCCTTTGTGTGTTTGTGTGGCAGCCTGTGTCTGCCAGGTGTGAAGTGATCTCACTGCTGGTGAGAAGGTTCTGTGGGATGGAAAGTAGTTCAGGCGTGCGGTCGTTGGGAAATAATGCACGGTCATGTGATGCATTGTGTCCAATCATGTTACTGGAATTTCTATGATTTTACCAACCCATTTTATTTATATTTTTTTTTTTTTACACACACACACACACACACACACACACACACACACACACACACACACACACGTGCTGTGTGTGTGTATATGTATATATAAAATGCCTCCCAAATCACTCTCCAGTCCACTTTCTCAGTGTTTGACTTCTGCTCCCACAGTAAACATTGAGTGGATTACCACTCTTCTGCACAGTGAAGGCAGTATGTACAGTTGCCCTGCTGTGTTTTTTCTCTCCTCATTAACCAACAACTAGGTCTTCTTGGAGGTCCAAGCAATAAACATCAGGACACACCAGAAAAACTGCTGTTCATACCCTCATAAGGGCTGCACTTACTATGGATAACAATATTATTAGCAGGAGAGGCATACTAATGCCTTGAGTGAATCCACTTGACTTCCAGTGTCAGTCTACTCCTTTATCTGTGATCTGCAGAACCCTGCAGGACAGTTCCTGGCAATTCTTCTCCAGTCCTTTTCTGTGCCCTACTCCACAATGCGAGTTGGCTGTCTACCACCCTTCCAAATCTTGAATGAGCTATACACAGCTCCCTTGATACTGTCTTAACAATTGTCAACATCCCCCCTCCCCCACCCCCACCGGAGGGTACTGTCCCTACACTTAATTCAAAGAACAGTTTAGGTGCAGCCCTGTCACTCTGAGTATTTGTCATCACTGGCTGCTCTCATCCACAGTCGGGTAGTGCTCACGATGCTGGCAGCCCCACATCTCGGATCTCACAGTGATCTGCTCAACTTCCCCCTTCTGTCTTCTCCTAACCTGACTATAACGTACCCTGCTGGAATGGCCTCTTCGGTCCCTCTCTGGCATTCTTCTCACCTGCTCCCCACAACAACTGGTGAGCTCTCTACCCTTCTGCATCATGAATGCGGTTAGCACAGTCTCCTGTGTTTATTTTTACATAGTAATAATAAACGTGATCTTCTGGTAAGCCAGGCTGATGGCAGCAAGGCACAAGGGGTGAAAAAATAGACTTTCCTACCATATAAGATCTAAGCACCTATGATTAGACACTATTAAATGACGTGCATAAAGATGCGCACATCTGTCATTTAATAGTGCCTAATCAAAGGTAGCCTAGATTTTTTTTTTTTTTTTTAAGGATAGGAAAGCTTATCTTTCCCCTTGTGCCATCAGTCTGACTTACTGGAAAGATTTGTTTATTTTTGATATGTCAGAAAACCCGGGGACTGTACTACCTGCATTCATGATGCAGAAGGGTGATGAGCTCACCAGTTCTTGGTGCGGGGAGAAGGAATGAAGAATACCAGAGGGGGACTGAGAAGGCCACTCCTGCAAGGTACTGCTATATTCAGGGAAGTGAGAAGGCAGAAGGGGAGAAATATGAGCAGATCACTCTGAGATCTAAGATGTGGGGCTGTGAGCACCATGATCACTACCTGACCCCATTGTCCTGGCCAACATTCCCCTTCCCATAAAACCAGTTCATGCAATTGTCGAAGGCTGTGTGAGGGTATTAATGTGTGAAATGGCTGCCACTACACATTCAGTCACTTTACTACCAGTCTAGCATTGCTTGTAAAGCACTTTGGGATACAATGTGCATGGAAAGCACTATAGAAATGCTTATTATTCGTCTTTCCTATGGAAAAAGACAAGACGAACATATTTTTGATTTCCAAGAAAATATGAACTCTGGCATTGGACCACACAAGAACTTTGCTACAAACAAGTGGTAGATCTAGGGGGCAGTAAAGGGGGCAGCTGCACCCTCCCCCCCCAATTGTAACTTGCTTGTTGCTGCTGCATTTTACTTTAAAGAAGTCTGATTTATTGATTGTACAAATGTTTCCATTCAAAACTATGGATTACATTTGTAGGTTCTGTCAAAAACGTACTAAAGAAGGATAATAGCAGACAATATAAAGGTTGAATACAAATGTTAAATAGTGCATATCAAGTATGCACCCCCCTCTCCCCCACCCCAATGTAACATCCTGGATCTGCCATAACCTCTAGACCACCAGGTTATTTAAGATGTGTAATGCACTGAGGTTTGCCAAAGAGAAAGTCTGTTGGATTAAAACACAATTTCAGCATCTTAAACTAAACAAAATGAACAGAACCATAGCCTAACATGTATTGTTCAAAATAATACACATGGTTTTGACCATTTTGGTGAAACTATTCTAAACAAGCACTTGTCAATACCGAACGTTTGCTTGCAGGTATTTGCAGTAGTATTTGGCACTTGGACATGGCTTAAAAAAATCAAAGAAGTACAAGCATTTGTCACTGCTGAATGTTGCTTGCTTCTATGTGCTGTTTAGGTATTTGGAAGTCATTGGAGTGCAAATATTGAAAATTAAGGACGTCTTTTATTAGCCGCAAGCGTAGCAACTGAGCAACGACACGTAAAACAGTTATTTTAGAATTTTTCACCAAATTTTCAACATAGCCATTTTAAGATCTCTGCTCGTGAACAGTGTCACTGTGATTTTCTTAATGGGTCCCATACATTGAGTTCGCACACTGACTGTGCCATTGTGCGCCATAGGGCGGAAACATGCTTTTGGGCAAGATTGAAAATTGACAACTGCACTGCTTATAAGGAGGTGTGGTAAAATGGCAATGTTGAGAATCTGGACTGAAAATATTGAAAATTCACACACTTACGTGCGTGCATAGGAACTGTGCAATGCACACTTGTAAAACAGTCATTTTAGAATTTTGACCAAATTTAAAATAGGCTTTTGAGAGCCCAATTATGAACGCTTAAATTAATCTGGTTTAAAAGGTGATTTCGCATGTGACTGCGAACTCTCCTTCGGCCCAAATAATGCCATGACAGTGACAGAATTCATGAGAAGGGTCCCAAAACCCCATGTTGAAAATTTGGTGCAAAAATTCAAAAATGCCTAAGATATGCAACAAAGTTGAAAAAAAACCATCTAGCCCATTATACAGCTTACCGGCATTTTCTCAGTTCACGGTCGGCTTTGAAGAGTGCAGACGGTTCCTGGTGCGCCGAGGTCTGGAGGTAAGTATGGGGTGAGGGGGTGTGGGGAGGCAGGGTGCACAGTGGGTGGGGGGGTTGTGGGAGGGGGGCGGAGACTGCGGGGACCGCTTTTTATTTTACAGGTTTTTGTTTTTTCTATAATTGATGACCGGGACATTTGCCACGCTTGGGTGGGCCCCAGTGTAGCAGAAGGATGGCTGGGGGCCGTGGAGCCGACAGGGGGATTGGGCACCCCTGCCGGCAGATGACGCTGGAGACGGTTGCCCCAGCGTGGCAGCAGGGAAAGCTGTTTGGGGAGGTGAGTCGACAGGGATTGGGTACCCCCGCTTGCAGACGACGGATGTTTGCCACGCTGGGTGGGCTCCAGCGTGGCAGCAAAGATTTGGGGTGATGCACTGCAGCACAGCGGTGGTTTTCTTTGAAGAGAAGACCACCGCTGTCGTACACAGCACCGCAGCAATTGGTGCAGGACCGCCACACCTGCTCAATGGAGCAGGGGATTGCATAGGGCAGGCACACCTCCAAAGTGTCCCATTCTCCCAAGACGTTCCTTGCGCATGCACACAAGTGAACATAACAAAGGGAAAACGGAACTAGTTAGCACTACAGAGAGCCATATAGCTCTCTGACTCTGGCTCCAATGATGCAATCACTTAACACATTTGGCGGTCATTTTAGGAAGCAGATAAGTCAGGTTTTTTTTTATTTTTGAAATTAGAAGGCTGATTTTTACATTTTTTTCAAATGCTTTGGAACCGTATTTAGGTAAATTTTAAATAAATGTAGTTTTAGCATTAATGTTTACAGCAGCCTTTCCTTTAGTCCCCTATGAAGGCAGATTTTTAAATAGTTTGTCAAAACGTTGTTTAGGTATCCTTTAAGTCCTGGAGAAGGGACTTGGAGTCTAGGGTGCAGAGGGCTGAGTGGAAAGTAGTGTTTTTTTGTGTGGTTTTTTTTTTTATAAACACAATATGTGATGCAGTGGTGGCTCAGGGTGTCTGTAAGTACTCCAGCATCAGAAATGCGGTAGGGGTGGGAGGAGAGCACCCAGTCGAGGAGTGTGTTTTTGAAGATTTGGGGTTCAGACGAGTTGGCTTGGAGATCATTTGTGAGAGGTTAAGCGATTCAATTTTAAGAATGGAGGGATTGGTGAGTGGGGATAGCCAGTCCATATTAAAGTCACCAAGCAGGATAAGCCCCCCCCCCGTGGCATGTGAGGAGATGGTGGAGATGCAATCAACCAGGGAGCTGTTCTGTACTTTGAGCGGGTGCAGTATTGTACTGCTAAGTAGATGGGGAGGGTGGTGAGGAAGGAGAGGCAGACAATGAGAAACTTGTGAAAAGAGGGCTGGGCCTCTTGGAGGGAGATGGAGCATGGGAGGGATACCCTGGTGTAGATGGCCACACCCCCACCTCATCTGCCATGGTCCTGGCAGTAAAGGTTCTGGTCAGAAATTGAGAGGGAAGTGTCTGCGATATGAGAGAGAGACCGAGAGAGAGACCGACAGAGACCACCCTTTAGGTCTTCCAATTTGGGAAGAAGGCTCCTAGCATTAAGGTGAAAGATGTGCAAGCCCTTGGACTGTGCAGATGGAGTTTGGGAGGATGAATGACCTGGGTTTAATTTAACATCTCCAGAGAAAAGAGGAGAAGGTAAAGGGGGGAATTGGAGAGGATATTCAGACCTATGAGGGGGACAAGAGAGGCAGACACTGGAGGAGGGTCTCTATGTTTAGAGTGGGGGAAGGGAGCAAGCTAGGATGGGCAGCCAAAGGAGGGGGAAGAGACGAGGAGCCAGGTGGTTGAGAGGTAGTGAGGAAGGAGGGGAGAGGGAGGGGGGGGATAAGTTATCCCGGATAATGAAGGGCACGGAAGAGTGGAGAGACTAGAACAAGTAGCGGGGGAGGGAGAAGTTTGAGGAGGAAAAAAGTGACAGAAGAGAGGAGGTTGGGGTGGCAGGGCCAGGGAAGGTCAGGAGAGGCAGACAAAGTGGGAGAACAGTGTGTTAGAGGGTGAAGGATAAGGGGTGAGATAGACGGAGGGAGTCTGAGGAGAAAATGTATGAAGAGGAGGAGCATCCTCATATTGGAAAGGGGGGGTCAATTGGTGTTGGACCAAGGAATGGGGGGAATTTGAGTAGAGAGGAGTTGAGGGGAGGAGTTAACTGATGTAGAGCAGAGAAGTAAAATCGCGTCTGCTGAGCTGGATGCATAGTGACACCTAGTGGGAGTGGTTGGTAATTAGTTAGTGGGGAAAGTGGGGAGATAGAAAAAAAATAGCAGTCCCTATAAGTTGGAAGACAGCCAAGGGTGGGGAGCCACCGCACAAGAGTAGTTGGGAGGGTGGTTTTAAACACTTGCTGGGGGCAGCCTGCATGGTGCAGACCTAAGACTAGACAAGTGACCCTCACAATACAAACAGAAAAAGAACCCATCCCCAAAAAAGTGACACTCTTTCTCCCCCCCCCCCCAATCCCCATCTCAGGAAGTGTAAGTGACTGGCTCAAAACGTTAATGATTCCTGTGCAGTTTTCAGTTTTTTGGCTACCTGTTTGAGGTTGGAATATATATATAATATTTTTTCCCTGCACCTTATCTGGTGCGATAATTTTGAGTAAATTACTTTTGTGAGGGTGTGCGCATATTCTTTTGTCCTAATCAAAATTCCCTCTCAAATATGGGTTCCAATACAGTTCACTGTGTGCATGGGTTTTTTTTTTTTCTCCTCCCCCCCCCATGGGTGGTAGTGGCTGCATACCCAGAGCTTTTACAGATAAGAAAGCCCTAATCTTGGAGCTTCAGAACATGGACTGGGCACCTCCATATAATACTTGTAATATTGAACAGGCTGCTCAATACCTCCTTACCACACTTTTGAACCTTCAAGACAAATATGTCCCAGTAAAAAAGCACCATATCTGGGGATCTGCTACCCGCTGGTTAAATTTGCCACTCCTACCTCTCTCAAAAAGGGGGATAAAGCCTGGAGCATAGCTAAGCAAACCCAGTTCCCATCGGATTGGACAGAGTACAGAAGACTCCAAAACCTATGCAAGGCTTCCGTTAGATCTGCCAAGGGCAATTACGACCGTTGGCTCCTTAGTACCTCTGTCGGTGACTCCCATGATTTTTGGAGTCATGTTAACACCATCTTGGGGAACAACAAGTACAATACCATCTCTGATATGGTCATGGATGATTATAGTTGCAATAACCCACTCATTATCGCAGAGGATCTTGACTCCAGATTCACAGACCTCTTCTCTTCCCCCCCCCCCAATACTGCACCTCCTGGGCCTTTACCTGTCTCTCCGCAGGGTAACCTTAAACCTTCCAACCCACCTTTCACCCAGTCTCTGAGACTGAAATCTTACACTTACTTAAGTCCATTTCTCCTGCTGGATTGGCAGGGGCAGAAGGACTCTTACCAAAATTCCTAAGAACCGCTGCCCCTACCATAGTCTCTCCAGTGACTAGACTTCTTAACCTGTCCTTTCTTACAGGACATGTCCCTTCCTTCTGGAAGATTGCTCGAGTTATGCCGGTACACACAAAGGGGGATGCCACTAACCTAGAAAACTACCACCCTATTGCCATCCTCTCCACCCTCTCTAAAATCTTGGAGTAAATTTTTCATACCCAGGTCTCTGATTACCTCTACTCCTTTAAACCCCTCACCCCGACCAACATGGTTTCAGATTTTCCGATTTTTCTCAGAGCCAAGGCATGTATAAGGCATTGTGAGCTTGACTATTAAGCATTACATTTTACTACTTCTGTTATTAATGCATAAGAGGGACATATTGTATAACACACTGAGCTTAAAAAACAGAGCGGCTGAAGTTAACATTTGAGGGCATGTCAGACATGAATAACTATATATATCTTAACCTCAGGATTTTTTCCTTGTAAAAGTTGATGTTAGTATTTTGTATTATTTACATATCTTAATACAGTAGAAAACTATATTGCTTTTGGAACATACTGTGTATTTGTAAATTGTGTTTGTCACTGTGCAAAAGAAGTACTGTAACTGTTTTGGGGGGGAGACTGGATGGGCCTTGCGGTCCTTATCTGCCATCGGCTTCTTTGTTTCTATGTTTCTATGATGTGGGCACAGCACATCCACTGCTCTCAAAGTTTTTACAAATGATGTCAGACTCACGATGGACAATGGCTCTCTCACTGGGGCTACTTTTGTTGATCTTACAAAAGCATTCGATTTAGTTTGCCACCCGCTGCTCCTATCAAAGTTGTCATCCCTAGGCTTCTCTACCTCCGCCACAGCCTGGTTCCAAAATTCTTTCAAAACATCAACAATTTGTCTAGATGGGAGATGCCAAGTCCCCTCTCGCTCCTACTGGGATCAGAGTGCCCCAGGGTTCTGTTCTTGGTCCTCTCCTGTTTACGGTCTTCATAAACCATCTTCCACCACTCACAGGTTCTTGCTCAGGTCTGCTATATGCCAATCTTGTTCTTTACTCATCCTCCTCAAATCTCTTGGATATTGATCTGAATCTCAATAACTTCAGTACCTTTCAAAGCTGGCTATTGCAAAACAAGCTTTTCTTTAAATAAAAATAAAATGGTGACTATGCTCTTTGGCTCGGGTTCAGAAATTCAGTTCTGCACCCAACCATTAAGTATTGGTGCACTTGATGGCTCCCCTCTTAACACAGTTACCTCCTTTTTAAATACCTAGAAGTAACCCTTGATTCTGCCTTGGATTATGACCTGCACCTAGCCTCAGTCATCAAATCTGTTATTATTCAACTCAGTCTGGCATATAAGGTGAGACATAGCCTAACATCCACGGCAAGGATGGCCATTGCAAAGGGGATCCTGAGTCCCAAATTGGCATATGGGTTAAATAGCCTTTCCCACAATTACTGGAGGGCTCCTTCGATGTCTGCTACAACAGCATTTGCCATTTTGCTCTGTCCTTACCCAAACTTATTCACCTATGCACACTATACTCCAGCTTGGGATGGTTTATCCCATCGGCCTTCCATCAGTTTACTTCCTACTGTTTTATAAAGAATATAATCGCCCAGATACCTGACAAATTGGCTTTACTGTTCAAACCTGTGACCTCTGCCTACCCACTGATACCAACGCTGTTATTTTTTTATGAGTATTATGTACCAAATGATTTTATTATATAGTAAGCACTGTTATGTTACTCTCCATATGTATGGTGTACTTGTCTGTATATCTGTTCTCAGGACCTCCTTGTGAATGAGCTTGCTCAATGGAGTTTTCCTGCAATAAACTTGAACTTGAGATCAGCTGACAAATCCCTTCTTGTCCAACCGAGATGCAAAACCAAAATGGGGTGAATGCTTTCTTTGTCTGCACCCCTAAACTATGGAACTCCATTCCCTTGAATCTAAGAATCTCCCGTTCACCGCGTAGCTTCAAACAGGAGCTTCTTATGGCTCTTTTAAGCTCTGATCCCTGCTCCTGTTGTCTATCAACCCACTCCTTTGCTGGTTCCTCCTAGTTGCCTACCGGCTCCAACCTCTACTCCTCTCAGACCTGCCTGGAAATCTTGCTATTTCCTCTCCTCTAGCACTTACTCACTAGTTGTTTTGACTTATGACTGTTAGTTATTTGTACTTGTATTCCTGTTTTTTGCTACTGCATATAGTTTCCTGCTAATGTATTGTTGCTGAAAATGTTGTATAAGTGTACTAAGTCTGACCTTCACTTGTTCCAATAATGTTTCTTGTATTTACTATTGTCTTCATACCCTTTGTTGTAATCTCCCGGGTCATACCTGAAAATAGGCAGCTATGCGGTCTAATGTACCTACCCAGTTAACAAAAACTAAATAAATCCTTCATGATGCTGAAAGCGGCTTT